>OW240912.1:92425395-92498398 GCA_933207985.1 Pelobates cultripes | reverse complement strand
GTACGGTAAAAGCTGGTGGGCTAAGAGTTCAGTCAAGCCAGCTGTCAGACGCTGGGCAAGGGGGTGACTTTGTGACATTGGCTTCTTACGCTCAAACATGTCCTTGACAGACACCTGACTGTGGGCAGATGAGCAGGAACTGCTCAAGGTGAAAGACAGAGGGGCGGATGGTTGAGAGGGGGCAAGGAGGACAGCAGTGGTTAACGTGGCTGAAGATGCTGGACCAGGAGGAGGATGGCGGCTTTGAGTTTGTGTGCTGCTTGTACTCATGTGTTGATCCCATAGGCGTTTGTGATGTGCGATCATGTGCCCTCGCAAAGCAGTTGTACCTTAGTGGGTGTTGGACTTCCCACGACTCACGTTCTTTTGGCACAGGTTGCAAATGGCATCGCTGTTGTCAGAGGCAGACACAAAAAAAATGCCACACTGCTGAGCTCTGCAATGACGGCATTCTGGTGGTGGCAACAGCATGCGTTGATTGGCGTGCTGTCTGGCTGACCCCGGGTGCCGATGCATGCTGTCTGACTGTGCCACTAGCTCCTTGCGACGACCTCCCCCTGCTTCCAACTCGTCTCCTCCTCCTCCTCTCTGTCTCCCCATCTGAACTTTCCCCCTGTTCTTCTTCTCTTCTAGCGGGCACCCACGTGACATCCACGGACGCATCGTTATCATCAACCGCTTCACTTGTATCTGACAACTCAGCAAAGGAAGCAGCAGCGGGTACAACATCATCATCATCACACCGTACGTCCATGTGTGTAATGCTGCCTGACTGATACATATCCCTGTTATCTACATCCTCTGGCAATAATGGTTGCGCATCACTCATTTCTTCCAACTGATGTGTAAATAACTCCTCTGACATACCAAGTGAAGCTGCTGTGGTGCTAGTGTTGGTGGTGGCGGCAGGCGGGCGCGTGGTAACTTGAGAGGTGCCTGAAGCTAAATTGAAGGAGGATGGTGCGTCAAGGTTCTGAGCGGAAGCTGTAGAAGACTGGGTGTCCTGTGTTAGCCAGTCAACTATGTCCTCAGAACTTTTTGAGTTCAGGGTATGTGGCCTCTGAACACTGGGCATTATTCTAGAGCCAAAGGGAATCACAGTACCATGACCACGACGGCCCCTGCGGGGTGGCCTGCCTCTGCCTGTCATTTTTTTTTCGATTAGTGGTACTATGCGTGCAAGCTACTGTGACAACAGATATGAGTGGCACTGTGCAGTGCCAGAAGTTGGCAGAGTAGACGCTGTAGGCCTGACACACACGCTTGCAGACAACTAACTGCTATTCAATCTATTACAGTCAAAATTGTATTTTTTTTTTTAAAATGTACACTACTGTTACACCAGATATGAGTTGCACTGGTGTGACACTGTGCCCTGGCAGGCCCTGAAACGCACACGCGTGAAGGAAACTGACTGCTATTATCAGGGCCGGTGCAAGGATTTTTGCCGCTCTAGGCAAAAGTAAAGTTTGCCGCCCCCCTCCCCCCCATGTGACATCACAAGGCTCCACCCATATGATCTGCCATGTTAACTAACGCCAGTGCTGCAGTGCCGCCGTGTTTACATTATAAGGCATTCAGGGACAGGCTATAGACACCAGAACAACTACATTAAGCTGCAGTGTTTCTTTAATGTGAGGTAAATTAGAGATTAGTGCCACAAATAATATACTAGATTGCCTACTTACAACGAGAGGAGGATGATGATGGGCTCTAGCTGCAGTCTGGCTCCACTGGTCTGGTGTAGAACAGGCCCTCTGGGGGCTGTTTGTAACTGTGGTCACAAAAATCAATGTTCTGGGAGAACGGTAAGCAGCTCCATTTTTTGGGGGCCCTTTACACAGCTCAAGGTCTGGGTCCCAGGGCCCACCTTCATGTTCCACCAATGAGTTTGTTCACAGGGGGTGGAGTGTGTAGGGGATGTCCTGATATGTGTGTAAGGAATGAATTGTGGGAATCTGTGTTTGTATGTGTAAGGGCTGCAAGGTGTGTTTCTGTGTATGTACAGGATGCAGTGTGTGCGTGTGTAAGGGGTACATTGAGTGTGTGTAAGGAATGCATTGTGTGTTTCTGTGTGTGTAAGGGATGCATTGTGTGTAAGGGTTGCATTGTTTGTGTGTGTCTGTGTGTGTGTAATGCATTGTGTGTTTTTCTGTGTGTAAGGGGTGCATTGCATGTATGTGTGTAATGGATGTCACTCTCTTCTCCCCCCTCTCCCTCCCTTGTCACTCACTTCTCCCCCCTCTCCCTCCCTTGTCACTCTTCTCCCCTCCCCACTCTCATTGCCCCTCCCTCCCCTGTCACTCTCACCCTCATCAATTTCTTCTCCCTCCACCAATTTCTTCTTCTCCCCTCTCCCCTACCAATTTCTTCTTCTCCCTGACAATTTCTTCCCCCCTCTCCCTCCCTACCTCAGTTGTAGCGTGGCCGAGCCCAGTATAGTCCGCGGGTACAGGTAGCTTTTGTTTCCTGTACCCGGCCGGGCTAACAGGAAGTGCACACTGAGTGAAAGAAACTCGTGAAAGAAACTGACTGCTATTATATTACAGTCAAAAAAGTTTTTTTTTTTTAAATGCAAGCTATTGTGACACCAGTGAGTGAGTGGTGGCACTGGGCAGGCCCTGAAATGCACACTCGTGAAGGAAACTGACTGCTATTATATTACAGTCCAAAATGTTTTGGTTTTTTTAAATGCAAGCTATTGTGACACCAGTGGGTTAGTGGTGGCACTGGGCAAGTGGGCACACTATATGCTGTGAGCCTGACACACAGGCTGGAAGGCAGGCAACTGCAATTACATTACACAGAAAAAAAAAAGCAGATTAATGTTCTAGCCCTAAAAAGGGCTTTTTGGGGTGCTGTCCTTACCGCAGAGATCAGATGAGTCCTTCAGGACTGTAGTGGACACTGAATACACTAGCCTAGCTATCAAATCAGCAGCAGCTACACTGTCCCTCCTCTCACTAAGAATGCAGCTTCACAATGAATGAAAAATGGATGCTGTCCAGGAGGTGGGAGGGTCTGGGAGGGAGGGTCTGCTGCTGATTGGCTGGAATGTGTCTGCTGACTGTGAGGTACAGGGTCAAAGTTTACTCAATGATGACGAATAGGGGGCGGACCGAACAGCGCATATGTTCGCCGTCCGCGGCGCACGCGAACAAGCGATGTTCACCAGGAACTATTCGGGACTAGAGATGTAGCGAACCGTCCACGAACTTCCCGCGAACGATTCGCCGCGGTTCGCCACGAACCGTTCGCGGCGAACTCCGGTCAGCTGACACATCCCGGCCAATCTCCAGCAGACCCTCCCTCCCAGACCTTCCTACTTCCTGGACAGCATCCATGTTGAAGGCAGCTTATAAAAAGTATCCTAGGGGATATTGACTAAATGGGAATTTTCGGTGACAAAAGCAGCAATCACAATTGCCAGCATTTGGAATTCAGACAATCTATGATGGCTCTGCAGTCTCCTCCATGGATCTCAGTGCTGTACTCTTGGCTTATGGAAGAGTACATCACTGACAAATGAATCACACAGAACCAAAGAGAACAGCAGCATGAATATGGTGGTGGCCATTAGGGACAGTCTGAGGGAAGTAAAACTTACCTCCCATAGAGCCGGCAGCCACCTGACCCATACAGGGTCTGTCAATTTTGGTGATCTTTGTAAAAGATCCATATAAAGGGGTTAAAATTGTAGAAATGTAATGAGCATTTTTTTTTTTTCATTAGGTATCCCTGAATAACAATCTTTATACAAACTTGGTGTTTCACCTCAGATGTATGTATGCATGACGTGTTTCAAATAAATGTTATTCTATTTTTGCAAATGAAAATAATTTGGTAGTAAATGGGTTAACTCACCTGTACACTTTGAATTTATGAAAATCAAATATAGACGTGGATTATTAAGTGAAAATAAGTAAGCCTTATTTAAAAAAAATAAAAAAATCATGAATATTATATTTTCAAATATTAAAAATTTCAATACAATCTGTGTACTTTTAATAACATTTGATTATTGCAGACTAGTTTTATGTGTAAAAGGAAGAAAAATAATACTCTTCGAGGAACACATTTTAGGTTAGCACCTATAATTGGAGTTTATGTGAAAGATTTTCTTTCAAGCGTATGCAATGCAATTTGCAAAAGGAAAATCAGTTATTTCTCTGCTATGGGACATACAATTAAACTATAAATGAAAGCTTTTCATGTTGAATCTTTACAAAATTCATGGTGCCAACTATAACTTTTTAATGATATATTAGAGCATTGTTATGTGCAGAAGCTAATGTTCCAGT
This sequence comes from Pelobates cultripes, assembly GCA_933207985.1. NCBI lineage: Eukaryota > Metazoa > Chordata > Amphibia > Anura > Pelobatidae > Pelobates > Pelobates cultripes. The sequence goes on along the minus strand of OW240912.1, from coordinate 92,494,097 downwards.
ATAAGTTGTAGCTGCTCTACAACAGATATCTGGATAGTCTAACACAAAAATAATTAATTCCTATGATTACCACACAAGGTCATGCATTTTCAAGTTCAAATGAGGCAATAGCCTTAACGATTCCTGCTTCTAAGGGAATTCAGCACACAATGTGGACAAGGCTCCTTAACAAAAATGACTCTTACAAATGCATTTAGCTACAAAAATGTATGAAGCTTCAGACTCTTCAATTATATTTCATTGTTTATTAATATGTACTTTGTGCAGTGTGCTTGTGGAACTGTTTCAAATAAAAAAGAAAAAATGAACATTTAGAAAATCAATAATAAAACAAGAAATACAAATTTCACAAGGCAAACCATATATATATATATATCGTTGTCTAGAAGCAAATGTACTGAAATGTAAAATGTATTAACTATATTGACTACAAATTAATATTACTAAGTAATAAGAAATAAAGGGTTTACAATGTGAAATTTTAATTTTATTCCTCATGAAGGGCAGGAATTATTGCGTGGAAGAAAAAATAACAGACTGAAATTACTACAAAATAAACTGTTAGCTAAATAGCTAAAACAATGTTAATGGGTGGTATCAACATCCTTTGTCAACTAATAAAAACATATCTATCAGAAAAACAAAACTGTTCCCTCATATTTATTGGCACTGAGTAATAACTTGATTATAAACAGCAGCAAAATTATATGCATGTCATTATAACATAATGGGAGCAAAATATTGTTTAAAGGGACACTATAGTTACCTTAATGTAGTTGTTCTGGTGAGTATAGCCTACCCTGTAGGCATTTTGTTGTAAACACTGCCTTTTTAGAGAAATTGATGAGAACATTACTTCTAAAGATGTCAGCCAAGGAAACAGATCTGAGGCGGAGCCAGTGCCGGCAGACTGGAATAAAAGCAAAATGTCACTATATTTAGACGGGTAAGGGGGCTAGGGAGTCTAGATAGTGATTTTAAACATTTTAACATTTTACACATACATGTTTGTATTCCTGACCCTGTAGTGTTCCTTTACTCCTTTTGTAACTGAGGTATTTCCATCTGTACTAAACAGTGAGCAGCCAGCAGCCATTTCCAGCTGGTAGGGGCAGAAAAATAATAAGTGAGGGTGAGAACATGCCCTTGGCAAACATCACACGTTGCTGTTTAAGTTTTACAAGAGGCAAGGTGATGAATGCTGTAAACAATGTCTGAAGCTTCTCTTACCCTTAAGGACACGAGCCATTTTTGCATTTTTTGCTGTTTGTGTTCAAACACAATTTGCATCTCTGTCATTTATTGCACCAAAACATATTATATACCGTTATTTAGAGGGCAAACATGGCTTTAATTTGATGTCACATATACGTAGACACATTCTCATACAAATACAAATTTCAATTTGCAAAAATGTTAGAAGTTGGTACGTTTGTCTTGTAGGTTTAGTAGCCATCAGAGAAAAAAAAATTGCCACACAAAAGTAGATATTTATATAAACATCACAGGTTATTTACCTAAGGTTAGTTTGATACTTTTTATGTAGCTATTTCATCGCCAATCTCTGCTAAATATTGGAGTAAAATTTAGTTTTTTCTTTATTTTGGCATATACACATATGGCAAGGTTTTTGTAATGTGTATTTCGTAAAGCTGGTGTGTGCTATTCCTGCACAGAACCCCATATTGTGTTCAGCTACACCTGCTGAGTATAACGATACCCCCATTGTATGCCGTTGGCACTATTCTTTAAAGCTACAATGCCATATAAGAGACAAGGCTTTTTCAGTTTCTATAGTTAGAATTTCCGTAGATGGATTTGACGGCCTTTGTGTCATTTTAGGGTATTATAGCAGTGTGACTGTTCAAATAACCCCACAAAGGGCTTTCATTTAATAAAGCAGACACCCCAGGGTATCTTATATAGTGTATATTGTGCCTTAACTTGTCACCATTTTTTCACCAATTTATGTCAATGTTTGTGGTGAGGGGAAAAAAAATGCATTTTTACATATATGTTGCATTTTTGCTGAGTATTTCTTACATTTGATGTGTACCAATGTTATAAAAAAAAAACAACGGCATATTTTGAAACTTAGCATGGGATCATTTTTCCGCTAGCTTGTACCAAGTGTAGTGGTAATAAGCATTTTTTCTGCCTTTTTGACACACAAAGTGAGTTTGCACAGTATATTTTGCAAACCATGCCAGGTATATGTGGATGTTGAAGGGGCACATTTGAGATGCAGCCATTCAGTTTTTTTCTAACGAAGTTTTACACTGTGTCTATGTTCCATTTTGGAGTAGTTTAGCTGGTTGGTTATTCAAACTTCCCCACAAACACATACTATTTATTAAAGAATACACCCTGGGGTAATTCAAAAGGCATATTTAGAACCTTAGTGTGGAATAATTTTTTCTCTACTTTGTTCCAGGTGTAGTGTTAATGAACATTTTTAAATGTATTTTTTTACTTTTTTAAACTCGTCTTTAAACTTTTTTTGCTTATTAAATTTTTTACACTTTCTTAAAACTTTTTTTTACATATGTAACATTTTTATAAACTTTTTTACCGTTAACCCCTAACTAGCAGTAAGCAGCACTAACAGTAAATTTCTACAACTTCCCATGACTCCCACCCACCCCAGCTAGCAAAATATATCATTCTAAAATATTTAAATTAATTAAGTAAATTAAACCCCTGAAGGTTAAAAAAAAAAAAAAAAAAAAGTTAACCCTAAGGGGTTAAGAAAAATCAGATCACAGTGTAATACTGTGATCTGTATTTTGATCACTGTAGGTAGTGATCAATTGGCAGGGAAGGGGTTAGTTTTTTTATTACAACTTTTTTTATTAAAACTTTTTTTTACGTTACCCCTAGCTAGCCTAACACCAATTTCCCCAATTCCCCACTAACTTCTACCCACCCCAGGTAGCTAAATATACAATGTTAATGTATTTAAATTAATTAAGAAAATAATTTAACCCCTGAAAAAAAGTAAAAGTTGACATGGGTTAAAAAAAAATGGGTAAAAAGGGATGGGATTTTAAACTAACTATTTTTTTATTTTTTTTACACAGGTAGAAGATCACTGCTGATTCGTCTCCCTGCACTTAACACAGAACGTGGAAGCACAGGGAGTTGGATCAGAAGTCCCTGTCAGAGCGATCACTGCTGCAAGGACAGCTTGATCGGGTGCTCCTGGTCTGTCTCGAATACCGAGGCAGATCGGAGGAGCATTAACACTGCGATTGCCGCTTCGCTGTCATCGCCAATATCTGGGGTTAAATGTAGTGCATGATGGACCCAATCCATCATCCAGCGTTAACCGATTCCCTGGCATGACGAACCAGGTCCGTCATCCTGCATTAAGGGGTTAAATAAATAATTTACACATTACTTTCAAATACTTCCCCTTTTATTGTAAAGCGCTACGGAATAAGCTAGCTCTATATAAATACCAATAATAATAATTATAATAAGTCACAAAAAATTGGAATTCTGTGTTTAGTTTTGAAAGGAACTTGGTAGGAAAGGGGTTTATATCTTTAATATACTATTTAATTGGTGTATACATACCATAAACAAAAGTGCAGACCAATAACTTGAATTATTAACTTTGCTGATATTTGTGAGGCTTGCCAGCATGATGGTTTAATGTATCAATAATAACAATATTTCTGTGACATTCATAACTTATTTTGTAGAAATATTGTTTGTGCTTTATTAGAGCTATACTGGTTGCAGAAATATATATTTACAGTAATAATTATATATATATATATATATATATATATATATATATATATATATATGAAACTTCATAGGGTGAACAGCTTCTAGTAGTCGGTACCTTACTCATTAAACCACTCAGTGTGTGTTCTCAGCTAGACCATAGATTTACTTTATAAGTGACTTGGGTAGAAGTAACTTAACTTATGCTCTCAACGGGAAGAAACTTTGCAGCCAAGATTAAACATCATGCTTCTAACTTGTTGACACTTTCTTACATCAACTGCATAATTTATTGATTTGTTCTTTACTGTACAGTAGGACACAGCATATATATTCCTACCTAATCTTTTTTTTATAAAGCTAAAATGTAAGTCCATATCTTCATATATGTTTTAACAAATAACACTTTATTGACTTTCCTTAACATTCTTATTTGAGATTTTTCCTTTGTGAATAAAGTAAGAATTACAGAGTACAAATGAAAAGTTTACTTAGCATATTTGTACAATAAAAAGTCTCACAGTAGTAGTTAATTATTTTATTTAATTAGACCACTAACAAAAAGTAAAGGAAAGTTATTTTTAGCATGAATTGGTACACTATTCTGTAATCTATCAAAGCAGGTAAAAACTAGCATGATGAGAAAACTAAAACCTGACTTTTGTTAATTATTCATACAAGTTATATAAAAAAAAATAAGGTTTTCTAAAAATGACTTTATCTCTTATTTCTCATATGTTTTAATGCTAGCACATAACGTAGGATAGTACAGCAATTTCACACATAGGCCTCAACTTGCTTTTGGATAACAACATGTTTTTGGATAAGCTTTTCAAATGATTTATATTTCAAAAATATGTTACTCTTTTCATATTTTCATATATTGATATATTTTTTATACATGATATACTTTTTTTCATTTTGAAGTTTTGAAAAAAAACAAATATCAAAACATATTGAATTTTTTTTAATCAAATCCATAAATTTCGGTACTTACAATGTTAAATGATAAAATAAACAATTGTAAGCGTTTTCTTTTTTATAGACATTTTATGACATTACTTTACATACAATCTTTCAGATTCAAGGTGTGAAATATTAGCATTAACATAGAAAAGTGTCTGAAATAAACTAAAATTAATACAACTTTGCTTTTGGGTATATTGGCTTTTGGGAAATATTTCCGGGGATGATGCTTCTTATAAAGTCTAAGAGAAAATAGCAAAAAAGCTAGAAAGATGTAGCTGAAACTACCTACATCAAATGGTCAGTTAAAATAATATAGCAGGGTGGCTAATCTGGGAAAGAAGTATTGGCTGCAGCATATACTTCTTTCCTGGATTAGCCACCCTGCTATATTATTTTAACTGACCATATGATGTAGCCAATAGGTAGTTTCGCTACATCTTTCGTTAGGGGGAAAAGGAGATTTTGCTATCACGTTGGCACTGTGTGATGGGAGTTGGGGGATGCGTTATCACTACTGAGTTTCTTGGAAGACTGAAACTATTTCTTTATTTTGGAAAATCCCCGTGTCATGGGTGCTATTACCTGACAGGGGTAGTACTGTTTAGCAGATATCTCCTTTTGTTTTGTTCCCCCCCCCCCATTTTCTTTCAGTGTTTAATGATACATAGGGATTTTTTCCTTAAGCAAAATTAAGTTATTTAATATTTTATTAGTTTTTACTAGTTTAGATTGGGTTGCTCTAATATTCTTAGAGCACGAAAGGGGAATTGTTCAGACCTATCTATTCCCTTTCTAGTTTTTTTGCTATCTTCTCTTAGTTATATTCTATCTAGGGGTTACCCCCCTTTAAGCAACAGCAACCTGGCACATTCTCTCTACCCTTTCTCTAACTTAGCAATTCTTATAAAGTCTGTATGAAGGCCTTAATGCACACATACAGAAAGCAGAACTGTGATCTTGCCTCTGTATTATATAGGACATTGATATCTGCATTTGTGCCTGCCAAAAATCCTTGTAGTGTACTCACTGTGCTCGGTACTTCCCTCTCTCTCAATTATCTGTGCCTACTGGAATACAAAAAGGTTTCTAAAAATTGTTGAAGGATGGATGCATACATAGGCGTGCGCACGGGGTGTGCCGGGTGTGCCTGGGCACACCCTAATCCCCGTGCGCACCCCTATGGTTTGAGTCCTGCAGGAACAGCGTTCCTGCACTCTTTTGAGCAGGAACGCTGTTCCTGCAGGCACTCAGTGCCCCCTGTTTCACCTCTTGCCCCTGTCATGGGAGGGCAAGAGGTGATGATAACCCCCCCCACCCTGCAGGTCAGCGCGCGGCGAGGGAGCTCTCTGCTCTCTGCTTCCTCTCGCCGCGCGCTGATGCCGGGAGCCGGAATATGACGTCATATTCCGGCTCCCAGCTCGAGCAGACAGCCCGCGCGGCTAGAGGAAGCAGAGAGCAGAGAGCTCCCTCGCCGCGCGCTGAGCTGCAGAGAGGCGCCCGCCCCCACTGGACCCCAGGGACAAGTCCACCAGCACTCCAGGTAGAAGGCTGGGTGGACATTTAAAAAAAAAATTAAAATATAATAATTTGTGTGTGTGTGTGTGTGTCTGTGAGTGTGTGTGTCAGTGAGTGTGTCAGTGTGTGTCTGTGAGTGTGTGTGTCAGTGAATGTGTGAGTATGTGTCAGTGTGTGTCTGTGAGTGTGTGAGTATGTGTCTGTGAGTGTGTGTCAGTGTGTGTCTGTGAGTGTGTGAGTATGTGTCTGTGAGTGTGTGAGTATGTGTCAGTGTGTGTGTGTCAGTGAGTGTGTGTGTCTGTGAGTGTGTGAGTATGTGTGTGTTTCTGTGAGTGTGAGTGTGTGTGTCATGAATAACTTAATATACATTATATATATATATATGTATATATATGTGTATATATATATATATATATATATATACACACACGCACGCGCGCGGCGTGTGTTTGTGCTTTAGGGTGCACACCCTAATGCAATAGGCTGCGCACGCCTATGGATGCATACATCAGTTTTAGTTTAGTGTTAGAATGGAACCGAGGCAGATAAATTTAGTACAACCAGATTTAATATTTTTTTGCAAAGCAAAATGAAAGTTAGTAGGTATATATGTGCTATTGAGAAGGAAGAGGTTAAAATCGAATGTAGTTTATAATAAATGTTATTAAATCATCTTCATAGATCTGTAACTTTACGTATCCTAAACTGCACACAAAAGCTTAGCTGTCAATAAATGTGTCAGGCTTTCAGCTTGTCTACCTGCGCGCTTTTGATGATAGTTTTCCTCTGAAGCCTTGTGGTCATACCAGTGGTGTATCCTGGTTTTGTGTTGCCCTAGGCATGACAAAACTCAGACGAGGGAGCACTGATCCTCCTGTTCAGCTCCCTTGCACACTGCAGAGTGATGCCGGGAGCCGGAATATGACGTCATATCCCAGCTCCCAGCATCACTGTTCGGCGCGCGAGGGAGCTGAGCAGAGAGCTCACTAATCAGTACCCCCTCGCCAGCGCCACCCGCACGTCTAGTTTGTCAGTTAGCTGCAAGGCTAACAAGACATTTGCCTGGGCATTTGGGGGTGGCTTTTTTTGCTGCCCCCTGGAAAGTGCCATCCAAGGCAAATGCCTTGTTTGCCTCACGGCTAATACGTCCCTGAGTCATACCCGTCATCTTGGTGAAAGGAAACCATATATAAGTATTTCACAAATGTTTTGTTGGCCTTCCTCTCTAAATGAGGTCAAAGATTACATACAGGCATGCAGTGTCTGTACAAACTCTAAATCAGTGTCCCATATACCAGTTGGCCTTTTCATGTCTCTGTCTATCACAAATATGCCATGGACACATCTTTCCATGGATTTTATTGTGGATCTACCTCCCTCTGAAGGTCATACAGTCATTATAATGGTTACAGACAGGTTTTCTAAGATGGGCTGTTGTATTCCCTTGAAAAAAAACTCCCTTCTGTTGCTCTACTGGCCAATAAATTTGCTAAGGAAATATTCAGATTGCACGGTATCCTGGTTAACATAGTCTCTGACAGGTGTCCTCAATTAATTTCCAAATTCTGGAGGGGGTTCTGTGCAGAGAAGATTAACACTCTTTCCTTCTCCTTAGTCCAGTGTTTCCCAACCCAGTCCTCAAGGCACACTTACCAGTCAAGGATTTAGGGATTACCCAGTTGTGTCTAAGGTGTTTTTACAAAGAAGAAAAAAAAAAACACCTTAGACACAACTGGGTAATCCCTAAATCCTGGACTGGTAGGTGTGCCTTGAGGACTGGGTTGGGAAACACTGCCTTAGTCTATCACCCTCAAACCAATGGTTCTGCTGGAAGGATGAATCAATCCCTGGAACTGTACTTACACTGCTTTGCTAATGAAATTCAAGATAATTGGTCTAGTTATGCCTCTACTGGACTAAGTAATTTCGTGGTGACTTATAGTGTATAACCTAGCATCCTTCCTGGTGTATTTTTGGATAAGGGAATACCCGCTATGGATGCACTCATTGCTACTTTGAGGAAAATGTTGGAACAGGTTCAATGTGTCTTGTCTTATGTAGCTATATCCCAAAAGAGATTCGCTGATCGCATCATGGCCGTGGCTCCTAGCAATGTTAGGGGTGATAGAGTTACTTCAATGAAACTGGCTCCTAAACATATTGGTCCTCATAGGGTTTCTAATATCTTTCATACGTCTCTTCTCAAACCATTCTTTGCAATACATTCACTAAGCTTGTCATTCATCCTGGTCCCGTCCATGCTGCCTCCAGTGAAGAATATAAGGTGCCATCTCTTGTTGAGTCCATGTTTTCTCATGGTGCCTTGTAGTATTTTGTCCAACTGGAATGGTTATGGTCCTGTGGTACGCTCCTGGGTCTCTTCTTCTGATGTGCATGCACCTCATTTGGTGTGCGATTTTCATGCTTGTTTTCCTCTGAAGCCTTCTGCTTCCTGCCTTTCCTAGTGGTCCTCGAGGGGGGTTCTGTCAGGCTTTCAGCCTGCCTACCTCTCCAGTCAGCTGCGGGTGCCACGGTCCTCTCTGGCATTCTGTCTGCGTGCAGCGTTTATATATATCTGAATGAATGAACTACTAAATTCGGAGTTCTCTGAATTAAACACGAAATTCAGTAGACCAAATTTGTCGCATATAAATGATGTCAGAGGTCAGATTAGGAAGATCAAGTACCCTCTATGAATAGTGGTAAATTCCAAGCAGAATTGGACCAATCAGATTTAAGTGATGCTCTCCCATTCTTTGTTGCCCTGTTGGGGTTCTTGGTAGCCCAATAGCACATTCCTCTTGTAATATTGTTTTGTGATATTTTCTAGCTCTTGTCTATACGTTTATTCTGTTTTCTGTACTCCATTTGACCTCGACTTGTTACACTGACTGTTTGTTTGTTAACCTGGCTATTCTAAATACTGGAATATAGATTATCTTTGAGTGATTCAGTCTGTGCATTCAGTTATCCACGGAATCCTAACAAAATGTCCAGCATTAGAGATATTTTATTGTGAAATAAAGTATAATAAAGAACAAAGATATTTCACTCAGAATCTCAAAACTAAGCAAGAACATGACTCATCTGTCTCATTTTCTAACAAGACCATATTAAAGAAACTTACCCTGCACTATCACTGCCTAATACCTATCTGAGAACTTGCATATGGTTGATAAGGTCACACAGCCTTACACCAGATACCACTGCACTACTAATTTCCCTATGCCAGTAATGCGCACCATAACCTAACTGACCTTTGCCTGTTCAACAATGGTTTATCAAAACAATGTTGGTCTAGGAATGGGGGAGATTAGGAGGTGAAGTGAATGTGAGATGTTCAATCTTCCTATGCTAATCACATCTTGATCACATGGGTTACTGGTGTATGGGATTATCACTCATGCTTGTTGCATATGTTTTAAGTACTGTCTTTGCAGGGTAGTTTACTCCTTAGTACTGTTGTGTATATGCACTCTAAATGTCATTACTTACCTTTGCTATGATGTGCTTGTTTACAATATGGTGCCAATCATAGCAGTTATGTTCTTTATGCATGGCAGGCTGTAGTGGGTCTCTACAGATATTATAAATACATAAGTAAGGTGGAGCTTCTAAATAACTGTTTAGTGGATATCCTGAAAAATAAAATTATAAAAACACTAGTGCAATACAGTATTGTCAAGTATAACGTATATTAAAATGCAAGAGTGGTGTCACTCACAAATCTGGAGTCATACCCTCATATGACTCAATGATGTGCGCTTGTGGACCATTAAAAGGATGTCCAGATCCTTTTTCTATGTGGTGATCTGTCTTGTCCCACCTTTGACCAGCTCAGGGTAATGCAGATGCCAAGTCAGAGAAGTTTTTGTCCAAAGAAAAGGTGCTTTATTTGTTAAAATACACTCAAATAAAATATAGTATACTAGATAAAGTTCTGGATCAACTGTGTAGTCCAAACAAATGTCCAAAAATGTCCAAAGTATCCAAAACGCATTTCGCCCGATAAAACAGGCTTCCTCAGTTGGCTTTGATGTATCTCACTGTTTTTCTCCTCTCTTAAATCACCGCTTCATCTCTACTTCTCCTCTACTCTTTTTTTCACTTCCGGGTTCCGTTTCGGGCAATTGGAACGCAACATGCGTTCCATCACTATAGCGTCACTTCCTGGTGTTCCCTCCAGATTCTGCTTACACTCTGGTGGAAGTTGGGACAAGACAGATCACTGCATAGAAGAAGGATCTGGACATCCTTTTAATGGTCCACAAGCGCACATCATTGAGTCATATGAGGGTATGACTCCAGATTTGTGAGTGACACCATTCTTGCATTTTAATATACGTTATACTTGACAATATTGTATTGCACTAGTGTTTTTATAATTTTATTTTTCAGGATATCCACTAAACAGTTATTTAGAAGCTCCACCTTACGTATGTATTTATATTGTTCATTTTCTAAAGTGGTGTAGGGGGTACGACTTAGGTGCGTAGAGCTTCTCACTTACTCTTTATTATTATTATTATTATTATTGCCATTTATATAGCGCCAACAGATTCCGTAGTGCTTTACAATATTATGAAAGGGGATTTAACAATAAATAGGACAATTACAAATAAACTTACAGGAACAATAGGTTGAAGAGTACCCTGCTCAATCGAGCTTACATTCTATAGGAGGTGGGGTGTAAGACACATTAGGACAGGAGTGTGCAATCAAAAAAAAAAAAAAGTGGGCTGCCCTTTAGGGGAGGGCAAGAGACAGGTAAGTGAGGTAGGGGTTAGTCTTGGAGGCCATAGGCTTTCCTAAAGAGATGGGTTTTAAGGCACTTCTTAAAAGATGCAAGACTAGGGGAGAGTCGGATGGCGGTAGGCAGGCTATTCCATAGGAAGGGAGCCGCCCGCGAGAAGTCCTGCAAGCGCGAGTTGGCCGTACGGGTGCGGACAACGGACAGGAGGTGGTCACGGGCAGAGCGGAGAGACCGAGAAGGGACATACCTGTGGATCAGTGAGGAGATATAAGAGGGGCTAGAGTTGTTCAGTGCTTTATAGGTGTGAGTTAGTGCCTTGAATTGACTCCTATAGCACACAGGAAGCCAATGTAAGGACTGGCAGAGGGGTGAGGTGTGGGAGAAACGACTAGAGAGGAAAATCAGTCTAGCAGCAGCATTCATTACAGACTGTAGGGGTGCAGTACGGCTTTTGGGAAGACCAAGCAGGAGAGGGTTACAATAATCCATGCGGGAAATTATTAGAGCATGGACAAGCTCCTTGGTAGTATCTGGTGCAAGAAAGGGGCGGATGCGGGCTATGTTTTTGAGATGGAATCTACAGGATTTGGCAACATGCTGGATGTGAGACTCAAAGGTGAGACCAGAGTCAAGTATGACGCCATGACAGCGCGCTTGCAAGGATGCGCTGATGTTGGTACCACAAACTTGAAGGGAGAGCGAAAGAGGAGGATCAGTATTAGGAGGAGGAAAGACAAGGAGCTCAGTTTTTGAGAGATTGAGTTTCAGAAAGCGGGAGGACATCCAGTCAGAGATGGAAGAAAGGCAAGCAGTGACACGTTGCAGGACAGCAGGGGAGAGGTCCGGGAGGAGAGATATAGCTGGGTGTCATCAGCGTACAGGTGGTAGTGGAAACCAAATGAGGTAATACGTTTGCCAAGAGAGGCAGTATAAAGAGAAAATAGAAGGGGACCAAGGACGGAGCCTTGGGGGACTCCAACCGAGACAGGGCGAGGGGAGGAGGTATCATTAGAAAAAGAGACACTGAATGAGCGTTGGGAGAGATAAGAGGAAAACCACGAGAGGACAGAGTCACAGAGACCAAGCGATTGCAGAGTTTGAAGAAGGAGAGCATGATCAACGGTGTCAAAGGCCGCCGAGAGGTCAAGAAGAATTAGTATGGAGTAGTGGCCTTTGGATTTAGCTGCGATTAGGTCGTTAGTGACTTTGATAAGGGCAGTCTCTGTAGAGTGGAGAGGGCGGAAGCCAGATTGAAGGGGGTCAAGAAGAGAGTTGGAATTGAGGAAATTAGACACACGGGTAAAGACGAGTCTTTCCAGAAGCTTTGAGGAAAAAGGGAGCAGGGATATGGGACGGTAGTTAGAGGGGGTGGACGGGTCAAGGGATGGTTTTTTTAGTATAGGTACTACAGTGGCATGCTTAAGGTCAGCAGGGACGATGCCAGAAGAGAGCGAGCAGTTGAAGATGTGTGTTAGAGAAGGCACGAGACAAGCGGAGAGAGATCTGATAAGGTGAGACGGGACAGGATCGAGCGGGCAAGTGGTGGGGCGAGAGGAGCAAAGAAGAGCAGCCACCTCTTGGTCAGTGGCTGGGGAGAATGTCTGAAGGGTAGGAAAGGCATGATCAATGTGTGATTGAGAAACAGAAAGGCAAGGAGGGGAGAATTCTTTCCTTAGCTGTTCAATTTTGTCAGTGAAGTAACATGCAAAGTTGTCAGCAGTAAGGTTGGTTTGGGGGGTGGCCACAGCAGGGCGAAGAAGAGAATTAAAGGTGTCAAAGAGACGCCTGGGGTTGTGGGAACATGAACTAATGAGAGAGGAGAAATAGGACTGTTTGGCAAGGGCAAGGGCTGCACTGTATGAACACAGTATGAATCTATAATGGAGAAAGTCTGACTGGGTGCGAGACTTCCTCCAGGAGCGTTCAGCACACCGGGAGCATCTTTGCAGGTAGCGCGTTGATTTAGTATGCCATGGTTGGGGGCGGGTCCTCCTTGAGGTGCTTGTTTGGAGTGGTGCTGCAGTGTTCAAGGCAGATGTAAGAGTAGAGTTATATATGGAGATTGCCAGTGAAGGACAGGATAGGGAAGGGATGGATAGCAGTTGTGAATCAATGTCAGCTGACAACTGTTGGAGATCAAGAGAATTAAGGTCCCTCCTGAGTTGAGGCTGGTTAGGCGGAGGTTGTTGGGTGAGGGGGTAGTGAGAGCAAACGATAAGAGGTGGTGATCAGAGAGAGGATAAGGAGTGTTGCAGATATTAGATACTGTACATGCATAAGTGAAGATTAGGTCAAGGGTATTGCCAGCTACATGGGTGGGAGAATTTGCCCACTGTGATAGCCCGAGGGAGGAAGTAATTGAAAGTAGTTTATTGGCTGCAGAGGTCAAAGGTGGGTTTATAGGAATATTGAAGTCCCCGAGAGATAGGGATGGGATGTTAGAAGAGAGGAAATAGGGTAGCCAGCCAGCAAAATGGTCAAGGAAGAGAAGAGGGGAACCAGGGGGACGGTAAATAACAGCAATGTTAGCAGCGAAAGGTTTGAAAAGGCGAATAGAGTGTATTTCAAATGATGGGAAAGAGAGGGAAGGGGGGGTGGGAAGAGGTTTAAAAGAGCAGTGAGGGGAGAGGAGAAACCCAACACCACCACCTTTACATTCAGAGTTTCTTGGGGTGTGAGTAAGTTGGAGACCACCGAAGGACAAAGATGCAGGGGTGGCAGTGTCAGAGGGGGAGAGCCAGGTTTCTGTTAAGGCTAGTAGATCTATTGAATGAGAGATGAAGTAGTCATGGACAGCAGTGGATTTAGTTATATTGCAGACAGAGCGTGCGTTCCAGAGGGCAGTATTGAAGGGGGATTTAGAGGAACAAGAGATGGGTATGAGATTAGTGTGGATCCTTGGGTTAGTACGTGCTGAGTTTTTTGAGAGGGGACCGGGGTTTGGAGAGACATCACCAGCTGCTAGGAGCAGAAGGATAGAAAGGAAGTGAAGGTGGGAGTAGGATTTGAAAGTTTTGTAGGAGGGTATGTATGTGGAGGATTTGGAAAGAGTTGGTGGAGATAGGCTGGAAAGGTAAGTGTAGAGTGCATGGGATGAATAGAGAGGGGAGGGAAGTAAGGTGGAAGTAATGATGATGGTGTTGCCAGGGACAGGTTCATTTATTTGTTATTACTCTACAGATATTAAGCTATCTTGCTACATGCTGAAGTGATGGACAAAAAGCACACTTCAGAAAACACCTTACAGGTAAACAGATGAATGATGGCAAAATTGTTGGAAGAGCAGGCAGGCACCAAGGTGCACCTTTGTGGTTCGTGGTGACCTGTGGAGCTGCGGAAGTGGTGAAAACTATGTGAAATTGTTCTTTTGTAGATGTACACTTTTCTGCAAACAACCTACATCTTGTAGCAAAGGCTGCAATTCCAGAAGAAATCATATCTGATCATTGCAGGATTCCTGTTTATTTCCACTGTAGTACAAAGGCTAGCCAGATCTTGAGGCAGGAGAATATAAAAAAAACAGGACTTCTCTTGAGACATGCCATCTATAAAAGGGGGATAGCTTGCAGTGGAACTCCATTTTGGAAATATTTTTGGAACAGCAGAGGGCAATCATTGCAACATACTCCAGATGAATCAGCAGTGGGCAGGAGGCTGAATGATCTACTTCGTATCTTAGCGAATGAGTTGCAAATTACCCTGAACTGATGCTAGCTTTCCTTTGTAATCCTTGGACTGAGGGTAAACCGGTAATCTGATCCGCCGGCCTGACATCCTGCAAGGACAGGCTAATTGACAGGATCCATGATTGGTAATGAAAGAAAAGTATGATATTTGAGGAAAAATCGCAGTTCAAATTTAAGATGTATTCTACTCTCAGCAGCAGCACAACAACAGTCTGTTCTCTGTCTGGTTACCAGCAGCCATGGTCATGCCCACTGACCACTGTTCAGTGTTTTCTATTACAGGGAACATTCGGAATCCACAATGCTTGCAAATATCCCTACAGCAGTAGCAGGGGCGTACCTAGAGCATTTGGCAACCTGTGTTTGGCACCCCCTCACCCCACCACCCAAAAAAAAAAACTGTACCTTTTTTTAAATGTTTTTTTTTTTTTTTTTTACAATTTGTAAACTTTGCAAAACCACTGTCAGCCCCTCCTACAAAACCCTTGTCCTGCCCTGCCCTTTCCTATAAAACCCCTGTCCTGCCCACTTCTACAAATCCTGTACTGCCCCATCTACAAAAACCCCGCAACCCCCTTCCACAAATCCCCTGCTTATCCCCCCTTATAAAGACTCCTGTCCCAATACAAAACTCCTGCCCCCTTCTACAAAATCACTGCAGCCCCACACATACATTTACAGGAAGACAGTCACACACACAGTTGCAGGCATACAGTCACACACAGTTACAGGCAGACAGTCGCACGCACACAGTCACATGCAGACAGTCATACGCACACAGTCACAGACAGTCATGCACACAGTTACAGGCAGACCGTCACATATACATTGACACACACACACACACACACAACAGCAGCAGACAGTCACAAGCACACAGTCACAGACAGAGTCACACACACGGTTAGAGGCAACATCAAACAGTCTCAGGCAGACAATCACACATATATAGTCACATGCAGTCACACACACAGTTATAGGCAGACACACACACAGTCAGTCACAGGTAGCCACACACAGTCATAGCAAGATAGTCACACACACAGTTACAGACAGACAGTCACATATACAGTCACTCACACACACAGTCACAGGCAGAGAGTTACGCACACACACACACTTACAGGCAGACACACACACACACACACAGTTACAGGCAGGCAGTCATATACACACACACACAAAGTTACAGGCAGGCAGTCATATACACACACAAAGTTACAGGCAGACAGTTACACACACCGTTACAGACAGACAGTCACACACACACACAGTTACAGGCAGACAGTTACACACACACACACACAGTTACAGGCAGACAGTTACACACACATACACAGTTACAGGAAGACAGTTACACACACAGTTACAGGCAGACAGTTTTGCACACACACACAGTCACACACACAGACACACACTCTTACTTACAGACAGTGGGCTGGAGGAGGGCTGGATTTCCTGAAGTCCTTCCCTAAAGCCTGTGGAGAAGCAGGGATTCAATTTTGCTGCACCACCATGTTCAGCAATAACAGCAGCAGGTAAGGGCCATATTAATCCCCGTCCCCGATGCCAGTTTGGCTCAGCCCCTGATTTGTATTAGCTCTGCCCCCACGTTACCTCCAGTTCAGCTGCTCTTTGTGTGTGTGAGCTGTTCTGGCCACACGGCACCCTAACTACCATAGGGCACTATGCGGCCACAGCTCCCACAGCCTCCTCCAGCCCCCAGACCAGGGGGACCACCCCCTCCAACTCCCCCTTAGTACACCACTGAGCAGTAGGAGCAAATATCCATCCACATAGTCACCCTCAACCCCTCCAGTTGGGTCACCCTGCTCTTTGATTTAATACTTAATGTGTCATTACCTGCTGGCTGAAATCCAATTACCTACTCAACTCTCTTTTAAATTTGTAAAATGCACTTCATTGTAGTGGTTTTACCCTGCCTGGCTGAATCTTGCAGTATGTCTGTTAGCGTCACAAACACTGTTGATATAAGCTGATAAGGCACTATTTTTTCCAAACATAGAACATTAAACTCTGCACTCAAACCTCCACTTCTCCTGGGCAGTTGCAATAACTGTAGTACACATGAGCCCCAATACATAGATAGAAAAACAAAAAAGTTACCTGCGCAGTATCCTAAATTCCTATACACATTTAAGTAGTTGTAGGTTTTTAGTATCACTCCATTAGCCATCGGAGTGTAGGCTCAATTGCCACGTCAAGGCAAAACCTCTTAGGTGAGTCCTAAACTAACAATTCACCTTGCTTCTTTAAACTAAAAGGCAGAATCGATGTGTGGGGCCAGCCATCCACACTCAGAATTGGCATTGCAAAAATTCCTGATAGTGCATAACCATTTGGTGGTGCCCATCCCTGCCCTTTTGGTTTATCCAAATCTTTCCTGAATAATTTCCCTGAATTAAATTTATTCAAACTAAATACCATATGAACAAATTTAAGACAACTCAAACTAATTGTATTTGTGGGGATGCACTGATTTGGCTGAACTGAAGTTTTTTTTTTCTTTTGCTGTACATAAGTCTAGCATGGGCTGTGGTGGCAGAAGGAGAAGAAATATTAGAAAATACTACAGTACTGTATTACATAAGTATGTTTCCCATTTAGGAAGGAAATTTGCACATCATCTCACAGAAAGACAATATCAGACTGCTGATTCTGCTTCTCCACCAGAGGTCAATCCAACACCTCTAAGAGTCACTGGAATGTTTCTGAAAAGACCACTTCCACACACAAGTCTAAGGGAAAGGTGCCTGCCAAACACAGTAAAATCTCCTTTGTTACAGTAAACCATGACTATTATAGAAATCTTCCAGTGAAGTACATTATTTGCCACAATTGCTTTCAGATAAATTCACCTCATATCTGCCTCTGAGGACTGTCAGGATTGACTTAAATTTGTCTAAGTTTGTCCATGGGTCCTTCGTGGATGAGCTCTATGGTAACTCACATTCAGAGACTGAGGTCATTCTGGATGTAAATGGGAATAAAATGTTTGACCCCAAGAATATCAGACACTGAGTGCACTCCTGCAAATATGGCTAAGTTCCTGCATTTCTGGCTGCAGACGAGATAGAAGTTGAGAATCATCTCCATGCCGAATGCCCGCAGACCACCTTGCCTGAATAGATGCCTAGAACTCATACATTTGTTCAGATGATAACTAAATTTATGGATGGCACTGGATGTGATCCATGGAAGGGAATAAAGGAAAATCCTAAAGATATTGCAGGAAAATATTTTTTTTTACCATTGGCAAAGATCCTCGATGCACTCTCTAAAGGGGTTAAATTTGACCTGTATTGCATGTGGGAATGGGCACAAAGATGCATATGTTTAATTGGCAATGTCAATGCTGCACTGAGATGCCTGGTTTCTACAAAAACCTGAGGATTCATCATATGAGTATGTGTATTCCTCTAAATACAACCTGTGATCTGGCCTTGAATTTAGCAAATCTGCAGGATCATTCCACTGGAGATTGTTTCTAATCTACAATTTTGTACTACTTTTCTGGTAGAAATTCATGCATCTGCCCAATATTGCACTTCTTAGAAGGAATACAAACAGTAACTACAGATGTTTCTTAACCCATTCAACACCCAAATAGAGTATACATGTTTTTATTTTAATGTAGTTTGCTCACTCACCCTCATGTATACTCTAGTTATTATTACCAGCCTATAGAAGAACAATCTTCTCTGCCAAAAGTCACTAGTCACTGATATGATGCCTGTAAATCTGCTGTAAACTCACCCTGCCTTAAAACAGTACATAAAGTTTCAATGGATTATTTAATTTCTACAGTCTATCAGCATTATATTATTAGTCAAAAGCTTGATAACAATTGCCATAGCAGTTTTAAATAACTTTCATTTAGAAATATATTATTTAACTGTAGTTACTGTATGTGGGCATTATGTTCAAATACATACATTAATTTTACATTTTGTTGCGATTTTTAATTAGCCGTACCGTTGAAATGCCATTAGTGGCCTTACAAACACCTATAAGCAAGGCATTTGACCAATTTATTTATATATTTTTGTCTTTACTGTATGTGAGAAAAATGAATTTTTGCTTTTATATTAACATTTCAGACCCTATGTGAAATATTTCAAGATAAAGGACACTGAAAGCTTTTAATTTTCCAAATATTTTTATAATGGATGAACGAATAAGTGAAAAATAAAAAGTGTAAAATAGCTAAAGAGTTTAAGTTAATAGACACAAAGGGAAGGAAAGAGAAAAGAGAAAAATACAAAAAAACTTTTGAATACATATTATATAAATCACCTAGCAAGGCAATTAGAAACACATTGATACTAAAAAGAGAAAATGATTTAGTAAAATCAACAATAAATCATACAACTAAATATAAATATATTACATTCACTCTCTCACTATTGTTTACTATACTGAATGGTGATATAAACACGATTATCACTAAATTATACACACAATCTAAGATCTAAAAGGAGAAAACAAGATTAACAAACATATAGTATAGTAGGTTTTTAAATAATAATAATTTAATAGGAGGGGATTATAAGGATGATGCGGATATGCTGTGCTGGAAACAAGAAGCTACACAGCTGGGAAAGTTTGATGAACAATTCAGAAGGGTATTTATAACCACGGAGGAGAAAGTACGACAGCATTATAGCACTGAAGAAGACTCCAGCCTGGAGTTGAATCGTATCTGCTGCTAAATGTAATGTATTGTATTTGAGACACTTTTATTTACCTTGCAGTGTTTACTTAGGCTTTGTGCCTAGTATATTTATTTTATTCACACAGCTTATTGTCTCTGTTTTTAATTTGTTTAATTTGTTTAATACATTTTTGGATTTATAATTTTGTATCCTGTACTGCTCTCCTCAAGAATATCGCTTTTAGCCTTATTAGGCACCCTCCTGCACATCATATAGAGCCTGGAACGGCTCTGCATCCTGTGAGTTTTATCCTACATTGGGGTTTAGTGAATATATACACAGTTTGCACTATGTTGTTTTATTTGTGTTTTTTAGATTGATCCTGATATTTACATTTTATTGACTGGCACAGTTTCTGTTTTATTGCTTTATTCAATATCAGTGAATGACAGAGCAATAAAAAGTGTAATATTATGTCACAGCTCTTTCTGACATTTCAGTGGCTGACAAATACCCTCAACAACAGCAGGTTAGAGAACGGGAGGCAATTACAGGCTGCAAAAAACAAGTGTCTGAGGTAAAAAGGAAATCCTGCTGTCCTTATTCAGTTATCTGATAAATAATGTTTTATTCATTTATTTAACAGTTACTATAAAAGGAACTGTCTAAGGCTATTTTACTAAATTTGGCAATTAAACATCGGTAATTACATACACAGGGATATAAAATATGACAGGTAAAATATTATGACATTGCCCATTGAATTTTAATATAACATTTGTAGGACTTTTACATTTTGCTGAGTAAGCAGTCATTCATCTAATACATATGAAATGTGCACATCTTTATTTTTAGCAATTTAAATAAACACTCTATATCAAACTCAAAAAGTTGGAGCTATATATATATATATATATATATAACAAACTCAAATATAGTATTGACAACATGTTTACATAGCTAGCTGTAAGGAGCTATATAACAGTCACAAAAGCATTAACTATGTTGAGACTTGAAAAAAATGTGAGACTGAATCAAGTGTATTGATTATTGTTTATCCTGGAAATATAGTGTATTTATTAATAAAGGATGTATAATAAACATTTGCAGGAAAATAAAACATCAGTTTTACAGCATGTTTGTACTTTTAGAAGTCAATGCAATTTACTAAATAGTTTGTTTTAACTTAAAATAAACAAATAGATTCGTGCAGATATTTCTTATGCAGTTTGTAATCAAACCACGTTTTTTTTTCCATGCACATTGATTCCAGTAACGTTGAAGAAGATTAATTATACCACTTTAATGTTTAGTAAAAACAAATAAGGAAACCGTTGTAAAGAGTTTCAACAAAGTTATTTTCCTTTAGTTTTTCTTAGATTAGTTTTTTGGTGCCCTTTTTAAGTACATGTAACTTGTAAAAAATGTTTAGCAAACATTGAAATGCCAATATATGAAAACAATATGCTATAAAGCATTTTAAACAAACAAAAAAAAGATAATTATGCATATTGCACGTCCTGCATGAATGGAGGAGAAAACGGCAGCCCATGATTCAACCTGATGCCACCATCCCACAGGGGCAAGATAGAATGACAATGGGGGCAGGAGATATGGGAATAAGATAATCACATGTCATGATATAAGGATTGGAGATAATATGGTGCTATAATATGGAGGTATTATTATTATTATTATTTATATAGCATCAGCAAATTCCATAGCAAGTATGATGGTATTAGATGGGATGGGGAAAGTAATGAGAATACACGTGAACAAGAATGAATAAGATGGCCATAGGAAAGGAGGGATTAAATTGAATAAAGATAGGGGCATAAAATATTGTGCAATGGAGAGAATAGGATATAAGATGGCAAAGGATACTGAATTTGAAGTAGTGGGTGAAATATTAAGGAGGGCAGATATGCACATAAATGACAGGAAGACACATAAAAGTGAGATTGTGTGCAAGTGTGTCAATACATGAGTGTCTGTCTCAGGGTTATACACTAAAGTCTGAATGCCCTAGTCCTGATTGACAAAATCTGAAAATGAATCACACTATTTTCTTATGTCTGGATTTGCAATGCAGCTTACAAATTAACTTTAATGTTTACTAGATTATCAGATGGAATCTGAAATCCAGAACTGAATGGTGGAAATATGCAACTGAACACTCATATAGAGAAATTCAGTTGGACCAAATTTGTAGTCAATTAGTTGCCAATTAGTTGCACACATGCGAAAATTACAAAACACTGTAATTAGCAACATTTTAATAACTAACTACAGGGAAAAGTGAGTCCAATATACCCAATATACCACAAGGAGATTCTAAATACCTAGCTCAATAAATATTTCAATAAATGACTTTATGACATTTATGTTATAGTTTGGGATGACAGTGAGCAAATATTTTGGATATTTGTAGGTTTTCAAAAAGCAGGTGAATTAACTAATTTATTTAAATATAGCAAATCTGAAAAGAATTCGGTCAAATTTGGCTAGATCGAGTAATTTCCACTGAAAGTAAAAAAACAAACATTAGTTTGGCCAGTCAAACAGTCATTCATTTGATGATTTGTCTAGTATGAATATGTGTGAATTGTGGATTTTAATACATACATTTGGTGGTAACAAATGAAATATTTTCATTCAGAAATAACATTTGAACTGAATTGGCCTTTCACACATATGATTTAGTTATTAAAATGTTGCTAATTACAGTGTTTTGTAATTTTTGCAGGTGTGCAAAATAATTTAGGAATACATGTATTCCAAACTTCAATTGGCCAAATTCAGTTAACCAAATTATATGACACTTGCTAATTTGGTTAACTGAATTTGGCTAATTGAAGTTTGGAATATATGTATTCCTAACTTTTTGTTTCTATTTGTGTGTCTCCACACATGCTTCTATCTATAAATGAGTTAATCTACATGTGTCTTTGAATTCTCTATGGACTAGTGTATCTGTATGCTCATGTTTGTTTATATAGGTCTCCATCTCCATCTAAACGTGAATGACTGTGCATGCATGTGTTTCTGTATGTTTCTGCTGTTCAGAGAAGGCGTCTGTATATTCATGAGTGTGCCTGCCTGAGATTGCCTGAATTATTTTATATTTAAGGGGTGAGGTTTGAGGGAGGCCATAAGACTGAAACTGTTGTTGGGTCCTTGTTGCAGGAAAAAAAAAAATGAGCACTAGGGAGTTGCAGGAGTTAATTTGTATTTACTACTGGCAGTTATATAGGTCTTTTTTTTTTATATCTGGATGTTATACAAGTGTAGGATAAGGACGTGTGAACACCGTACCATGGTTATTATTTTACATGTGGTTCTAATAGCTTTTGAGTATTTCTATTTTTTTGTGTCCGAGTTTGTGCGGAAAAAGATGGAGATAGATATATATCATTTTGATTGTGTGTCTACAAAATAGTGGGTAATGTTTGATTACAGTTTTTATATTTATAAAGGACATGTAGAAAACTTTGCTTTATGCTCAAGACACAGGAACATTTACAGCCAAGCGATATCCTTAATTCGGAGAGAGGGTAATAAATGGTAAGAAAGCCCCCCACTGGATACCCAGTTCTAATTTTAGCTATGTTGTGATGAAGATAAACAAAAACCATTTGCCTTTAAAGCATGTAACAGCCCAGTACATGACTAGTGTCACCAAAGTAAATATTACCTTGGCACAAAGTATACAGTCCTGAGAGAGAATCCCAAGCTTAATGTTCATTAGTTCAGCCCTTAATGTAGACATGTTTTTAATGAAAGAAGTGTTTAAAGATTAACTTTAGGCCTGCCAAGTTATATGTAATGTGACCGGTAAGAAGTATTTGTGTTAGTACTTTGTACAATAATTTTCATTGGGTTCTCCATCCTCCAACCAATCCACTGCTTGTTCCACTATTCACCATTTACCAAAAATCCAGTCCAATAGTCTGTCAGTCTATCTTTCTATCATTCTATCTTCATCTAAAAAAAATAGTATATATATATATATATATATATATATATATATACATACATACATACATACATATATACATACATACACATATATATATATATACACACACACACATCAAATCACAGAACATGTGATCTCACATCACAGAATAGCTACAGTTTCCATAGAAACTCTGTAATCTGTTTACATTTAATGTCAAGTAAATGTAGAATCATTGTGGATGGAGATATGAATCCATTGACTCATCATATTTGCCCATTATGAGAACTAAAATGTATATTACTATAATTTCATTTACAATAATGCTCTTTTTTTGTTTACATTATACACAGTTTTAGATCATATATGAAAATATGCATTTTTGATGATGACTCTCAGTATATACTACATTAATAATACATTAGATTTACAATATGCTCTATATATAATGCATGGGATGTAATGCACCTCTCTCACTGATATATTCAGCAGGTAATGTAAATGAGGTGAATTAATTGTCTCTAGTATCGTTAACATATAACACGTATGAGGCATGCAAAAGACCAAACATAACGATGCATTCGGCTTCCAACTCAAATCTATTGTCATTTACAATTACTGCTAATATGGTAAATCATTAGATAAACATTTTTTAAAGAGAATTCAAGCTTTTAGTAAATCTATGCATTTCTTATATCTTTCAACTGCGGTGTTCAATGTTAAAGTGCTAGGGTCTCTCATTTAATCAGGTTGAGCTGTCAACCCTTTCCTCTGGCTATTAATGATGACAGATCATTTATTACTTTCTCAGAATACAGATGAATTTCTCTGCTAGCCAGACATCCGAAGCTCTGTAGACTGTCAATTTACAAAGCAGATTGCTCTCATGAAAATATATATGAATTGTTGCCTATCACACACATTTCTCATCCTTCTCTGCTCCCTATTTGTAAATGACTTGAAATGATTAGTAATTTGGTAGCACACATTTATTTTAGTCTGAAAATATTATATGAGCCTCCTGTGAAGTAACTACTATTTGTCATTTTCTCTCAGATGAGAACAACAAAACATATTTTTACTTCTGCATACACCACACAACAAAATGAACATAAACAATAACATACAATTCTGTTCAATTTACTCGAGAAACTCAATTTTCTGGACATTTTAAACCTGAAGATTTCTACTTACTCCTGGTGGTTTTCATTTCTCACAAAAAATAAACAATTTAACAGGCATATAACAATCTTTAAAAATGAAAAGTTTATACTTAAAACATGCAAATGAACACTGAGAAAATAATTTGCCTGTTGACAACACACCATATAACTGGTTATGCTGCTGTATTTAAAACTATACATACAATAAACTTACATTTAAACTGTAGCAGTTATACTCCAATCAGGGGCATCACTAGGGGGGTCAGGGGCAGCCCCCCCCCCACATCATGCAGTGCCCCCCCAATTGAAATTGAAGTCGGGAGCACGGAGTCTCCCTACACAAGCTGCAGCCAGGGTCGCCTTTAGCACAGGGCAAACGGGGCAGTTGCCCCGGGCCCAGTTGCTACTGGGGGGCCCCAGATCAGCTGCCCCATGGGCCCGTGATTTCAGCAACCCCCATGTACCCGGCGGTGCAGCCGCACCGGCCCGCCAACCAAGGAGGCCCCCAGGGTGGCCCATGCACTAAGGGCCACCCGGTTACCATGTGTCAGCAGGGGCCCGGTCGGGCGCTGTGACGCTTAAACAGCGCGACCGGGCCCCTTTCTGTACCGGCTGGGAGGGAGTGTGGCGTGTCACTTCCTCCCACCGGAGATAATAGCCGCGTGGGAGGAGGAAGGCAGGGAGGAGGGGAGTTCTTCAAGATAACTCCCAACTGCCTCAGCCTGCCACTGGACCCCAGGGAAACCACCCTCCATAAAAAGGTAAGAACCTGGAGGGTGGCTAAATGTATGTCAGTAT
The DNA here is from genome assembly GCA_933207985.1 of Pelobates cultripes. Classification (NCBI taxonomy): domain Eukaryota; kingdom Metazoa; phylum Chordata; class Amphibia; order Anura; family Pelobatidae; genus Pelobates; species Pelobates cultripes. The sequence continues at coordinate 92,468,844 of OW240912.1, read as the reverse complement.
GCCTGTGTGTGTGTTAGTATGTCTGTGTGTGTGTGCAAGTATGTCTCTGTGTGTGTGTGTGTGTATGTCAGTATGTTTGTGTTTGTGTCAGTATGTATGTGTGTGTGTGTGTATGTGTGTGTGTGTGAGTATGTATGTGTTAGTATGTCTGTGTGTGTATGTCAGTATGTCTGTGTGTGTATGTCAGTATGACATACTGACATACTAACACACACACACACAGACATACTAACACACACACACACACTAACACACACACACTAACACACACACACAGACATACTAACACACACACACACACTAACACACACACACACTAACACACACTAACACACACACAGACATACTAACACACACACACACACTAACACACACACACACACTAACACACACACACACACACTAACACACACACAGACATACTGTGTGTGTATGTCAGTATGTCTGTGTGTGTATGTCAGTATGTCTGTGTATGTCAATACGCCTGTCAGTGTATGTGTTTCAGTATTTCTGTCAGTGTATGTGTCTGTGTGTGTGTCAGTATATATGTCAGTGTATGTTTTTATGTATGTGTGTCTGTGTGTGTATCAGTATGTCTGAATGTGTGTCAATATATTTGCCAGTATATATTTGTGTGTCAGTGTATGTGTGTGTCAGTATGTATCTGCGAATGTTTTAATATGTCTCTCTGTGTGTGTATGTGTCAGTATATCTGTCAGTGTGATTGCGGGTTGGGCGTAATGGGGAGGGGGGTGCAGGGACAGGGCCCAGGGGGCTCAAGAAAATGCTTTGCCCAGGGTCCTATTCATATTATAGATGGCCCTGGCTGCAGCAGCACTGTCACTATGGAACTGTGTTCCACCCTTTTCCCACAAGCAGCCAGAGAGGGCACTGTGCTGGGAGGACCTGGGTCATTGAGAGCAGCGTAGGGGAGAGAAAGGGAGAGGAAGCTTAGCTCTGCACAGAGTATGGGGGAATGAGGCATCCAAGCAGCTGCGAACAAGTGTGAGTCAGTGTGTGTGGTTCAGTCTCTCTGTGTGTGAGGGGGGGGCAGGGGGATGTCAGTCTGTGTTTGTGTGTGGGGTCAGTCTGTGTGTGTTTGTGTGTATGGGTCAGTCTGTGTGTGGAGGATCAGTCTGTGTGTGTAGGGGGGAGGTCAGTCTGTGTGTGGGGGTGGGGGTCAGTTTGTGTGTGTGTGGGGCTCAGACTATGTGTGTGGGGTTCAGTATGTGTGGGGGTCAGTCTGTGTGTGTGTGTGTTTATGGGTCAGGCTGTGTGTGGGGGTGGGGGATCAGTCTGTGTGTGTGGGTCAGTTTGTGTGTATGGGTCAGTCTGTATGGGGTGGGTCAGTCTGTGTGTGTGGGGGGCTCAGATTATGTTTGTGGGGTTCAGTCTGTGTGTGGGGGCCAGTCTATGTGTGGGGTGGCTCAGTTTGTTTGTGTGTGTGTGTATGGGTCAGTCTGTATGTGGGGGTGGGGGTCAGTCTGTGTGTGTGGTTCAGTTTGTGTTTATGGGTCTGTCTGTGTGGAGTGGGTCAGTCTATGTGTTTGTAGGGGGGCTCAATCTGTGTGTGTGTGGGTGTGGGGTTCAGTCTGTATGTGCGGGTCTCAGTTTGTATGTATGGGTCAGTCTGTGTGGGGTGGGTCAGTCTCTGTGTGTGTGTGTGAGTGTGTGTGTGTGTATGGGTCAGTCTGTGTATGTGTTTGGTTCAGGCTGTGGATTGGTATGGGTCAGTCTGTGTAAGTGCTTGAGCTCCAAGAAAGATACCTCTCATCTCGTGACTTCCCCTGTACCCGATCGATAGGCAGACTTCTCAACCACCACGGATCTGTTTGTGCAACCCCCTCCCTGCAAGGTAAGATCAGGGAAAGGGGAATGTTGTTTTGTTTTTTTTAAAACAATTATTAAAGTAAAAATTGTAAAGCTCTTTCCTATCCGACTCTCTACACCCCCCTGAACACAGTACACCCTCACAGACAGTGAGCCCCCCACATTTAGTACTATAATAAATTGGAAGAGATTTTTTAACCCCAGAAATGGACTTTGATAAATCTCGCCTGAATTTACACTAGCTAACTGGCTGATGGCTCAGTTTATATTGACTATCTGGGGATCCCTGGAGCCTCCTATGATCCTCAGCCATCCAGACATGTAGGGGGATCAGCCATCACTCAGAGCCATCCCATTCACGTTGTGTATTGTGGGAGGTTTACTCACCAGCCTCTTTCTCACTCACTCACTCCTGGTCAGCACAGTGATCCACTGCTTGCAGCAGCTCACTCCCCACTCTTTACCTCCAGCATTCTTCATGTCTGGGAGGAAGTGCCAAGCTGTCACTTCCTCCCAGCATCTGAGACTACAGGTGCTGGGTCACGGTCTTCAATGGTGCCAGACCGGGCCCCTGTTCAGCAATGCCCATTGGGTGGCCCTAAGTGCAACACTAGGGTTTCCTCGAAACACCCATTGGGAAATGCTACCGCCAAAGCCAACCAATCACAGTGTTTCTACAGACATTCTCACACCTGCAAGACTTGCCTTTATTATCTTTAATCACCTTTCACTTTTTATAAGCTCAATTGTAGACAATCTTTGATAAACTTTTTAGAATATTTGCCATTTTACAGTATTTCTTAATTTCATATGCTGAGTAAATCCGATAAAGATGATTGCTTTATCAAATAAAATGGTGTCCCTTGCTATCTAATCTACATATTTATTATATTTTCCAGTTACTATATACAGATTTATTAAACCACACAAGCATTATGACAGACACTGCTGCTTCTAAATAGTCTGTCGGTATACATTCTGCAATTAGTATGCAATTCACTCAACTTATCTGGAAATCAATTATAATAATAGTAACTTCTTATTCTCAGGTGATATGCATCTGAATAATTAAGTGGATAATTAATAAATATTAGAAAAAAATCTAAATATAAAATTACAAAACTTTCACATTTCCCATCAACAGTTTTTTTTTTCCATATCTGTTGGAGGTATTAATGAGACAGCCAGGTTTATTTCTTTTTAAACTTAAATTTTTCTGCCTTTACAACCTCTGTTTATTTCTGACTACTCTTTATTATTCTTTCCCTTACCTAATCTAGCTAACATGGGAATTTGTTGGCACTAAAAAAATAAATGAGAAAAGCAGAAGTGTGCTTCTATCATCTGTTTTAGAATATCAAAATGTTTAATGAAATACAAATTACATGCTATATTATTTTTCTCCTAGGAGTATTGATCGATCCGATAAGAGATGTGCTGTTATAGAGATAGTTGGACTGTCAGTGTGGCGGTTAAAATCTTTTTCATAGTTTTTCCTTGTAAATATAAAAAGGTTTTTAGTTAAGTGAGAATTCAAAGTAAGTTCAAAGCATATTATAAATTTTGGGTAAAAAAACTGAACTGGACACTTCTCTAAGTTAGCTGTGTATTCAGATTGGCTACTGTGGCCTTAAATGTGAAATTTACTTTGAATTCACTTTCTGTTCTCACTTTAGTGAAGTATGAGCTTGTGCGAAGTTAAGCCCTAAATAAAACGTGCCAATGGCAGCAACAAAAACGAAAACTACTTTTGAAAACTACTTGATATTTCATGTCCTAATGTTTCTAATACCCTACCTCCTATAGTCTGTAAGCTTGTTTGAGCAGGGTCCTCTTCAACCTATTGTTCCTGTAAGTTTTCTTGTAATTGTCCTATTTATTGTTACAACCCCCCTCTCAAAATATTGTAAAGCGCTACGGAATCTGTTGGCGCTATATAAATGGCAATAATAATAATAATAATAATAATTTGTGGTGTCTTATTTGTATCTGTTTTGTTTAAAGTACAGCTGCAAATGTAAAATTTCTGAGCTCTTGGCTATTAAAATTAGAGCAGATCCACAAACTTAGCCTCTTCTACTGACCATCACACAACCACTAAATCTGATCCCTGCTCTCATGTTGACACTACAGGAATACAGAGCATACTCAGACTACAAACTGAATATATTATTAAGACACAAGCTATGCTATACATATAAATACACAGATGTCCCAGTTACTGAAACTGACGTACCTATACGACTGGAGAGAGGACTATTTAGTTTATCCAGGGGTAAGACTCACTAAAAATTTACAAGACCTCTTTACAGCAAACTATGGTAGGCTAGCGAAAACCATTCGCTCAGACATGGAAAAATGGAAAGAAAGGCATATCTCCTGGGCAGGCCGCATAGTGGCTTTTAAAATGATGTTGCTTCTGACACTCCAAATTATGTTCCAATATCTACCGATCGAACTACCCTAATCATTCCTGCCCGCTTTACAAAAACAAGTGAATGGTTTTATCAATGGGAGGTGAAGGGCCAGGACTCCCTGGAACACAACCACCTGTAAAACAGTGGATGGGGGCCTGGGGAACCCTGACTTAAGTTTATATTACAGCACCACCCTGCTCAACCAGGTGATAACTGCCACTGACCTCACGACACTTCCACAATGGCTGGAGATTAAACACTGGACACTAACAGAGGTGGCCCAATCCCTATTGTGGCTGCCTAAGCCCATGAGACCTCAAACTCTGAACATACTTCCCACTACAGAGCTCATGGTACACACAGGAAGTTTAGTCCAAACTTCTCACATGGAGCCCGATTTTGTTAGCGACTCCCCTGTCCTGTAACCTAGTACCCACATTTGATAGTAGGGGTTGGGAGGGCTGGGGACTGACACACTTGCACCATATATGGCAAGTCTTAAGCCATTCACAGAATTGCGGAATGAACATAAGATCCTACCTGCTCTGTTCCTGTACTACCTCCAAATATGCTCCACATTACAGGGGCTTGGACAGTCACAGACTATTCTTCAGTCATTCCAGTGCTCAAGATGTCAATTATACCCTCAAGAAAGGCAGCCAGGAGGTGCTGAAATGTTAGGGGTTTTAGGGGCTCATGTTTCTGCCAGGATAGGCTTGAGTAAGCGGTGGATAGTACCACTGTTTAAAGTATTTGCCTTACTATTTTTTGTCACTTCAAATTTGATGTGGTGCTCCATTTGATTGTTGTGCTTTTTGTTTATTGTAACCTGTTTTGGTTTAATAAAACATTAATGTGTATATCTTTGGAGTAGTCTAGTGTGCAATCTCATTTTGTATTACATTAGTATTTGTTGGGCATTTAAGGGAGTGCTGTGAAGTATTGGCACCCAATTATTGTTTATATTATCTCTCCATACAGCTATGTTATAGTACTTAATGTGAGCCATGGCACGTCAAACAGTAGAGGCATCAGCTGAATTTTTCCTGCTTTTAATGATGCCGGACTAAACAACAAAGCACGCTTGCATTTCATATCCTCATTGCAGCCAATCGATAGCCAGAGGTTGGAAGTCTGCCACTGCCCAAATGAGGGAAGAAGTGATCTGCCAGGTATCCCTACAAAAAATGGCTTTCCAAAGTTCTAACAGACACCACAACCTAATGGAGACCTGTAATACATGGAAGGATTCGTTTGGAATATATATATATATATATATATATACACACACACACACATATATACAGAGCCTGAAGTTGTGGGAGGGGATGATCAGACCTATATAAACTCAGACTTACCTCCATAGCAGGCCGACGACTATTTGGTCACTTCCGCTTCCGGTTCCAGAGACAGTCTTCCTTGTGGTTTCTTGGGCCTACCAGTGGTTTTTCCAGACTCCCAGTGCTTCTCTGACCCCAGGAAAATACGCTCCTGTGCTGCATCTACTGGGATTCCTTTTTGCCTCGTCCCCGGTACTCTTGATGCACTTCCGGGTTGGCAGTCAGGCAAGCGGAAACAGTGAGTACAAACCACATGAATTACGTGCTTACACACGAACCACGCTAACACGTACAAATACCTCTGTACACGAACAGTTACTTTACGTACGACTAGCTACATAGACGTCTATTAGACGAACGATTATTCACACGACCGGGTATCCATACGAACAAATGCTCATATGAACGGCCACTCATACGAACGGCTTTTCATGCAGGCAGCTGTTCATGTAAATGGCTATTATTATTATTATGATATTTATAGAGCGCCGTCAAATTCCGCAGCGCTTTACAATGGGTGGACGAACAGACATGTAGTTGTAACCAGACAAGTTGGACACACAGGAACAGAGGGGTTGAGGGCCCTGCTCAATGAGCTTACATGCTAGAGGGAGTGGGGTAAAATGACACAAAAAGGTAAGGATAGTATTAGACTAATGACAGTTGCAGAAGAGGAATCAGTCAGGAGCTATTAGCAGTTTAATTGATACGCTTTTATGAAGAAGTGGGTTTTTAACGATTTTTTGAAGGAGTGGAGACTGGGTGAGCATCTAACAGAGGAGGGAAGTGAGTTCCACAGGAACAGTACAGCCCTCGAGAAAACTATTCATACGTATGGTTAATTACATGGACGGCTATTCATTCGAACAAACTCATACGAATGGCTAAAGTTATATGTACGACAAAATATCAACATAGGTGAAGTTCACAAACCATTAATACAAATTGAGGTTTTAAGACGAATGCATAGCTCACAAATGAACACACTTATTGAACAAAGGTACGAAACATGACTCATACACAGTGTCTCAAAGCTACACCGCCATCTACCGGCAGAAATAGTGCATGACAGCAGAAAGGGTTAAACAATAATAAGCCTACAACAGGCACCAAAACGGTTATGCTGATTGTTCTATGTAAACATATGTTGCTTAAATATGTTTGTTGCTTAAATAGAAATGTTACATTTCGGTATGATAATTGGTTTTGCCGTACACTTTGCAAATGTTGTTTTTTTGCAGGTTGTGAAGTTTTACCCATACCTGACTACCTACGATAAATCTTAATCTCTAATCCTAATAAATCATGTGTTTATGTATATAGGAATTAATTAGGTCTCAAATTTAGATATTGTCTTTATACAATGTCTTTTCAGTATGAACTGCTATCAACAGAAAATACCATTACCACACAGAGGGGTACGTTAAACTATCGTATGTTTACAAATCCACAAACAAACCTGTAAGTTTGATCTATACGTCACATATATAGTTATAACATCACGCGGGGATTAAACTCTCTTACTAAAAATGAGTCATAAGTTATATAAGATGCCTATGCCTGATTAGGTCAAATAAGTTAACTCTCACTTCAAATCCCTTAACTTGATAGGTCAAAAACACCAAAAAAATGCATGTCTCACCTGTCGGATCAAGGAGAGGATTTCTCATTACCAAGTACTCCAGCTACTCCAACCATAACCACCGCCATAAGCGAGAATTTAGAGACTTCAAGCCCTGTTCTTTGAGGTCATGGACAATCCCTAAGATAGCCTCTGAACTAAGACGTAGAGAAATTTCGTACCCAGCTACTGCCAGGAAAGCAGAGCTGTATAAATTACTAATGGCCGACAATCCTCTACCAGGGCCTAGCTCGCAAGCCAGCATTGGCGACACTCTAGCCGGTATCCAAACTACAATGTCAGCAATGCTGTCGTATATCAATAACTTAGACCACAGAATGGAGAAGCTGGAATCCTCAACCCCAGCTGACGTGAACCCCACAGATCTCATAACCACCATACCCACTGTACAAATTGCAGCCACACAGGGTAATGGTACTTTCACACCACCTGCACAGAGGTCGCCTATTCCCCCAAAAATTACTAATGAAGGTACAGGTTGATACACTAGCCTTTTACCTCACCACTCACCTATCCCCGCACTTAGTCAAATTCCTAATCACGGGCTTCATCGAAGGGTTCCACACTGGGCTAATTGCACTTCCCATTGGTACGCCGGAATGTAACAATCTACAGTCGGCAACTTTAGACCCCACCACAGTGGATTCACTCCTTCACAACAAAGTTCAGAAAGGATTCATGATCGGGCCATTCCATACGCTGGCATACCAATACTATAGGTATCATCTGCTGGCATACCAATCCTATAGGTATCGCCACAGGGAAGTACAATAATAAAAAAAAGCTTCATCATAGACCTGTCGCCTCCTCATTCTGTTGTCCCACCTAGCCTCAACGCACTCATACCGTCAGATGAATTCTCCCTGCAGTATTCCACAGTAGACAACCCTATACAGGCGATAGTGGAGGCAGGGAAAAGCGTGGCTAGGGAAAACAGACATTTCCAATGCCTTCAAGCTGCTCCCAATACGCCAGTCACTGTGGCATCTGCATGGAGTAAAATGGAAAGACGTACTATTTTGCCGTTCGACTAACTTTTGGAGCAAAAAGCAGCCCAAAGTTATTTTATTTATTCGCAGAGACACTATGTTGGTTGTTAAATATAGGGGTTGTCCAGTTGTTATCCACTATCTAGATGACTTCCTAACAGTGGAGAAACATGAGTCTGTCCCACTGAGCAGTATTAAAACTGTGGCACTATTTGCTACTCTTGGAGTGCCAGTTGCCTTGGACAAAACAGTGGGGCCCGTCACTAATTTGTCTTTTCTCGGGATATGCCTAGACTCGGTCACCATAAACGCTAGCCACCCTGCAGACAAGGTTCAGAGAATCAGGACAGAGATAGACCTGCTTCTCAACAGAGGTACTATCAACCGGAAAAACCTACAGTCTCTACTTGGTTCTCTGAACTTTGCGATGAGAATTATTCCTCAAGGACACTCGTTCATATCTAGGCTACTCAGTCTACTACCCAAATTACCTAATGACCTCAGCACATTCACTCTCAACAAACATGCCAGGTCAGACTTGGCAATGTGGAGACAATTCTTGTCTCAGTGGAATGGCATAAATATGTTCATTCCACCATGGACAGAGTTTTCCACAGTATTATGGACTGACGCAGCAGCCCACTCAGGATATGCAGCCATTTTTGGTGACAGGTGGTTTAGAGGCGCATGGCCAGTCAAGACTACTTCATTACCCTCGTTTAATACCAGTCCTGCCCTGTTTGAAGTATACCCTATAGTTGCTGCTGCTAAAGTCTGGGGACACTTTTGGAAGGGACAAACCATCACATGCTACACCAACAATGCAGCCACATGCGATATTAACAACAAAGGCAGATCTTCCACTTTGACCATAATGAGGTTAATCAGGAGACTAGTGTGGTTGGCAGCCACTCTACACTTTCACCTTACGTGCGAGCACATACCAGGCCACCACAACTCCGCAGCTGATGCCCTGTTTTTCTCTAATTTTCAGGTGTTTCATCAAGAACATCCCACAGAAATAGAACATCTCACAGAAATGCTTTCCTATGGACTGTTTGAATGCGCGCGCGGCTCTTGCCTGATGTCGGCAGAGGGAGGCGAGTTCCCCAGTGCCAAGGGAGCCTGGTGCTGGAGAAAGGTAAGTGTTTAACCCCTTCAGCCCAGAGGGAGTGGGACCCTGAGGGTGGGGGAGGGGACCTAAAGACTCTACAGTGCCAGAAAACAAATTTGATTTCCTGGCACTATCGTGGTCCTTTAACTTTTTTATTTCTTTGTCTGGCTATTTTGTCATGCCTTGTCTCCAACAAACATTTCAATAAAATACTTTTTACATTCTCAGTGAGTGCTTGTTTTATGGTACACTCCTTGGAGTCTGGTTTTCCTTAATTCCAACCTGCAATATTACAGTGACACTGGTGCACTTACAAAATATAACTCTAGATAATTATGCAGTTCTACAAGTAAATACTTTATGCAAACAACATTTAGTTGTTTTTATAGACGCAGTTATTTATGCAATATATGATATTATAGGGGGTACAAGGAATAGGTAATAATACAACATGATATATCCACCAGAAAAATATTATGGCTACCCTTTCCCTTCAAAACAGTAGCAATCTTTCTGTCATAAAAGTCTTAAACTTCATATACTGCTATATAACACAAAGAGGAATCCTTACATTTCTTGGAGTTGTAAAGAAAGTGAAAGTGTTAAATTCTGTTTAGCTAAATAAAAATACCAGCCTTGTACATTGCAAGGGTGTCCACAAGTTAGCATTTATATTTATTTGTGTGTTAAAAATGCAAAAAACAATTATGAACGCTAACTTTGGCCAGTGACTACTAAAAAAGACTGGAGATACCTCATTTGCAATACCTTGGGTTGTCTTAATTTACAAATGGTATGCCATCATGGGGTTAATTCTCATTCCTGGGCTACCATACACTCTAAAAGGCAACATAAGCAATCTGGCAAATTTTTCTATGTGAAAAAAACAGCCATATATTTGACCCTGTAACTTTCAAAAACACTGTAAAACCTGTACATGGGGGTACTGTTATACTCATGAGACTTCGCTGAACACAAATATTAGAGTTTGAAAACAGTTAAACGTATTACAACAATGATATCATCAATGATATCATCAATGAAATTGCTGTTTGTGTGTGAAATTTTATTTTTTTTAAAAAATCACTTTCACTGGCAATATCATGTTTTACTGTCTTGAAACACTAATATTTGTTTTCAGCAAAGTCTACCAAGTAAAACAGTACCCCCCATGTACAGGTTTTAGGGTGTCTTGGAAAGTTACAGGGTTAAATATAGTGCTAGAAAATTAAATTCTCTGGACTTTTGGCCAGGGTTGTCAGGCGGTCCCCTAAATTGCAATCAATAAAATAACTTAATTATGTAAAAATATTACATAAATATGCACGTAGAATTTAAATAGATATACATATTTATATATGTAAAGTCTACGTGTATATTTATGAAATTATTTTTTGTAATTATGTATATTTACATATGTATATATGTATATTTTGTATTTTTATTTATTTCTATACACATAGATATATATATAATTTCATTATAAGTTAATTTTGATATATATATATTAATATCAAAATACAGTTCGAATAAAATTACATATATATTATATATTTTATTATATTTATTTTTAATTATTATAACTTTTTTATAATATATAAATATATATATATATATACACACACACATATATATACATATTATTATATAGTACTATATATAGTTATTATATATATAGTGCAAAAGTATATAGAAAATCGTGCAAAAGTTATGCAATGTAAAAGGGGAAACTAATTTATGAGATAGACGCATAACATGCAAAGCAAGATAGTTCAAGCTGTGATTTGTCATAAGTGCAAGGATTATGGTTTACAGCTCATGAAAACCCCAAATCCACAATCTCAGTAAATTAGAATATTACATGCAATCAATAAAACAAGGAGTGTACATAGAACAATATCGGGCCTCTGAAAAGCAATTACTGCCTCAATGCGGCGTGGCACGGAAGCTATCAGCCTGTGGCACTGCTGAGGTGTTATAGAAGACCAGGATGCTTCAATAGCAGCCTTCAGCTCTTCTGCATTGTCCGGTCTCATGTCTCTCATCTTTCTCTTGCAATGCCCCATAGATTCTCTCGACATCGAGGCATCACTGCAATACCATTAGAGCTGCTGGGAGCGATCATGATCACTTTCAGCGCTCTAATTCCCCACGGACGTATCAGGTATTTTCGCGGTAATGATACGTCCTTGGTCGGGAAGGGGTTAAATATTCAGTCAAACGAGCACACTTTCTTCTGAGAGAATTCATTTTAGCCTCTGGGAAAGATTGTAATACACTTGATTTTGTACAGCTACTAAAATGTTGTGCAGTTCCAGATTAACAAATAAAAACAAATATTTGTATCTTTGTTAGGCATAGGTATTTACCTTTAGCATGAAATGGCTATGCATAGTTTCATTATTTAGAAATACAACTTTATGTATTACTGTAGAGTAAACAAAACAAACAACTCTCTGTTTATGATTTTCTATAAATCTCAATATCTTCCCAGTCTAGAAGCATATTGCAAAAAGTCACATTGAAATTATTCAACAGACTAATATCTAATGATTAATGGTTATATCAGTTGAAGAAATATGTAAATCTTGTTTATAGCACTGTGAAAGTCAAAATGTTCCTCTCTGTATCTCCACAGAATAGTAATTTAAATATTATTTAATTTTGCCTCCAACACGTTTCACACACATGTAGAAGTCTGAAAAAAAAGGAACAAAATGAGGAAAGGTAAATATGTATTTTTCTCTACATGTATTAACTGAAAATGTCTCAATTATACATTTTATTAAATATGTTTTCAAAGGAACATCAATCTTAAACAAAGTAATATATTTATGTGTAAATTAAGTGTGTTAATTTTTTAGTTTAGACTGCTGCGGTCCACCTTATTATAAATGTGTTTAAAAAGTCAACATAACTGCAACCAACCCAGCACTGAGGCCAGTGGCATACACATAATCCATGGGGCCCCGGTGCGAAAATTGATCCATGGGTACCCCCCGGCACTTACTCTGTGCGGCCTGGGGCCTCTACACATGGCGGCTGGTATCTGGTCACAGGGCTGCGACCCCTGTGACCGCGGTATGTATGCCACATACACTTAACAGACCACTATAGGCACTCAGATCACTTCAGCTCAGGTCCCTCTAGTTTTAACCAGGTGTAAACATAGCAGTTTCAGAGGGTTAAACCAGCCTGTAGTAGCTGTCTCACTGACAGCCACTAGAGGCGCTTCCGCGATTATCACTGTGAAAATCACAGTGATCAGACACTGGATGTCCATAGGAAAGCATTGAGTAATGCTTTCCTACGGGTGGTTTGAATACGCGCTAAGCTCAGCCGTGGATGTGCATACGGAGTTGAGATGCGGATCAGGGCGGAGAGATCCCCAGTGCCAAGGGAGCCCGTCGCTGGAGAAAGGTAAGTGCTGAAGTAGTTTTAACCACACACACACTCTCACGAACAGACGCATACACACTAGCTAACAGACACACACATTTACTGACAGACACACACACTCACTCACTGACAGACAGACACACATAGACACTCACTTACAAAACATACACTCTCACTGACAAACACACACCAAACAGACTCACTGACACACACAAACTAATACACCTAGTAAGAGACACACACAGTGACACACTCACTAACACACACACACCCACTGACCCACAAACTAACACACACACTGACACTAACACACAACTAACACACTCACTAATAGACACACATACACAGTAACACACACACACTCACTGACACAAAAACTAACACTCACTGACACACACAGTAACATACTCACTGACACACACTCTAACACACATACACACTCACATGTTTTCTTTTAATTTAATCCCCCTGCCTCCCTACCTTTGGGAGTGCTGAGGGGATTCCAGATTTCCCTGAGGTCCAGTGGGCCTGCTGGGTGGCCGGTCCTGCAGGCGGCGAGGGAGCACTGATCCTCCTGTTCAGCTCCCTCGCGCGCCATGTATTGATGCCGGAGCCAGAATGACGTCATATCCCGGCTCCGGCATCAGTGCGGTTCGCACGAGGAAGCTGGGCAGAGAGCGCTCAGGGGAGAATGCCCCCCAGGAAAAGAGGCTGGCAAAATGTGGCCACACTTGCGTACATACCTGGAGGGCCGGGCCCGGTCGCATCTGTGACCCCTGCGACCGTGGCATGTACGTCAATGACTGAGGCATCTCCTCATTATATACATCCTCTTATGATGTTATCATACCAATAATTCTCAAGGAGATGCATTTGAGACATAGGGCACATGCACAGCAACCACTTCTTTTCTTTAATCCAATGCTTCTAGTAGCAGCATTTAATCCCCTGCTTATTTACAACTCATTTAAGATTAAAAAAAAAAAGAGACCTGATGAGGGTAGGATCCCGCCTATAAAGGAGGGAGCCTAACCTCACTGAAATGACCTCCAATCGAGAATCATTCTTAGATAATAGCAAATAATTTAAAGAAGCTTAATTAATGATAAGGAACCAATACACATATACAAATATAATTAAAAAAGAGAAAATAAATGTGCAGAGTTGTTGTAGAGCAAGTTGTAGAGCAACATGGCAAACTTAAAGTCTAGCACGGGCCAAATAAACAAGGTTTAAGTCTATATGGGCAGCAAAAAAAACCCAAACCTTACATTTTCATAGAAATGAAGGTTTATTTTGAATAGTAGAGTATATTAAAAAAAACAGCATCCCCCTCTACTAAGCTACAGCACCCCCCTCTACTAAATTCCAGTACCCCATTATCTAAATTCCAGCCCCTCCCACCCAACAAGCAGACTCCACTCACATTGCCGCTGTCGATATGCGACTCTGGAGTCTGGCCTCTGGTATACCCCTAATGGCTCAGGCTGCACTCTATGCCAAAGTGGATCTTCCAGCTACTTCTTGAAACCCTGTGAAGCTGGAGTACGTAAATGTCATGTCTGAATGTGACGTGGCATTGCGTGCCCCTGTGCACCTGTAGGTACTCCACTGTCCAACTGCGGCCATTACAACACAGACCGACACACACACAGACCCCCCCACACACACACAGACCCCCACACACACACAGACCCACCCATGACAGACCCACCCATGACAGACCCACCCATGACAGACCCACCCATGACAGACCCACCCATGACAGACATACACACACACACTGACAGACAGACACACACACACTGACAGACAGACACACACACACCCACACTCACTGACAGACACACACTGACAGACAGACATACACACACACACTGACAGACACACACTCACTGACCAACACACACACACATTCACACATTCTTGCACACATTCACATCATTCCCTGGGGTCCAGTGGAGATGTTCCTGCTCTTCACTGCTCCCTCACACACAGTTTAGTGATGCCTGGTGCGGGAATATGACGTCATATCCCGCCACCCGGCATCACTACAGAGGGCATGTGAGGGAGCAGTGAGGAGCAGGAACACTGAGCTCCCTCGCTGCTGCCAGCAAACTGCTTCCTCTCCGGCCGGGTAAACTTTATCAGAGTAGGTAACTGCAACGTGGAGAAAGCAGGTTCCTACTCTGCTTTAACACCTAACATGTACTCGCAGCTCGCCGGGCTACAAAGATATCCATTGTGGGCCACATGTGGGCTGAGGGCCATGTGTTTGACATGCTTGTTGTAGAGGTTAACACAGTGAGGGAGTTTAAGCATGCATGGGATAGTCATAAGGCTATCCTAGAGAGAAGATAAGGCCAGAGATTATTAAAAGTATTTAGAAAATTGGGCAAACTAGATGGGCTGAATGGCTCTTATTTGCTGTCACATTCTATGTTTCTATGTCACATTCAAGGCATTAGTTGGTTACTATCATAAGAGCAACATAACATATATGCTAGTACAGCTAAAATATAATGATTTCCCTGCTCTCCCTGGGTAGAGTATATTAAGTGTCTGAAACTTAAGAACATTGTGCAGAGTCTTTTTGAGTCTTGCAGAGGCTACACCTAGAAGCAGTGAATTAACCACAATGATGAGTGTTTTACTGAAAAATAGATATAGTGCTCCTTTTGTATTGCCAGTGTGATTGTCTGCCTGTTGAAGGCAAACAGACTCTTTAAGCTCCAGCAGTTCTATATGGCATGTTTGATATTGCAAGGTTAATCCTCTTCCAAAGAAGTAATATCAACAAGAACTATAGCAGGATGAATTTTCCTGGGAACAATCTCAAACCAGAACATTGATTGCAGCTCAGTTATTTTACAGTTAAATATTGTTGACTATGTAGCACTCCATCTTTGGGTTTTCTAATTGTTGAGAATTTACAGTTTTATAATTTAGTAGTAGTGTTATCTGTGATGGACATAACACTTTGCCATTTTCTGATTCAAGAAAGAAAATGACAATAGATAACATGAATAGAAAGATGGATAAAAAGTTAGATTGATATAGACAATTTTATAAAGATTCAACTAAAATAGATATTTTCAAAACTAATGGCATTTTGGCAAGGTTTGCATTTATCAATATTTTTTTACAATGTTTTTACAGCTTTGAAATGTTAAATATATAATTAGATTAAAATATATGGCTTACACATGCGTCTGTATACATAATTGTATAACTAGACACTGTGAATAGGAAAATATTTCTGTCTGTCTTCTACTGTTCCTTTAAGTATAACATTTTCAAAATCTATTATTTTGTTGTCCTGCAAGCAAAATTGTAATTCATTTATCAATTAGATGAATTTTGTGTAGAATCGGTTTGATAGACAAACGGTTTAGCTTCTCTCCATAATGGCGCAAGATGAGCTAAAATCAGCTTCAGAACTCAGCCTACCGAAGGGCAAGCTTATTGAGTTGTTGTCCTGTCTCCATTTTCTCATGTGCTCTGTTTTGGTTTATATAAATTTGACACCTATTGACTGACACACAACAATAGGAAGAGTGGCAGAACTAATGTAGAAAAGTATCTGATGCAAGCATTTTTTTGGACCCTCCCTATCTCAAGGGTGGCAAAAATGTAGATCCGCACACACTGACACACATGCAGATACAGAGACACATAGATCCATGCACAGATGCACATGCAGATACAAACATTGACATACATGCAGACACAAACACTGATACACATACAGATACACAGATTTAGATACACAGACATAAATATACACTGACACAAATATAGGTACACACATATACTGACACCGATACACATTCACAGATACACAGAAATACACACACTGATACACATACAGATTAGGGACGTGCATGGGCAAAAAATTGTGTTCAGTTTGGTTTGGAAATTTGGGTAAGTACAAAAATGTGTCTGCTTTGGCAATTTGGACCAATGGCATTTGGTTCGGTTTGGCACTTCCGAAATTTGGGACTTCAGCAATTTGGACCTTCGGCAATTAGGAACTACATCAATTCAGACATTCATAAGCATCCCTCTGTTTTGCCACTTTTCAGAAATCCGAGCACTTTGCCACCACAACCATTACACATCTGTAGGGCTCCCTAACCCTAACCACCACAACCACTTACACATCTATAGGAATCTCAGTGCCCAGACTGCCACCACAACAACTTACACATCTATAAGGCTTCCAGTGTCAGGAATTAACTTATTGGTCAAGATTGCTGTCATCATTCACGTAATTTTCCCTCCCTCCCTCTCTTGTTTTGCCACTTTTCCGAAATCTGAAGCACTTCGGAACTTTGGAAATTCTGCAATTCAGTTCAGTTCGGCACTTTTGAAATTCGGAAATTCGGAAATTCACCAATTCGGCAATTCAAACTTCGGACGTTCATAAGCATCCGAATTGCATGAAATTCGTCTAAATGTACATTCGGAATGAAACGAATTGCACATGTCTAATACAGATACGCAGGCAAACATACAGTCACACATGCTGGTTAGAATATACACAATTTTAGCCACCCTCCTGTTTGAGTGCAGGGTGGTGGCTTCTGCTGGCTGAGGCCATAGGGAGATAAGAGTTGGTTTTCGCAATCTTCATCTCTCTCCTCCTCACTGTATCTGGGAGGAAGTGACAAGCTCTCACTTCCTCCCAGAGTTGCCATTATTAAAGGGGCCCAGTTGCACTGTTAAAGTGCTGCAGTGCACAACCGGACCCTTGATGACACATGCCCATTGAGTGGCCATAAGTGCATGAGATACCTGATGGTCCCCCTCAGCATGCATGCCCTGGTGCAGCCGCAACATCAGTGGTGGTTCTGTCGCATAACAGAAACATCAACGAAGAGCCAAAAAATTGTAAATTCAAACTATTGAGGAGGCTACACTTAAGCCTTTAAACATTCGTTCTAATGACTTGACTTTATCACAATTTCACTGGGAACAAACTCAGCTTAAATATTTGAAAACAATCTCACCCAAACAGTGCTCTTCCATATATACACTAAATATTTCCCAACTCATAATAGAAACAGAAGAGCACCTTTCTACATGGACACTTCTTCCCTAACTTGTCCCTAAAATTCATATTACATTTTCCGATACCTTCTCCCAGTACTTTCTAAATTGGATGATTGGACATTATCCCTTTTTTCACTCCTTTCTGTGTGGGTGGTAATTGCCGACAGATTGCATTGCAAATTGACAACAGCCCAAATACAATCTGGATATCAGTTTTCCTGATTTCATGGAATATGGTTTGATTGCTAGGTATCACCATGCTGTAAATTGACTTACTAGTGATGGTCTGCCTGTGAGTGCGTGTGTGTGTGACTGTCTGCCTGTGAGTGCGTGTGTGTGTGACTGTCTGCCTGTGTGTGTGTGTGTGTGTGGCTGTCTGCCTGTGTGTGTGACTATGACTGTCTGCCTGTGTGTGACTGTCTGTGTGTTTGACTGTCGGACTGTGGCTGTGTGTATGACTGTCTGACTGTGTGTGTGTGTGTGTGACTGTCTGCCTGTGTGTGTGTGTGTGTGACTGTCTGCCTGTGTGTGTGTGTGTGTGTGACTGTCTGCCTGTGTGTGTGTGTGTGACTGTCTGCCTGTGTGTGTGTGTGACTGTCTGTGTGTTTGACTGTCGGACTGTGGCTGTGTGTATGACTGTCTGCCTGTGTGTGAGATTATCTATCTGCCTGCCTCTGTGTGTGTGTGTGTGTATGACTGCCTGCCTGTGTGTGTGACTGTCTGACTCTGTCTGTGTGTATGACTTTCTATCTGCCTGTGTGTGTGACTGCCTATATGTGACTGTCTGGGCAGACTAGATGTGCCAAATGGTTCTTATCTGCCATCACATTCTATGTTTCTATGTCTGTGGCTGTCTGCCTCTGCGTGTGTGTGTGGTTGTCTGTGGCTGTCTGTGTGTGATTGCCTGCCTGTGTGTGTTTGTGTGTGTGTGTGGCTGTCTGCCTGTGTGTGGCTGTGTGTGTAGTTGTCTGTGTGTGTGTGGCTCTCTGCATGTAAGTATGTGTGTGAAAGTCAGAATGTATGTGTGGCTGTGTGTGTGGCTGTCTTCCTGTAATTGTGTGTGAGTGTGTTTATCTGCCTGTAACTGTGTATGTGTGTTACTGTCTGTACCTGTGTGTTTCTTCGACTATCTGCCTGCGACTGTGTGCATGTGGTGTATTTGACAGTGTATATGTATAACTGAGCACATAACTCTGCAAAATATACACCTGCATTCACACATAGACTTGAATGCATATTTTTATCTGAATTTAATACCCATCACACACAGCCAATAAATCCAGCACAGATATCACATACAACCAATACACGTATATCACACACAGTTAATAAACCCATTACAAATATCACACACAGCCAACATATAGCATACATATCACACACAGTCATCACACCTATCACATACACAGACAACACAAACATTACATCATATTATAGTGAGATGTATTACAGTGGAGCTCTGGTATATAAAATGCACATTACTCTGTTTTATAGTTAGGGAGCTCGGTGATACACTAATAGACACATTACTAAGAGTTGTATTGTGGTTATAGTGTATGATCTTGTCACAGAGCTCCACATTACTGGGAGCTTTCTTGTTGTGGAGCTCTGTGATACTACAAAATTTTATTTCCAAAGAGGTCAAGGTAAATACGTATAATCCAGAGCTCCAAAGCAAAACCACTCACAGTACAGGGAGTGCAGAATTATTAGGCAAATTAGTATTTTGACCACATCATCCTCTTTATGCATGTTGTCTTACTCCAAGATGTATAGGCTCGAAAGCCTACTACCAATTAAGAATATTAGGTGATGTGCATCTCTGTAATGAGAAGGGGTGTGGTCTAATGACATCAACACCCTATATCAGGTGTGCATAATTATTAGGCAACTTCCTTTCCTTTGGCAAAATGGGTCAAAAGAAGGACTTGACAGGCTCAGAAAAGTCAAAAATAGTGAGATATCTTGCAGAGGGATGCAGCACTCTTAAAATTGCAAAGCTTCTGAAGCGTGATCATCGAACAATCAAGCGTTTCATTCAAAATAGTCAACAGGGTCGCAAGAAGCGTGTGGAAAAACCAAGGCGCAAAATAACTGCCCATGAACTGAGAAAAGTCAAGCGTGCAGCTGCCACGATGCCACTTGCCACCAGTTTGGCCATATTTCAGAGCTGCAACATCACTGGAGTGCCCAAAAGCACAAGGTGTGCAATACTCAGAGACATGGCCAAGGTAAGAAAGGCTGAAAGACGACCACCACTGAACAAGACACACAAGCTGAAACGTCAAGACTGGGCCAAGAAATATCTCAAGACTGATTTTTCTAAGGTTTTATGGACTGATGAAATGAGAGTGAGTCTTGATGGGCCAGATGGATGGGCCCGTGGCTGGATTGGTAAAGGGCAGAGAGCTCCAGTCCGACTCAGACGCCAGCAAGGTGGAGGTGGAGTACTGGTTTGGGCTGGTATCATCAAAGATGAGCTTGTGGGGCCTTTTCGGGTTGAGGATGGAGTCAAGCTCAACTCCCAGTCCTACTGCCAGTTCCTGGAAGACACCTTCTTCAAGCAGTGGTACAGGAAGAAGTCTGCATCCTTCAAGAAAAACATGATTTTCATGCAGGACAATGCTCCATCACACGCGTCCAAGTACTCCACAGCGTGGCTGGCAAGAAAGGGTATAAAAGAAGAAAATCTAATGACATGGCCTCCTTGTTCACCTGATCTGAACCCCATTGAGAACCTGTGGTCCATCATCAAATGTGAGATTTACAAGGAGGGAAAACAGTACACCTCTCTGAACAGTGTCTGGGAGGCTGTGGTTGCTGCTGCACGCAATGTTGATGGTGAACAG
The DNA here is from genome assembly GCA_933207985.1 of Pelobates cultripes. Classification (NCBI taxonomy): domain Eukaryota; kingdom Metazoa; phylum Chordata; class Amphibia; order Anura; family Pelobatidae; genus Pelobates; species Pelobates cultripes. The sequence goes on along the minus strand of OW240912.1, from coordinate 92,448,209 downwards.
ATCAAAACACTGACAGAATCCATGGATGGCAGGCTTTTGAGTGTCCTTGCAAAGAAAGGTGGCTATATTGGTCACTGATTTGTTTTTGTTTTGTTTTTGAATGTCAGAAATGTATATTTGTGAATGTTGAGATGTTATATTGGTTTCACTGGTAATAATAAATAATTGAAATGGGTATATATTTGTTTTTTGTTAAGTTGCCTAATAATTATGCACAGTAATAGTCACCTGCACACACAGATATCCCCCTAACATAGCTAAAACTAAAAACAAACTAAAAACTACTTCCAAAAATATTCAGCTTTGATATTAATGAGTTTTTTAGGTTCATTGAGAACATGGTTGTTGTTCAATAATAAAATGAATCCTCAAAAATACAACTTGCCTAATAATTCTGCACTCCCTGTATTATGTGACATACTTAGTCTGCTCCTCGGTAATGTAGGGGAGGCAGTCTGACACTTCTGGCCTGCACTGTTGTTGGTTGCAGACCATATGTAGCTGTCTTCCTAGCTCGGGATAATCAGAGTGCTGCCACAGATTACCACAGGACACTACAAGTCCCTGAGCTTGCGAGACAGTTATGCATGGTCTGTAACCAGTGGAGGGGCAGACCAGATTCAGATCAGCATGCCCTTCTCCCAACTAGGTAACAGGAAAGGAGGAATTAATATTTGTTTCTAAATCATTATTAATTTAATAAATCCCCTATACAATCACTTCAGTCCTATACACACACACACACACACACTATACATGGATGACAGATTGGAGTTGGGGGGCGCTCTGAAGATTTTTCGCATAGGGCGCCTAAAGGCCTAAGTCCGGCCCTGTCTCCGATGACATTTTGCTTTGCTTATTTTCCACTTAAAAAAAATTCTATCAGTATTTTGAATAATTTTGGAATAAAGTACATAAAATGGTGTACCCAATCACCCCATATTGTATCAATAAAGTACATCGATCATGAATATATTACAGAATACTTTAATATCGTAAATAATTTCTCTATTATCATCAACACACAAGCTATTCAATTTTGAATTTAACATTTATAGTATCGGGCACAGACATATCTATCATACTATTCCTATTCAAAATAGGAAATTACTAAATTCACCTCATCAAATGAATTAAACCCTATTTTTTATTTTAATTATTATTATTTTTTATATGTTAAATGAAATGGTATTTTAACACGAATTGTCCAATTAACAGTCAGTTCAGTCTGTGTATCAATATCAATATATACCAGTACAAGTGTTTTTGTGGACTTTCAAGAAATTCAGTTTGTACCCCAAAGATGCAAACATATTGATATTAAATATCACTTCATACAATCAGTAAACAGTGAAGGTGTGATGGTCCTTGATTACTGCACAACTTACAGGATCAAAGTAAATATAATGACTAGGCCAGACACTAAATTAAAATTAGAAAAATTTGGGGGTTATTTTTCTGGGATTTAAAATCTTGCTTAAAATTTTTATTGTGAATAACACATGTAAGAACAAGGGGGGTAATTATATTATGTTTTTTTGTCTCTGGTACAACAAAGTTGCAGCCCCATATCTTCCACTGATTAGTGTGGTGCAGTGAAGCGCTAGACACATTTATGCTATTTCTCGGTTATTGTGTGCCCTTTCCTAGTTATCCTACCCTCAGAATGCAGATTGTATATATAGTAAATGTTGTTACTCATTAAAAAAAAAACCAAAAAAAAAACCAAAAAAAAAAACATACTTAACTGTTGCAAATGATTGTATTGAGATGTATATATTTTTACAATCTGCTGGCTTTATGAATTTCTTTAAAACAAATATTTAGTTTTACATTTTCAGTTGTATTGAATAAGCATGAACACTTTTTGTTACAGAATATGTATTATCCGTAGTTTAGGAATCTAGTAAAAATGAATGAGTTAGTAACTGAAAATGACAAACAAAACAATACATAGAATATATAAATATTAAGTAGACAAATGCTAAATCTGGATTAGACTGAAGGTTTAGCCCATCTACAGCCTAAGAGGTCTTTAGATGAAAAGTATTTCTTTATAAACGAAATGAAATGACTTTATAAATAAAAAAACACAACAAACTGATAGGTTGCACAAACAAATATAAATTCAATGTTGAAAGGATTCAAACAAAATATGAGTAATGTTGTCTATATCAATGGTAGTTGAAATTGCATAAAAATTCAAAACATATAGAGCCATCTTATATGACAATGTAAATGGGGGCTGGAAAAACATTATCTTGCCTTGTAGGCAACACAGACATATGCATGAATAATTCTTATAGAGGCAGTAATCTTCTTTCTGCATGTTGTGAAGACTCATTATGGCTACATGTTAATATGGTTAATAAATAAACAAGTATAAGCTGATGTTGTATGAAAAGTAATCTGCAAAAGACTTAGGGGACCGTCACAATGTCTGTCAGTTCTAAGGTTTATCCAGTGCAATTAAATTCTTCACCATTATCAAATAAATATAATTAATAGTGGGATTTTATTAAATATTATCTAACTGTGTTCTTCTGTCTATCTGCTTTACTAAATGAGGGAGCTGGCACACACGCTGTACAGAGAAGAAAAACTGTGGTTAAAGAATTTGGTATATCACATAATGAGGTAGCAGCTGTCATGGTAACCAAACTATAACTTCCTCATAAAACCAAAATATATACAATGTTCTAACAATGAATATATCAATATCACAAGTAAATAACAGCATTTAAGATGTTCATTAATACTGATTACAACTGCTAGGAGCACTATATCAGTTACCACTTTAATAGTAGTTTTGGTCAAGTCTCTGGGGATACTTATTAAATCAGACATTTTTAATTAAAGGACCACTATAGTGCCAGGAAAACAAACTCATTTTCCTGGCTTTATAGGGTCTGTAGGTCCCACCCACCCTCAGGGTCCCACTCCCATCGGGCTGAAGGGGGAGTAAGGGGTTAATCACTTACCTCACGAATCTCCTCCATCTTCTGACGTCAGCACTGAATGCGCATGCGCGGCTAGAGATGGCATGATTTTCACAGTGAGAAGTGTGGAAGTGCCTCTAGCGGCTGTCAATAAGACAGCCACTAGAGGCTGGATTAACCCTAATGTAAACATAGCAGTTTACCCTAGATGGACCTGGCACACAGACCACTTCATTGAGTTGAAATGGTCTGGATGCATATAGTGGTCCTTTAACAAAATAACTTTACAATGTCAAAATAACGAGTTTTGCAATTCAGCTATTTTGACCTGAGCTTTCTTCTTAAAGGGACACTGAGGTCACCATAAAAACTTTACCTTAATTAATTTGTGATGGTGCCAAGACTGAGATTCACAAGCGGGATGCCACCCAGGGGACGTGCAGATCAGCGCTGGAGGAAATCTTTGGGGGTGGGGGGATTCAAGAACATTTTAGTCAGTTCAGGTAAGAGTGCGCCAGGAGGCCCGTGGCACCATAAAAACTTAACTTAATTTAGATGAAGTTATTGTGGTTACTAGAGTGCCCATTTAAGTTGATTTAACAGAATTAACTGCTGGATGTATGGCTACAACATTGTAATATGAGACTGCAACTCTACAGTGTGTTAAAAAGCTAATTCAAACTATCCTTCTATGCATTATATGTTGGTGTTTGCTCTAAACTCTGATCTTTGGTAATTTTAATTGGCATGGTATGAAAATTAAATCCTTCTACGGTAACAAGTCAGTTTAATAGAGCTTGTCACCTTTTGCACATCATCTGCGTCATTAGTGTTGTCTTATCGTAAAATATTATTTATAACTTTAATCATATAAAAAGTTTTTGGTTTGTAGTATGAATATATATGCAACCCGCATCACCCTTTTTCTTGGTCTATGAGCCTAAGGTAAACCATTCATCCTTTACTATGACTCTCTGTGAATGTCGAGACACATGTTTACAACTAAAATATGTTGACCTTTTCATGTGTGTTTTTTTTTTAAATTATAGAAATACAACAAACTTATGTTCTAAAAGGCCAAACTTCCAGTTATTTAAACATATTTATAAAAGTCCACAACATCCCCCGAGGAAGTTAAACTTAGCTGACAATTATTAATGACAGAATGTAACAAACAAAAAGAACCTATAATTATGTCATGAACAGCTTGCTGTATATTGTGATATTTTAGATTTTTTTAATTCAATCTTTTCAGAACAATATTCCTATCGAACAAATCATAAAATGTGGATTTTTCATTTTCAATGTGTATAGCGTGCTATCCAATGCGCAATAAAAACAGTCATTATGCTAAGTTAACAAGCAGGAGCATATGTTTGTAAGGCTGTGTAGCAGGGCTTTTGTAATTCTTGTTTGTAATCTTGATCGTTAATAAACTCTTGAATATGAACTTTATAATAAAATTTTGAGCAACCAGTAGGTTTGAGATTCTACAAAGCTTTGAATGCTTTCAACCCTGCTGATTTGTCACAAGTTACTCATATACTTTATTCAATGATTTGATGAACTAATTAAAGTAAATACTGTATATATTCATATATTTTGAATAAACAACAGTAAAACACGCATTGTGGGAAAATTATTCTACTAGAGACATCATAATAAACTACAAGATTGTATGTCGAGTCAACAGGCAATCAGGAATTCCTGTGTTTACATAGTTACATCGGCCTTGATTTAATATTATTTTGATAAGCTTTACATTACTTAGATAATATTTTTGGATAAAAGTTTCAAATTATTGTTTCAAACAACCGTATTGAACATCTTAGCAAAATCCAAGAAGATTACATGCGCTGCAAAACCATGATCAATATTTCTACTTCTTTGTAGAAAGCAATTAAGTTAGACATCTTCTATGTTTCATAAAAAAAAACATGCTGTCATCTCTTCCAGAGTTCATGCATTTATAATTGAAGAAAGGAGATTCAGTTTAATGTGAAAGAAAGTGTTTTTTACAGTAGCAATAATAAGAATTTGGAATTCTCTGCCTGAGTTTGTTTTATCAGAGTCTGTATAGATGTTTAAAAAGCAACTGGATGAATATGTGCAAAATTATACTCATCGGGGATATAATTTTTAATTTGTGGGGTAATAAACTTTTTGATCCAAGGAGAGAACTGACTGCCCTTCTGGGGTCTAGAAGGATTTTTTTTCTTAGTTTGTAGCAAAATTGGAAAGCACTTCATACTGGGTTTTTGCATTATTTTGGATCAACAGCAAAGACAGATGTGTGAAAGGCTGAACTTAAAGGACAATGTCTCTATTCAGCCTCTGCACCTATGCAATTATGCTGTTTTCCCAATTAATTTCTTAAAAGTTTCACTTAATAACCCTTCAAATATGTGTTCAGCCACAACAATTAATCTCACAGACCTATAATTTCTGGGCATAGAAAAAAATGATATTGGTGACACACCTGGGACATGGAAAACAAATTAAGTACAGTTAAAATTTTTGTAAGTAAGTTTTTTTCAGCAATGATTTGCACATTTCTTGCCATAGGTTCTCAGATTTCAGTGAAGCTACACACACACATATATATATATATATATATATATATATATATATATACATATATATATATATATATATATATACACACATACACATATACACATACACACATATATACATATATATTAGAATTTATGCATATAAAAAAAAAAAAAACTTTTTGGGTTAGTCTGGCTCTGTTTTTCATTTTCTTGTTAGGCCTATCTAATTGATTTATTTGATTTATATTTACTTATTCTTAATTTATTGCCTTACCTTCCAATTAAGCCACATCGGTTTACATTTTTTCCATAATGTTTGTTACCAAATGATGTAAATGGAGAAATATACCTTTCTGATATTTGTATAAGATATTCAGTTTATCCTCCATATTTTCACAAATGATTTAAACATTTAAAAAGTGCATATCTTACTTGGTCTTTAAAACATATTATGCCCATGTGCTTTTGCTTTTTTTAAGTTTATTTCAAAAGGCACCATCTTATGATCTCTATTTTAAATGTGCTCCCTCACTTAAATTTTTTACAAAAAAAATCAACATTGTTTGTTGAAATCAGATCCATACAAGCATCCTTTCTAGTTTGTGCTTCTACCAAGTATAGCATGAATATGTGTAATGTAACAGGTTCAAAAACCTGATCCCCCCCAGTTGAAATACTAGTCACTCCAAATGTTGTGGACTACATGTCCCATAAAGCCACAATACTGGCAAAGCATTAGAAGAGATCTACTCCACAACATCTGGAGTGCTGATGGGTTCCTGCTCCTCCTTGTCACTTCCAGATCCTTTTTTGTGACATCACAAAGAGCTACTTCAATACTTCCTTCTTCCATTTCAATAATCATCCATAAGCAAAAAGTCACTATCACTCCATATTAATGGAAATAAGAAGTATGAGAGATGAAAATATAAGTTATTAATATTTAAGGTATAACAATAACTTTATATATTCTAGGACACCTCTTTTAATAACCTATAACAGGTGAGTATACAATTAAAGTAAAATTAATCCGTATCCTAAAATCAAATATGGAGAGTAACACTTATAACCTAATAATCTAATAAACACTTACTGGAGAAAAACATGTATGCTCTAACTCTAAAAAGTTTTAAATAATTTCCAGTTGTAGAGGACCATGGGTAACCCGCCTGGTTACCTCCCCTATTACCTTCCTTCAGCCACTCTGGAACCATTAGTGCAAGGTAAACACCCATTCCCCCAGTAACCAGATGAAACATAGTCCTGGGACCCCCAGCAGGGGTCACCATACAATTACACAAAACTTTCACCAATCGGAATACAGAACAGGTCACAGAGAAAGAACTACAAAGCAGCGAAGTGATTCCTTAAACTAGTTACCACCTCCCCCTACGCCAACATACCATGACAACAAAAGATCATGTTTGGACCCCCTATCCCTTCAGAGCAATCTCTGGTTATATCAACACAGCCCTTTGCTGTAGTAGATAGACTTGCTGGCTCCCACAACAGGTGGTCACTCCCAGTGCAGCATTTAACTTGATTAACACACAGAATACATTTCACACATAACTATACTTTACAGTTTATAGAGCTGCTGCACCCCCTAGCCCCCTCCTTTGTTGACCCACAGCTGCATATACAGACACACACACTGCTCTGTGTAGAATACAGGTACACAATACAGCGATATCTAGATAAATGGAAATCTGTCACAAAAATGGTGCCGCAAGCTTGTGACTTGCGCCAAACAAATCAGGCCATCCATCACATATCTCCCCCCATAGAAATTGACAGATTTGTGGCCAGACCCATGCAACAAGTTTGTTGGACCCCCCTGAGTCCACATTCCAAGTCCTTAGGGGTCCAATATGACTGGACAAGTGGGTGGGCACATGTGGGCATGGTACTCAGTGATGGCGTTCCGTCACAGCAGCAATATAAATATTATTAAAGACTAATGACATTTCTACTATTTCTTTTCATTGTTAAACACTATGAAAACTAAGATCACATTAAATTGTGAATTTCAAAATCTATGATTTAAGCCACATTACATAATTACATAGCTGAAAAAGAAGCATCTGTCCATCAAGTTCAACTTTTCTCATATTTGTTTTAGGCAACACTACATCCAGACTGCAGAGACAATACTCCATGACAGACAAACATATAACCTGCTCACCTCTGATCTTTCGTCTAAATTTCAGTATAAGTCTCTCCTTGATAAGGCAAATAATCACAGAGTTATCACTAAAGATGAATATGGAAGCATTTATGTGAAAAATCCTACAACATCCATGTAAGGGAGATCCCTGTACCGCGACTGGGTACCTCCGCCAAAGGTCAGCTTCCTAACTGGAACAGGGTACAATCCTTAGCACTCTTGCCCTCATTGCCATGACTGGACTGGGGCCCTGGAACCTTTCCCTCCTGGAGCCGAATGGGGAACTTGCTCTAGCAACCCCCAGGCACTGGACGACACTCAGTACTGGGAGCTCTAGTCCTGGAACCACTCCCTCCTGGAGCTCTAGCAATCCCCAGGCACATGACGATACTCAGTCCTGGGAGCTCTAGTCCTGGAGCTGAATAGGGAACTCGCTCTAGCAACCCCCAGGCACTAGATGATAGTCCTGGGAGCTCTAGTCCTGGAACCATCCTCTCGTGGAGCCGAAGGGGGGATATGCGCTAGACACCCCCAGGCACTGGACGACACTCAGTCCTGGGAGCCTAGTCCTTACAAGGACTTTCCCCGTTGAATCCTCCACACTGGAACACTGATTAAAGAATAGCCCTTTCCCCTCCCAGGAGCCAGACGACACATAGTTCTGGGAGTACAAGCTGGAATATGTTTAATGGCAGCCACAACTGGCCTTATATGTAGGTCCCCATGCAAGGGGTACTCCCCCCTGGACCTGAGAGTAGACTACAGTTGAAAAATACATACGATTACATTCGCTCTCAAGTTCAGGACACTCCCATACAAAACAAGATAATCCCTCCCCTGTGCCGGTGAGATAATTGAGTCCAGAACTGTATTAAACTCAATTATCTCCAGGCACAACAAACCACACATTTCCCAAACACCACAAAAGTACCTTAAAAATACATAAAACCCCACAAAAGTGACATCCCCTGATAGCCCCGATCTGGGTGACCAACATATCCAAACATCACCCAGATCGGTTCAGGGGTTCAGGGATTTCCTGGAAGTCATAATTTGACTGCCAGGGAGCTAGCTTTCGGTTCTATGTGCACTAATGTAAAGTCCCAAACCAGGGAAACTAGTGGGAATAAAATATGGGTCTTTACCGTTGCTTACCTGGCCCATAATGGCAAGCAGGCTCCCCCAGCTCATGGCAAACTTACAAGGATAGGGGAGTTTGTCACAATCCACTTTTTACTGTCACTAACCTTACAGCTAGACCAGTAGTGTTGGGATCTAATAACTTCACCAGCAGGGGGAGCATATATGTGGAAAAGATCCTACGACCTTATGCATAGAATCTGCCATCATATTTGAGGGATGGAAAGAATACCCTTAAATGTCTGTCATCATTAAAGGTACCAAGAGGAGCCATACTCTGCAGTCTGGATGTGGAAGCCCTATATTCATCCATTCCTCATTCCACTGGCATACATCATGTGATCCTTTTTGGAGATTGGGGGTCAAGCACATCGGTGTCACATGACCTTTGCTCTTGACCTACATTTAATTGTGACCCATACATTTTTTCTTTTCCACAATAAGTTCTACCACCAGGTGCAGGGGAATGCGATGGGAACATCTTGTGCCCCTTCCTATGCCAACCTTCACCTGGGGTGGTGGGAAAGTGAAATAGTCTCCTCTGAGTCTCTTAAACAATATACTGATCACATCTTTTTATGGAGGAGATTCATAGATGATGTCCTCATTGTCTGGATGGGCACCAGGGAACTATTTGCCAAATTTGTGGAAATCCTTAATGTTAATGAGCACCTAACCTCAGATAGCTGCTCCATCGCTTAATTTTTTTGGACAGCACATTGAGAGTGGTATTGAACTGGAGACGAATACCCCTCTCTACTGTAAACCTACTTCAACTAACACAATGCTGAGTTGGGAAAGTTATCCTACTTCCCTCAAGAGAGGTATTCCAGTAGGACAGTATCTGAGGCTGAGGAGAAACTATTCTTCTACCAAAGATTATAACCCCTTAAGGACGGAGCCAAATGTACACTTTGTGAACGAAACAAAATGTAAACAAAACCTGGCATTTGCGCTACATGTCTGTCCAACCGTAATCCGCCTCTTTCATATTAAATGCACCCACCCTTATTATATATAATTTTGTTCAGGGGAAACAGGGCTTTCATTTAATATCAAATATTTAGCTATGAAACATAATTTAATATGAAAAAATGGGAGAAAATAAGAATTTTTTAGATTTTTTTAGTTCTACATGACATTTTAACGGTCAATGTCATAATACTGTTTTCTTTTACTGCAATAAAATACACATATTTGTATTCAGCAAAGTCTCACGTGTAAAACAGTACCCCCTATGTACAGGTTTTATGGCATTTTGGGAAGTTACAGGGTCAAATATAGCACGTTACATTTGAAATTGAAATTCGCCAGATTGGTTACGTTGCCTTTGGGACTTCATAGTAGCTCAGGAATGAAATTTTCACCCATAATGGCATACCATTTGCAATAGTAGACAAACCAAGGTATTGCAAATGGGGTATGTCCAGTCTTTTTTAGTAGCCATTTGGTCACAAACACTGGCCAAAGTTAGCGTTAGTATTTGTTTGTGTGAAAAATGCAAAAACTGCCAATTTTGGCCAGTGTTTGTGACTAAGTGGCTACTAAAAAAGACTGGACATACCCCGTTTGCAATACCTTGGGTTGTCTTCTATTGCAAATGGTATGCCATCATAGGGGTAATTTTCATTCTTGGGCTACCATAGGGTCTCAAAGGCAACGTAACCAATCTGGCGAATTTTAATGTGAAAAAAAAATGAAACGCAAGCCTTATATTTGACGCTGTAACTTTTGAAAACACCATAAAACCTGTACATGAGGGGTACTGTTGTACTCGGAAGACTTCGCTGAATACAAAAATATAGTGTTTTAAAACAGTAAAAAGCATCGCAGGAATAATATCGTCCGTGTAAGTGCTGTTTGTGCGTGAAAAAAGCAAAAAAAAGTCACTTTTACTGGCGATATCGTCGTTGTAATGCATTTTAAGGTTTTGAAACAGTCCCCCGAGTAGAACAGTACCCCCCATGTACAGGTTTTATGGTGTCTCGGAAAGTTATAGGGTTAAATATAGTGCTAGCAAATTAAATTCCCTTTACTTTCGGCATGGGTTGTCAGGCAGGTCCCGCTAATTGTAATTAATTAAGATACCCAATTATGTAAAATTATTACATAAATATATATGTAGAATTAATATATGTATATATATATATATACGTATGTGAATAAATATGTATATATAATTTTAAAAAAATATTTTTATTTATATATATGTATATATATAGGGATATATACCTATATATTTATGTATATAGATATATATATTATTTCGTTCTACGTGTATTTTGATATAAATATATATATATATATATATATATTAATATCACAAAACAGTTAGAATGAAATAACACACATCTATATATTTTAATTTTTTATTATTTTTTATTTTATTTTTTAACGTATTTACATATTAAATGTTTTTATATTATATATAAATATATATATAACAATAATTATATATATATAATTAATCAGTATCAGTCTACGTGTAATTTGATATTAACATATATATATATATATAATTATATATATATATTAATAGTAAAATACACCTATACAGTGTACGTGTGTGTATGTATATATATATACTTAGATCATATATATATGATCTAAGTATATATTATTTTTTTACACTGATTACATTTTATTTATTTTATTACCAGCCAGCAAGGGGACCACCTGTCATTACAGGCAGCCCCCCTGCTGGCAATGCAGGAGGCAGCTACCCCCGGCCATGTGATTGTGGGGTCCTCGCAAGGACCTCACTCTCACATGGCCGGTGGGCTTCCAGGGGGTCGGACGTGCGCGGGGGGCTCCCTGGGAGTCCCCCCAACAGCGATCACCGGCGTGGGATCGCTGGCGACCAGGTAAGTACAGAAAGACCGGAGGGCGTACTATTACGCCCGGCGGTGTTTAGAGCCGCTTAAAATAGGGCGTAATAGTACGCCCTCCGGTCTTAAGGGGTTAAGCATAAGGCAATACAGCTCAGACAGAGGTTTAAGGAGTAAAACATAACCACTAACTATAGTTTAGTTTACTATTGTATCAATGTCCCTTGAAGTAAACTATCAGTGTAACTGTGCTAGGTTATACACTCTGTAGGAGAGGAACTCTGAAAATCTGAAAATCTCTTGTCAGATACAAAAATTGGGAAATTGATACAATAGTATACTAAACTATAGTTAGTGGTTATATTTTACTCTATTGATATTTAGTGTCTCTTATAATTGCCAGCTTCAGTTTCACTGGCATTTCTGAATGTACACTATTAATTATTTATAGTTGGACTCATGCTGTAATCTCAGTAATAATTAGGATTATTCTACAATAGTCCTTTTTTATTTTATTTTATTTATATATTTTTCTTTTGGTCCTTTGTTCTAAACTATTAATAGCTTTAAAATTTTATAATATTTTTTATTTATTTGCTGATTATCAACGGCAAGCTTTTAAAAAATTATTATTAAATGTTATGTTTTAACCAATTGACACCTGTAGGCAAGCACTTTCCTATTTAATCACTACTTACTTAGGGTTACCCCCTTTTTCTTGCCAAAGTTATCGTGACACTCTGAGTTCCTATTTCTTTCATTAAAATTAAAAATAATAATTAAAATAGTATACGTGGGTTTGGCTAACTTGGCGATTCAAATATTAGGGATGTGCATGGGCAAAAAATTTGGTCTGGTTTGTCACTTCTGAAATTCGGGACTTTTGCATTTCGGGACTTTGGTAATTTGGCACTTCGGCACTTCTGTTTCGCACTTCGGTACTTTGACAATTTGGGAATTCTGCAATTCGAAACTTCGGGACTACAGCACTTTGGAAATTTGGCAACTCCCTACCCCAAAACCCAACCCCTACACCTATCCCTAACCCAACCCCTAACCCTACCCTAACCATTAACCCCAACCCTAACCTTACCACTAACCCTACTAGGGGTAGGGGTAGGGTTAGGGTTGGGGTTAGGGGTTAGGTTAGTCTAATTTAGTCTGAGGGAAAGGTCTTTTTACAGTACAAACAATAAGGACGTGAAATTATCTGCCTGAAGATGTGGTTTAATCAGTCTATAAAGATATTTAAACAGCAATTGTTCAACTGTATTGCATCCATATTCATGGGGTATTCAAGTATATAAAGCTGCAACATCGCAGGTAACTAAGAAATAGTTACCCTCCTATTCAAAATCCTTTAAAAACTTCAAAACATACATAGTGTCTTTCATATTTGTTTGTGTTTCCTGAACTACCGGTTGCAAGTACACATCAAAAATAGACCTTTTCTAAATAACTCCAAAAACATTCTAATAATCTCTTCCAATGGATTTTTGTGTAACTTTTTATAAATGTTCCCATTATTTAAAATTCTTTCAGATTCCTTATTTTAAAATTATTTAGACATTAAAACAATGCCGACCCCTTATCTCTGTGCTTAACTGCTAAATCTGTATCTTCTCTAAAATCTTTCAAGAGTTTATTTTCTTTTACTGTTGACTTACATTTAAACTGCTCCTTTAGTTTTATCTTTTTTATATCTGTCATAACTAGAGTTGAGCACACACCTGGATGTTCGGGTCCGGCGGGTTCGGCCAAACTTTGAAAAAAAGTCCAGGTTCGGGCTCGAACTTAACCCCGAACCCGAACCCCATTGAAGTCAATGGGGACCCGAACTTTTGGCCACAAAAATGCCTCTAGAAAACTCCTGGAAAGATCTAGAGCAAGTGAAATGGGGGTAAGAGTAGGACAACTGCCCTGCAAACAAATGTGGATAGGGAAATCACTTAAAATAACATAAAAATTAAGAATACAGCTGAGCCATAAAATAGCACTAGATGGAATCTTTGATTTTAGCGTTGGAAGAACATAAATCAAAATCTAAAGCATGGCTGTCAGGAGGATCAACAGAATTATCCATTTGAGAGAGGGTTGGAGTGCAGGGTATTCTCTTTCATTGTTCAAACTGAGCTTAACTCCTGATGCATTGAGAAAAGGCCTTCACAAGCCTCTGCTAATGTGTACCTAGTTTATACTAAGTGACCCATAGGTTGAGGAGGCGGTGACCGTGGCGGTGGAGGAGGAAGCAGTGGTGGAGGAGGAGGATGAGGTAGCCAACACTGTTTTTTATTTATATATTTATTTTTTTTAATTGTGGTAGCCCACAAACTATTGGGACATACAACAAAAGAAACATTTGCGGCCTGCGGTGCATTTCTTGCAGTCCTAATGCATGGAGAAATGCTCATCTCCTGATACATGGAGAAAAAGATCTTCACAGGCCTCTGTTATTGTGTACATAGTTTATACTAAGTGACCCATAGGTTGAGGAGTTAGTGACCGCGGCGGTGGCGGAGGAGGATGAGGTAGCCAACACTGTTTATGTGTATGTGTATATATATTTTATTTATTTATTTATTTATTTTTTTTTATTGGGGTAGCCCCCAAAATATTGGGACATAAAAAAAAAACACAGAGTAGCTGTTGACATTATAGTTGCGCAAGAACTTTGTTGACTCTAGAGAACCTCGGGCAAATCGCACATCCCCGTGGCAGCGACTTTGCATGCATATGTCATCCATATCAACTTTCGATGCCAGTTTCTGCACATACCATGGTGACCATTGGTAACGGGGAATCAGGGTTCCATTCCGTACAGGGACCCTGAGAAACGGCTTCCACACGCAAGGAAGGCAGCAGGCGCAAAAATGACCCTCTCCTGACGCGGGAAGGTAGTGATGACAAATAACAATACAGGACTCTTTAGAAGCCATTTAATTGTAATGAGTCCACTTGAAATCCTTTAACTCTGATCAATTGGAGGGAAGTCTGGTGCAGAGCCACTGACATGTGTGTGCTGCAGCTGAAACTCCACTATCGCCTGCTGCTGCTCGCACAGTCTCATGAGGCATTGAGCGGGAAGGCCGAAGTTATGCTGCAGCGCAGACAGGCGAGCAGCAGCAGGGTGACAATGCCAAAAGTGCGCACAGCCGCTTCAGTGAATGTCACATCCTGTTCCAAGTTGCGGATCAGTCTGGTGATGGCTTCTGGTATCAAGTACTCTTTTTACTGAAGCTGCATCAGGGTCCTCGTATGTGGCCGCACAAAGGCTGGTGCTCAGCACCAGGGGGCGTGTGGTTACCCTGCACCAGACCCTGCTAATCCATTCCACACTGTGACTCCTAACTTCAACATCAGGCATACTGGGTCCCAGTTGTCCGACCGCCGCCCAGACAGAGTCTGGGTCCTGGTCACCGGACTGCCCACCTCACTGTGCAACTACGAATGGATCGTTAAATCAAGTCTATTATGGATCCTTTGATCGCTGCATGCATTACTTGGATAACTGGTAATTCTCAAGCTAATACATGCCGATGAGCGCTAGGGGACGGCCGCTCTGCTTTTGCAAACTGCTCCCTCTTATGCTGTGCTGGTGCCTCTGTGCGATCAGCACCTCTTCCTCCAAACTGCACACGTCACATGCATGACCTTGATTCCATGTGGGGCCTAGGACCTCATCATCCTCCACATCATCTTCCACCCACTCCTCAACACTGCCCTCCTTGCCGGTATGCACACTGCAGAAAGCCACAGCAGTTGGCACCTGTGTTTTTCCAGCATGTAAAGTCTGCAAAGGACAAATGGAAATTGTTTTAGAATTGTATCCAGGCAACGGTGTTCCCTATAAACTTACCTCTCAGTTTGACTTGTGAGGGTATTGCCCCAGAATTACAATATTGTTGAAGTACCTCTGAGCTATTGATCACTGGTTTAAATACAACAGCTTGCTATCTGGTAGTTTCTAGTGTAGAAAATATCAATCTGTTTTCTATAACTTAGATCTATGTAACAAGTGTTGTGGGTGTGAAACAATATTACAAGTGACCGATGTAGTAAATTCGAATCAAAGTTACGCTTCGCTTTGACTCTCAGATATGAAGTGAACACCCCAAATATACTATTTAGCACCAAAAAAATTACAAAAATTGACTTTTTAAAACTCCAATGTAAGCAGATCAGCAGCAAAACAATTAGAATGTTTACCACTGCTCAGTAAGCACACTATAAGACGCTTCTATTTGACTCTCAGATATAAAGAGCAGGCCCCAAAATGTACTAGTTAGCAGATTAGAACCCAGAAAATAAGAATGCTTACCACTGACCTGTATGCACACTATTAGACGCTTCTATTTGACTCTCAGATATGAAGTGCACCCCACTAAAATACTATTTAGCAGTTTAGGACCCCCAAAAATTTAAGTTTTAAAACTGAAATGTGACAGCAGTATTTGAAGCTTATATTTGACTCTCAGATATGAAGTGCACCCCACCCCACTAATGTACTAGTTTGCAGAATTCTTTCCTAGGCTGTCCCTATCAGTGATAGAACACAAAGGTTAGGCGCTCGCTATAGTGATGATGTAATAAGAGTGGGCAGCAGTGACCGGCACAAGGATTCCCAACTGTGAGGAACTGACTCTGCTGGGTTTCGAACCCTGGTTTACATGGTGCTAAACCTCTTCCTTACCTGTACACCAGCCTGCCTTTTGCAAGTTTACCTAAGATCTGATACCATTGCTTGTAGAGTCAAGATTATCAGTGACAACTCTCTTCAGCTGTGTCTGGTTCTTGGCCTATAAAAGCCACTTCCTGTCTCTGTACCTTTGCCAGATTATTGTGGTTCCTGTACTCTCTAATCAAGCGTGTTCCTTTTTCTCCTTCCTGTTGCTGAATTTGGACTGTTTTGACTTTGCTGCTTCTCCTTCCCACTGACCTCGGCTTGCCTCACTACGATTATCATCTTTCTGTTCCAGTCTCCCATCTCTGCTTAAGACCAGAAGGCCACTCAAGGCTCAGGGGCTCAACCACCTGGGTAACGAGTGGCTACCTCTCGCAGAAAACATTGCTGATCTGGCTACTGGACTCCAAAACTTTGTAACATCAATATCATTACAGAATAATCTGGCCCATTCATGGAGACCGTCGGATCAGATTCTGCATTGGCCCAGCAGGTTGCTTTTGAAGCAAGAACTATGCAGACCCAGGCACAGACCATTCAAGTGCTGCAGGATCAGGTAGCTGAACTGCAAAATGAAGTTCAATCAATGCATAGTGATCTTACCAGCTACAGGGCACATGATGTTGCGGCTGCTGCTACTACTACTACTTGCACCTGCACAAGATGCCCGCTTGCCTCTACCAGAAAAATTTGGAGGAGACTGCAAAAAATTTAGGGGTTTCCTAAATCAATGCCGTTTGCATTTCATGATGTTACCTAACCGTTTTCCACCTGAAAGAGAGAAGGTGGGATTTATTTCCTCCCTCTTCAAAGATGAAGCCCTGGCCTGGGGCTCCCCTTTTCTGGAACAGGACAGTCCAGTCTTGGGAAATTTAAAAGACTTTCTTGAGGCCATGTGCCTAGTTTTTGATGATCCCAATCGCTGTGCTACAGCAGAAGCCACTCTCCTTCATTTACATCAAGGGAGGCGCTCTGTGGCTGAATATGCTGCTGAATTCAGACAGTGGGTTACTGATACTACTTGGAACCAATCAGCCCAGAGGTTCCACTTCAGAAGGGGTCTCTCAGAAGCTATAAAAGATGAGCTAGCTCGTGTTGATCTTCCTGTTGAGTTTGATGCATTTGTGCGGTTGGCTATCCGTATTGATCGGAGACTTTCAGAAAGAAGATTGGAAAGACAGGGCTCATTTAAACCAAGTGCTACTCCTACTTTCTATTCAAGAATTTCTACTCCGACCCCACAAACACCTACAGACTCTGAACCTGAGGCTATGCAGGTAGATCTAATAAGAGGGCCATTATCCAATGAAGAAAAACAGTGGCGACGCACTCACAATTTATGCCTGTATTGTGGTAGTGCAGGGCATTATGCCATCAATTGCCCTAGCAAGTCTAAAAGAACAATAGCTATGACTGCTGAGGGTGCACAGATTCAACACCAATCCCAGATTTCAGACCAACTGGATTCTGTCACACAACCCTTGTTTTCTCTGGCTCAGGGTGAAGAAGGTATGATGACTCAACATCCTCATTTGGTGGTGCCTATCACTTTGCAATATGGTGATAATAAAATTTCAACTACAGCTGTGATAGATTCCGGAGCAGGCGGAAACTTTATGGACATTAAATTTGCAGCAGGAAATAAAATTCAGTCTATCCCTAAATCTTCACCTGTGTTAATGGAAACAGTAGATGGTTCTCCACTTACGTCAGGCCCGGTTACACATGAGACTGTGCCCTTAAAATTGATTCTGGAAGTGAATCACCATGAGTCTATATCTTTCCACCTAATTTCCTCAACACAGTTTCCAGTGATTTTTGGGTATACCCTGGCTTGCTCTGCATAACCCACAGATTGATTGGAAGACTAGAACCTTGTCCTTTCCTTCAGAACACTGCTTAATGAATTGTCAACCCTCTAAGGCGACACCTGTTACCACAACAATTAATGAAATGGTTGCTACAAACTTAACTAAGCTTCCTCTACAATATCGGGATTTTGCAGATGTCTGTGATAAGAAGAATGCTGATCAGCTTCCACCTCACAGGCCTTATGATTGCCCCATAGAGCTGCTACCTGGAGCTGCTATCCCATTTGGCCGTATATACACCCTTTCTGAGCCTGAACTGAAAGCACTTTGTGAATACATACAAGAAAATCTTGCCAAAGGCTTTATTCGACCATCTACTTCTCCAGCAGGAGCTCCTATATTCTTTGTAGAAAAGAAAGATGGCAGTCTACGGCCATGTGTCGATTACAGGAACATTAATAAAATCACTGTCAAAAACCGTTATTCCTTGCCTCTCATTCCTGAACTTCTGGAGAGACTTCATTCAGCTAAAATATTTACGAAGCTTGATCTACGGGGGGCATATAATCTGGTTCGCATAAGACCAAATGATGAATGGAAAACAGCTTTCAGAACCAGGTACGGACATTACGAATATCTAGTAATGCCATTTGGGCTTTGTAATGCCCCTGCAACTTTTCAGCATCTAATCAATGATGTACTACGGGATCTCCTGGATCAGTTTGTTGTGGCATATTTGGATGATATCCTGATATTTTCTGATAATCTTGAAAATCACAGAAAACAGGTCTGCATTGTTCTTGAGCGCCTTCGTACCCACCACCTATACATTAAACTGGAAAAATGTGAGTTTGAACAAACAGAAATTCAGTTCCTGGGGTATGTAATAACTCCTAAAGGTTTAAGTATGGACGCAAGTAAAATTAAAGCTGTGCTGGACTGGCCCATCCCCAAGAATGAAAAAGATATACAGAGATTTGTGGGGTTTGCCAATTTTTACAGGCGTTTCATTAAGAATTTCTCTGCCGTTATTACACCGATCACTGAACTTACACGTAAAGGGACTCCTTTTCAGTGGTCCAATAAGGCTGACACTGCATTTTCCAAATTAAAGACTCTGTTTACATCTGCCCCTATCTTGGTACATCCTCAGCCAGAATTGCCATTTACTGTAGAGGTAGATGCTTCTGATTCAGCTGTTGGGGCTATACTGTCTCAAAGGACTGGACCTAAGATGTTGTTACATCCATGTGCCTTCTATTCCCGCCAGATGTTACCAGCAGAAAGAAATTATGACATAGGGAATAAAGAACTTTTGGCTATAAAAGCTGCCTTCACCGAATGGAGACATCTCTTGGAGGGAGCCACCCATCCAATTACTGTCCTCACAGATCACAAAAATCTGGAATGTATCCAATCCGCTAAGAGACTGTCAGCCAGACAAGCACGCTGGTCCCTATTTTTCTCAAGGTTTAATTTTTTTATTTCATACCGCCCTGGTTCCAGAAATGGCAAGGCGGATGCCTTGTCTAGGATAGCTGACCCCCTCCATACTACAGTAACCAAGGCCACCATCTTGCCGGAGAGTAGATTTTTAGGAGTTACCTTTCCTTCTGATCTAATGTCTCGCATTAAAAAGGGCTACTCTAAAGATCCAGTTTTTCGTGATCCTCCTCGTGATCTTCATATGACCATGCTTAATGGGTTTTGGATTTTTCAACAACGTCTGTTTGTTCCAGAATCAGTGCGACTGGACGTTTTACGCCTCTACCATGACTCTAAACCAGCAGGTCATCCAGGAATCCGAAAGACACAAGAACTACTTACCCGATCCTTTTGGTGGCCTAAATATTATGAGGATGTTAAGAAGTATGTGTCCTCTTGTGATGTATGTGCCAGACATAAGACTCCTCGCTCATCCCCTGTTGGCTTGCTTCAGCCTCTTCCGATTCCTCATCGTCCCTGGGGATCTATATCCATGGACTTTATTGTGGAACTACCTCCCTCTAAGGAACAAACTACCATTCTTGTTGTTGTGGACCGGTTAACTAAGATGAGTCATTTCATACCAGCTTGTGGTCTCCCTTCAGCTA
This sequence comes from Pelobates cultripes, assembly GCA_933207985.1. Classification (NCBI taxonomy): domain Eukaryota; kingdom Metazoa; phylum Chordata; class Amphibia; order Anura; family Pelobatidae; genus Pelobates; species Pelobates cultripes. Next base: position 92,427,992 of record OW240912.1, on the reverse strand, counting down.
AACAGACTGCTGACCTAGTTATTCGGGAAATATTTCGCTTGCATGGAGTGCCTGATGAAGTAATTTCTGACAGGGGAGTGCAGTTTACATCTCATTTTTGGAAATATTTTTGTTCTATTCTAGGTATTAATGTAAATCTGTCTTCAGCTTTTCATCCACAAAGTAATGGACAGACTGAGCGAACCAACCAGACTTTAGAACAATATTTGCGGTGCTATATTAGTTACCTGCAGGATGACTGGCTGGATTTTCTACCCACGGCGGAGTTTGCCTATAACAATGCCCAACACTGCTCCACTTCTCTGAGCCCATTTTTTGCCAATTATGGTTACCATCCAACCTTTCTAGTGAGTCTCCCAATTACTACTTCCATTCCTGCAGTCACTGACCGGCTAACCACCTTACGAGATTCCCAAGAACTGTTGAAGGAGACTCTTTTGGAGGCTCAGGAATGTTACAAAAGGGCTGCTGATAGGCACAGAAAGGAGGCCCCAGTTTATCATGTTGGTGACAAGGTTTGGCTGTCAACAAAGAATCTTAAGCTTAGGATTCCTTCTCATAAATTGGGTCAAAAGTTCATGGGACCTTTTGAGATCATCGCTCCGATCAATGCAGTCACCTTCCGTCTGCATCTTCCAGATTCCATGAAAATATATCCGGTGTTTCACGTGGCACTGCTTAAACCTTTTCATGAAAATACTTTCTCTGGTCGAGCCATGCCTGCCCCACCACCAGTCCTCGTGGATGGTGAAGATGAATACGAGGTGGAAAAAATTCTTGACTCCAGGATCTTCCGCAACAAGCTTCAATATTTGGTTCATTGGAAAGGCTATGGTGAGGAGGATAGATCATGGGAACCAATGGACAATATTCACGCTCCTGATCTTCTTCAGTCTTTCCATGCACAGTACCCTGCTAAACCAGGAAATAGGGCAACCAGAGGCTGCGCCTATAGAGGTGGAGGTAATGTGAGGAACTGACTCTGCTGGGTTTCGAACCCTGGTTTACATGGTGCTAAACCTCTTCCTTACCTGTACACCAGCCTGCCTTTTGCAAATTTACCTAAGATCTGATACCATTGCTTGTAGAGTCAAGATTATCAGTGACAACTCTCTTCAGCTGTGTCTGGTTCTTGGCCTATAAATGCCACTTCCTGTCTCTGTACCTTTGCCAGATTATTGTGGTTCCTGTACTCTCTAATCAAGCGTGTTCCTTTTTCTCCTTCCTGTTGCTGAATTTGGACTGTTTTGACTTTGCTGCTTCTCCTTCCCACTGACCTCGGCTTGCCTCACTACGATCATCATCTTTCTGTTCCAGTCTCCCATCTCTGCTTAAGACCAGAAGGCCACTCAAGGCTCAGTGGCTCAACCACCTGGGTAACGAGTGGCTACCTCTCGCAGAAAACATTGCTGATCTGGCTACTGGACTCCAAAACTTTGTAACATCAATATCATTACACCAACCTTGTAATAGAACAAATGTGAACAAAGAAACAAAAGGAAACCGCGCCCTCTATACAATACAAATGTACGTACTCAAGTCTTTATGGTCGTAGTTTTCAATAAACCTCAAAGAGAAAAAAATCAAAATGATAGTGTAATACTGTAAATGCTTAAAATAATAAAAAGCAAAAGGATAAATGCAAACTCACATTTACCAGAGCTATTACAGAGCTCTACTGTTGTTGCGCCTAGACGGAATGATCCCCGTCTCTGGATTAGTTTGAAGCAGTCGACCTCTTGGCGGCGTCCTCAAACAGATAACACATATAGAAACATAGAAATCCTTATAGTGTAGTATATTGCAATATCTTAAGGAAGATGAATAAGTGCAAGATAGCGTACTCACATGTACTAGAGCGTCCCTCGCTCTAGATTATAAAGCATAGGTGGTATAATCCCCACCATAGGATATGATGACAACCAGGAAAATAAAAATCTAAAATAAAATGGTATCTAAGAGTGATAAAAGTATAATAGCTATTTATTGAACATAAATAGTGATGTCGCGAACATGAAATTTTCGGTTCGCGAACGGTGAACGCGAATTTCGGCAAATGTTCACGAACCCGCGATAGACTTCAATAGGCAGGCGAATTTTAAAACACACAGGGACTCTTTCTGGCCACAATAGTGATGGAAAAGTTGTTTCAAGGGGACTAACACCTGGACTGTGGCATGCAAACTCCAATCCGCGGCTGCATCTTGCTTAGTAGATAACTCCCTAATTCCCACGATATTAGAGAGCTATCTACTAAAAGGCTGAAAGACCTAAATTGGTCTTTCAGCCACATTTACTAATACTAAGTAATGATTACTTAGTATTAGTAAATTCTGCCCCTACTCGCTATGCAGCGAGTAGGGGCATGTCTAGTAAGCAGTGAGCAGCCAGTGCGACGGGTGGGGGCCATAAATTACAATGGGGGAAGGACCTACTGTCCTCCCCCCCCGGCCCCCACCCCTGGGCGGCGGGTGGGGGCCATAAAGATAATGAGGGGGGGGACCTACCATTCTCCCCCCCCCGCCCACACCCCTGCGCGGTGGGTGGGGGCCATAAAAATAATGAGGGGGGACACCTACTGTCCTCACCCCCAGCCC
>OW240912.1:92396274-92409279 GCA_933207985.1 Pelobates cultripes | reverse complement strand
ACCAGATCAAGACCATACTCAGAGGCATTCAGAAATCTGAACCCACACGTACATCACAGAGGCTACCCATAGATAACCATATCTTCAAGGCATTATCCAACCTGCTTGATTTAAAACCTTTTGACACCAATACAAATTCTGTCATCAAAGCAGCAATATACATAGCTTTCTATGGATTCCTAAGACCTAGAGAGTTTACCACAACCAACATAACACAATCTGCTCCTATTCTCCTCTTTTCCCACTTAACAAAACAAATGGATCATTACATCCTAACGCTACCTCACTCCAAAACCAGCCAGCAAATACCAGTAAACATTCCATACTACCCCACGCACAACAAGTGGTGCCCCGTCAAGGTTCTGGATGCTTAGATACAGAATCATATTTTAATACCAACACAACCATTACTACTATTACAAAGTTCGGTACTCACCACTACAACCTTCATGACCTACGTCAGGTCTTTGCTCACTCAACTGGGCCTCAAAGCAGCTAACTACTCAGGGCACTCCTTCCGCATAGGAGCAGCGTCCACAGCCTCCAGTGTCAACATTCCAGTTCATGTTATAAAAACACTGGGGCGCTGGAAGTCATCCGCTTACTCACGATACATACCGAACCCAGTACAAGAATTAAGGGATGCTTTCAAAAACATGTCTGGTTGATATATGTATCTGTATTGGTTGTCCGTAATAAATTTGATTACTTAATTTTTGCCCTCTTCTTTCTCAGGCCTACCTCATCGTCGGTTCCAGCATACCACAACCGACTTGCCCTTTTTACTATCCTACATTTAAATATGGTATTTTACTCTGTACTGTCATGAACACCTAACACAAGTATTAAGGCAGTTTGTCTGGATTTGTAGGAGGAGCTTGGTATACACTCCTAGCCTACTTAAGGCACACCCCTTACCTTGCTCCTTACCGTTCGAGGTCAGCGTTGAATGACCCTCCCACCACACCACATTTTAACATTTATTTCCTTTCTATTTCTTTTTCCTGGGTAGGCCATCTTCTTTCTCAGGCCTACCTCATTGTCGGTTCCGGCACACCACAACCGACTTGCCCTTTTTACTATCCTACATTTAATTATGGTATTTTACTCTGTACTATCATGACCACCTAACACACACACATATATATATATTGAGGGAAAATAATATTTTATTCCCTGCTGATTTTGAGTGTTTGCCCACTGTCAAAGAAATTATCAGTCTATAATTTTAATGGTATGTGTATTTTAACAGTGAGAGAGAGAAGAACAACAAAAAAATCCAAAAAAAGCATTTCAAAAAAGTTATAAATTGACTTGCATGTCAATGAGTGAAATACGTATTTGACCCCTTCGACTTGGTACTTGGTGACAAAACCCTTGTTGGCAATCACAGAGGTCAGACATTTCTTGTAGTTGGCCACCAGGTTTGCACACATCTCAGGAAGGATTTTGTCCCACTCCTCTTTGCAGATCCTCTCTCAGTCAAGGTTTTGAGGCTGATGTTTGGCAACTTGAACCTTCAGCTCCCTCCACAGATTTTCTATGGGATTATGGTCTGGAGACTGGCTAGGCAACTCCAGGACCTTAATGTGCTTCTTCTTGAGAAACTTCTTTTTTGCCTTGGCTGTGTGTTTTGGATCATTGTCATGCTGGAATACCCATCCATGACCCATTTTTTTTTAAAGATTATTAATAAGAATTTAAATGAATCAGTAGCAGTTGCACACAATGAAGAGCATTCCCTAAAGCTTCAAAACAGATATATGTAAAAACAAAGTGTCAGCGCTTAGTTAATCAGTCTCAAAGTCAATATATATGGGTACTCTTAACCCCTTAAGGATGGAGCCAAATGTACATGTTGTGAACAAAACAAAATGTAAACAAAACCTGGCATTTGCGCTACATGTCTGTCCAACCGTAATTCACCTCTTTCATAGTAAATGCACCCACCCTTATTATATATCATTTTATTCAAGGGAAACAGGGCTTTCATTTAATATCAAATATTTAGCTATGAAACATAATTTAATATGAAAAAAATGGGAGAAAATATGATTTTTTTAATTTTTTTTAGTTCTACATGACATTTTAACGGTCAATGTCATAATACTGTTTGCTTTTACTGCAATAAAATACACATATTTGTATTCAGCAAAGTCTCACGTGTAAGACAGTACCCCCTATGTACAGGGTTTATGTCGTTTTGGGAAGTTACAGGGTCAAATATAGCACGTTACATTTGAAATTGAAATTCGCCAGATTGGTTACGTTGCCTTTGAGACTGTATAGTAGCCCAGGAATGAAATTTACACCCATAATGGCATACCATTTGCAATAGTAGACAACCCAAGGTATTGCAAATGGGGTATGTCCAGTCTTTTTTAGTAGCCATTTGGTCACAAACACTGGCCAAAGTTAGCGTTAGTATTTGTTTGTGTGTGAAAAATGCAAAAAACGCCAATTTTGGCCAGTGTTTGTGACTAAGTGGCTACTAAAAAAGACTGGACATACCCGTTTGCAATACCTTGGGTTGTCTACTATTGCAAATGGTATGCCATCATAGGGGTAATTTTCAATCTTGGGCTACCATAGGGTCTCAAAGGCAACCTAACCAATCTGGCGAATTTTAATGTGAAAAAATGAAACGCAAGCCTTATATTTGACGCTGTAACTTTTGAAAACAACATAAAACCTGTACATGAGGGGTACTGTTGTACTCGGGAGACTTCGCTGAACACAAATATTTGTGTTTCAAAACAGTAAAAAGTATTGCAGCAATAATATCGTCCGTGTAAGTGCTGTTTGTGCATGAAAAATGCAAAAAGCGTCACTTTTACTGGCGATATCATCATTGTAATACATTTTACTGTTTTGAAACACTAATATTTGTGTTCAGCGACGGCGCCCGAGTAGAACAGTACCCCCCATGTACAGGTTTTATGGTGTCTTGGAAAGTTATAGGGTTAAATATAGTGCTAAAAGATAATTTATGCTGGCACTCAATCACATAGGTGGTGCTGGTATTCGAGGTTATCCCTAAGAAAGCCCCATAAATATCATACAGGGGCCGGGGCCTTCGAAGGGACGTGGATGTCCCGAGCGCGCAGCCCATGTACTGTGACGACACTTTCATTGCGGACAACTCCGATTTGATACACAGCAGCAACAACTTTGAGGGAGACATATGAGGACCACATCTGACACCTTTATTGAGTCCTTTTTTCAGCGCACAGCAGGAATTCAGCAGTTTAAAATCCTCCAATAGACACTTCACAGAGTCTTCATTCATTCATTTTTTCCAGTTGCTACTAAGGCCACAATCCATCTGGATATTCAACTTGGTGAGATCCACCTATTTATTATATAAAGTGCACTATTCTCTGGACTATTGTACATCAGGACATTTACTATCTGTACACTTTTTATTTTTATTTTTTTCTCTTTTATATTTTTTCAATTTTTCATCATTTTTCATATTTCTTTCATTTTTTCATTTTTTATTCATTTTTTCTTTTTTCTTTTTTCTATGTACATAGAACACCACAGATTCAACTATTATCCATATGGATAGGTTTTCCTTAGATTTGCAAACAGGAATCCTTACAACTGTGTTTATATATCAATTATTTATCTATATAACACCTATGGAGGTTATTTTTGTAAATAGCGATTGACTATATGATGTAATATATTCATTGATTAAATTATAATCTCACATATTAAGTTATATACCTAGACATCAAAGAATTGAATATAATAAATTCTATTACAGTACTGCTTTATCTACGGTTTATTATTTTACTACATTGAGTTAAATATAGTGCTAGCAAATTAAATTGCTAATTGTAGAATATATATATATATATATATATATATATATATATATATATATACACACACACACACACACACGTATGTGTATATATCATCTATATAATTTTTTATATAAGATTTTTATTTATATATAGTGATATATGTATATATTTATGTATATAGATATATATTATTTTGTTCTACGTGTATTTTGAGATATATATATATATATATATATATATATATATAATATATATATATATATATATATATATATATATATATATTATATATATATATATATATATATATATATACACACACACACACACACACACACTAATTTCACAATACAGTTAGAACGAAATAACACATCTATATTTATTTATTATTATTTTTTAATTTAATTTTTTAACGTATTTACATTTTTTTTATATTATATATAAATATATATAACAATAATTATATATATATATATATATATTTAATCAGTATCAGTCTGTGTAATTTGATATTAATATATACATATAATTATATATATATATATATATTAATAGTAAAATACACCTAGACAGTGTACGTGTGTGTATATATATAAATATATATTATAAAAAAAAAAAAAAATAAATAAAATCTTTCAACATTGAAGTTGCTGTTTAGTGGATAGGTGAGTGCGCTGGATCTTGTGTTTTGTATTATTTGGCCCCCAGCAGCACCCCCATTTATGCATGTTAAGGTGAGTGCAGCCAACCCCCTTTTGTTTTATATATATTTGGGAGTCTAGCCAACTCCTTGGTTTTGCACCCCTCCCTGTCACAGGTGCCTCATCCCAGGGCCCTATTTAGCCTTGTACTGCAGAGAGCCCCAGATGGAATTTCTTTCCCCAAGTAGGTTAATCTCATAAGAGCAGACATTAGGCTGTTAGTGTAGGACCTGCCAAAGATGGGGTACATTGACGTTGTGGCAGGCTTATGCAATGTATGATCATATAATGTAACTAAACCCCCATTATTTTTGCCTAGATTAGGTGTTTTAAAAAAAATAATAAATAAATAAAATCTTTCAACATTGAAGTTGCTGTTTAGTGGATAGGTGAGTGCGCTGGATCTTGTGTTTTGTATTATTTGGCCCCCAGCAGCACCCCCATTTATGCATGTTAAGGTGAGTGCAGCCAACCCCCTTTTGTTTTATTTATGTATATAGATATATATTATTTTGTTCTACGTGTATTTTGAGATATATATATATATATATATATATAATATATAATATATATATATATATATATACACACACACACACACACACACACATTAATTTCACAATACAGTTAGAACGAAATAACACATCTATATTTATTTATTATTATTTTTTAATTAAATTTTTTAACGTATTTACATTTTTTTTATATTATATATAAATATATATAACAATAATTATATATATATATATATATATTTAATCAGTATCAGTCTGTGTAATTTGATATTAATATATACATATAATTATATATATATATATATTAATAGTAAAATACACCTAGACAGTGTACGTGTGTGTATATATATAAATATATATTATTATTTTTTTCACACTTTTTAATTTATTTAATTTCATTTCCAGCCAGCAGAGCGGCCATCTGTCATTACAGGCAGTTCCCCTGCTGGCAATCGGCAATGCTGCAGCCAGCTACCCCCGGCCATGTGATTGTTGGGTCCTCGCAAGGACCTCACTCTCACATGGCCGGGGGGCTTCCAGGGGGTCGGATGTGCCGCGGGGGGCTCCCTGGGAGTCCCCCCAACCGCGATCGCCGGCGTGGGATCGCCTGGCGACCGGGTAAGTAGGAAAAGACTGGAAGGCGTACTATTACGCCCGGCGGCGTTTAGAGCCGCTTAGAATAGGGCGTAATAGTACGCCCTCCGGTCTTATGGGGTTAATGATATTCCATTTATATTGTGTAGAGTTCAAACAATCTTCTCCATGTCCCCAGTGGTGGATTTAGTATCGATGGGGTGTTGGATGGATTGTTGATACTTTGTGTCCAATAGATGTATTTTTTTTCTCCCTTTTTAGGTTACTATGTAATACTAAATGTGAAAAGTCTTAAATTACTGAGAAGCAACCAATCTGTTTTTATGTTTTTATGTGTTTTTTTTTCTATAATATGTATACACTCTGTATATTTATCATGTATAATTTTACTATTTTGAAATGTATGTTACTTTCTTCTTTTCTTTAACAAAAAAGAGAAGAGGGAAAATTGAAAAAATAATTAATAAAGATGAAAATAAAAAAAATTAAAAAAAAAAGGATTTAAAATGCCCCATTTCCCTTAGGAGATACAACTAGGGAAAATATAGTGTAAAACAGTATACATTTATTAAACAAAACAAATCCCAACCTCTAATTAAAAACTTTTACACTGTAAAAATAGTGGTTAATGTTTCCAATTACCACTTCACATTGCCAAAAATCGGTGATGTACAGGAAAGCAAAGTGCTTGTGGGAATTATTAACACTCCATTGGAGAAGCTGGATCCGCATCAGTCTTAGAGACCAAGCCACAATGCGAGGAATCTGAACCAGAGGGACACTATACTGAAACACCGCTACAGATGTCTGTGATCACCAATGTGCGTGCAGGTCAGGCTCCACTCTACGCGTTTCACCCAGGTTAAGCAGGCTTATAAAAAAAAAGGCAAAAATCCCCTGCACTCGCGCTTTAACGCCGCAATTGCCGGGAGCCTAAACCTGGGCTCCAAAGATACAAGTCCAATTCAGAATAGCTGCTCACCGGTCTTTTAAAATGTAAATTCTTTCACTGTTGTCCTGTTGTTATTTGGCCCTGAAGAAAGTCCCAAGCGGGGACTGAAACGTTGGTTGTTATTTTATTTTGATTTAATAAAGAATTTACATTTTATATATATATATGTATGTTACAAGCATCAAAAAAGTATAATTAAGTTGGGATATCTTCTTAATTATACTTTTTTGATGCTTGTAACATACTTGTTTGATTTAGTTGTTTCGGGTATTGATAGAACCATTGTACTACAATAGCTCCTATGGATTCAGTGTGATCCATGAGCAAAGTAGTGTGGTCTATATTACCCAAAGGTGACACTTAGTATGATCTGGCACTAAGAGATCGCAGAAACCCGGTTGCCTTGGTAACGCATCCTGCTACACGAGGTGCATGGGTGGGACCCACGGAGTGTTTTCATCTGACGTCAGCGGCGCCTGGTACAGCCAATAGCCAAATGATATCGGTGGCTGCCGTGGCAACGCATTGAACGATATGAAGGGGTGGACCGTGTCCACGATGTGTGCGGAATCACCCAGGTGATTCATATATGCGCCCGAGCTCCTGTATAGCCGACCAACTTAGCGAGCAGCTGAGAGTAATTAATTCATTATTTGTATCAACTCTCTATAAAAGCCTGCTTTTTCTGTTACTGTTGTATGTCCTGATGAAAGTTCCAAGCTAGGAACTGAAATGTTGACTGTTAGAGTAGGACCTGCCAAAGATGGGGTATATTGACGTTGTGGCAGGCTTATGCAATGTATGATCATATAATGTAACTAAACCCTAATTTTTGCCTAGATTAGGTGTTTGTTTTTTTTTAAATAACTAATAAAATCTGTCAACATTGAAGTTGCTGTTTAGTGGATAAGTGAGTGCACTGTATCTTGTGTAATTATATATATATATATATATATATATACACATACATACATACATACATACATACATACATACACACACACACACACACACACACATATATACAGGGGTTTTTAATCACAATTTTTTCCCCACCATAACCTTTTTGGTTTTTGCTTCCAACGCATCACCAAGCCTCAACAGCAAACCAGTAACCAACCTTATGCTGATGATTTGCATTAACAATGAAACAGCTGTCCACAAGTGATTCACTGGCTTTGCATCTTTTCCTAAGTTGTGTTTCAAAGCGGTTGTATACAGCAAACACAGATTCTAAGGAATCCATGTTTAAAATGGAATGAGGCACAAATGTGATTCTTTTTTAAACTGATTTGCATATGCCCACCCAGAATCCTTTGTGGTAGTAACATCACTGCAAATGTGTGGTTTCTGTGGGAAACACTCTGCATTATATATACACACACACTCTGCATTATATACACACACTCATACAAACACTGCATTCATACAAATACACACACACAAATTCTGCATTCCTTATATAGACACAAACACACACACTGCATTCATTATATACACACACTGTAAATAAATATTCAATTAATGTAATTTTTTGGGGATCTAATTTTATTTAGGAATTTACCAGTAGCTGCTGCATTTCCCACCTTAGGCTAATACACGAGTCAATAAGTTTTTTGTGGTTTTTGTGGTAAAATTAGGGGCCTCGGCTTATATTCAGGTCGACTTATACTGTTTTTACATGTTTAGTACCTAGTACCTTTTTTTTCTGTTTTGCCTTTATAAATATAACACATAGTGTGATAGACTTAATGTCTTCAACAATTCCTTAATATATTATTGCTAGAATTTGAAAATAAGGTAGTCAAGCTTATAAAAGGAGAATGCTATATTGAAATATACATCGTTTTACATGATTTTTGTAACTGGTAAAAAGGATCTGTCTATTTGAGATGTTTTGTTGTTGTTGTTCTTGTTCTTGCTGATTTTTAAGGCTAATACATGTAATTCATTATTGCCTGCATATTTTTATTGTGACAACAAAAAATAGACATTTGTTTCTTGAGCAATATTTGTCCATGTCAATACTTATTTGAATGATTTGGCCAGTACAGCCATGATTCTTTTGAGGTAGATCCTACAATTTGTTTTACTGTTTTCTTGGCATATTTCAGGTTGGACGGTGCCCACTGGTTAACAGCAAATTCCAAGTCTTTGCATAAAATGAGGTCAAGCCTTTCTAAGACATACATGCTTTGTGTTTAAACCACTACAGTGTAGCTTTGCATAAAACTGGTCTTTCTTTAAAATGCCCTTATATGTGTCTCCATCAACCTTGGCCTCATTCCAGATTACATTCTCAGTTTCTGCCAATGGGAATTATCTCTACGACATGATGCTACTACCAATATAATTCACAATGTAGATTGCATTATCAGGGTGCTTAGCAGTGCTGGTTTTGTTAAGCAACACATTACTTCTTTTAAAGTCACAAAAATGTTTTGTTATCGTCAGTCCAAGCAACCTTTTTTCCAAATACTTTCTGATTCCTATCCATATTTAAATGGATTTGATTTAGCAAAAGCTTTCTTTTTATCAAATATCCAAAACATCCAGTATTGACAAGTGTTTGGGTTATACTTGTTCAATTGCCAGTTTCTCACATTTCAGCAAGTCTGAGAAAAGCCGACCCACTGTGAAATCAGGAACACAAATTATGTGTACATATGTGTGACTACCTAGCAGCCCCTTCAATAAGTTAGTGTTATTATTTACTACTACTATTATTATGTTATTATGTATATAGCGCCATCAAATTCCGCAGCGCTTTATAGTGGGTGGACGAACAAACATGTAGTTGTAACCAGACAAGTTGGACACACAGGAACAGAGGGATTGAGGGCCCTGCTCAATGAGCTTACATGCTAGAGGGAGTGGGGTGAAGTGACACAAAAAGGTAAGGATAGTATTAGACTAGTGACAGTTGCAAGAGAGGAATCAGTCGGGAGCTATTAACAATTTAATTGATACACTTTTTTGAAGAAGTGGGTTTCTAATGATTTTTTGAAGGAGTGGAGACTGGGTGAGCATCTAACGGAGGCGGGAAATACTATATAAATTGTAAAGACGCTTGTTGAATGATTCAGGTGTCCCTCGCAAAATGACCCTAATTATCCCCCAAACACTGTTATATACAATAGGGGAAGAACAAATATTCTAAAAAAAAAAAAAAAATATTAAAGCTATAAAAAATGTTATATTTATTAGTAAAAACAAAAAACAAAAACAAAAACAAAAAACCCATCATGCTTTCCCATTCTAGGCAAAGAAAATGGTTAAATCTAGGAACAGTTAGTTTTACTTAGAAATTAATATTTTTTATTTTTTGTACATTTAAGTGCTACCATCTATTTCACTGTTTCCTTGCTCTTTATGATGCTACAATTATTTTAAAAAATATGCTTCACATTTTATACAGTTTTCTAATGTTTCAACCTGCCAGCATGACAAACTTGTCCAATGGCAACCCACTGTTCTCTTTTGTGATCTTGTTGCTATTTCAGAAAATAACTGCATGTTTGATAGACAACATAACATTTTAATTATAGTGCTCTACTTTTTAGAAGATTCTGAGCAACTTTATTGATATAGCAGCACTGCAGGCATAATCTCTGCCCAATATAAAGTAAAAATCAGAAAGTAGCAAAACTATACATTTCTGATATTATATAGTAAAGCAATATCGACAAATGTCATAAAATTTAGCTTTCTTTGAATTTTATTGAGTCTTACTTACAACCCATAAAAATACAACATGAGTGACCCACAATAAACAACTTCATGAGGATCACATCTAGGAAAATGCTGTATAACTTTATAAAATTATCACAGCAGGCATAATCGACTCCTAAAGTAAGCTAAAAATAAAAGTTTATATTAGTATGATCTTAGAATTATGGTTGAATAGAATTATATTAGCCAATGAAAAGAAACTGTATGTCTATGTATTTGTATTGTTAGTTAATATGATTAGCTGTGTATATTAATAACTACAAACATTACTTTAGAAATAAAACAAAATGTGTTAAGTTCTAAGTAGACAACCACCCTGCAGGAAATAATAGGTCCAAGGTTTGAACAAGTTGGTGATCAACAACTCAGTACATAGATATAACAATATATGTAACCATTCCATTTAAAGGTAATGGATCTTGTATTTATGTAACATACAAAAATTAAAGCACAAGCAATTTTTATTTTTTTCACTACGTTGATAGTATTGTTACTTTTCGTGAGTATCTTTGGTAGTCATTCACTTTAAAAAAAAAATAAGTTTTATCTTTGTACTAAATTGTTTATTGGGGATTGGGACACACTACTCTAGCAGAACATGTGTTTTCTGATTTTTTTTGAAGAAACTCATCTTGTCCTGAACTTTAGTTTTTTTTTTAGTTTGATTTTTTTGCAGATAGAGGCTTGATTATCTTAGTTCAACTTACACTTTGATCTACAGTGACACTGGAAACGTCTCATTTACAATGTACATTTAAGTTTTGGACAGAATTCATATTCATATAACTTTTGGTTTGTTTTTGTTTCTAAATTGGGGCATGTAACGGCACCCCCAGGCATAAAAGGGTTATACCGCCGTTTAGTAGATCTTCCCTTCCAGAGACACAGGCACAGCTACTACAGAACACCAATCCGCCGAACAGGAAACCATATGAATGCCGTAAACAGCCGAATAGGAAAAACCATACGAATAGGTTTACACCCCCAGCAGTCAAACTGGAACAGCATACAATAAACCTCCCCAAGAACGAGACAAGGCTCCGTTTTGAGGGTCAAGCAGGAACAGGCAGAGCTGTGGGTTTATTGTTCTTATGTACACATTCTACATTAGTACCACCCACAGGGTTTTGGAAAACAACCAATAAACATGTACAATACACTCAGACACTCCCACACAAAATCCTCCCCTCTGCCTGTGACACAATTACCTTACACAATGGGTAATGTAATTATCACCGGCAGAGAAATACAGTTTTTCCACATTATTCATAACTTTAAAAGTATGCATCACATTCACATTTTCAGAATCAGCATACTCCAAATACAAACATACGTCAAAATCATACAAATTGGTCCAGTGGTTCAAAAGATAGATCGAAGTCCTTTGTGACCAAATGAAGCATGGCTTTTCTGCCCAAAACCAGTTCCACAGAGTCTTCTATCCTGGAGATAATTGGGAAGTAATCCAATTATCTCCAAGGACAGAGGCAAAACTCCATTAAGCACATGGCAGTAAAAAGACAGTAAAATACAATAAAATACACAAGGTTACATTTATTACATAAAATACAGACATGCAACATATCCCCAGATATCTTAGGTCTGAGCGCACATTTTTACTGAATGGCACTCAGACCACACACATACAGTTCAATTGCCATGGAGCCAAAGTCTTTTATTACACGAATAGGCTCCATGGCATAGCTATCTGGGTTAAATGAGTTCATTCAGTAAATCCGAGAAGCTACTGAACGCCAGGGCAGAAATACAGGAATAGACCTTTTTGCAAAGGAAAATAAAGTATTTATAGTCCATAATCAAAAGGCAGCAGGCAGGCAACCAGGCTCCTCCAATGCACAATGGCAAGATTGGTCTCGTCACAGGGCACATATGCTATATCCAAAGCATCCACCCAGAAGTGATGATATTTTTAGCGGAGATTTAATATATGTCTTTAACATAAATGTGTTAACTATGTAAAGTCACCAAACTAATATATTAACTTATTTGTAGCTAATGATGGGTTTGGGAAAACTACATGTTGTAGAATCTTCTAAGCATACAATTTGAAAGCAGGTGTTAATTCCCTCTTCACTTCATGCCACTACGATGCAATAACAATGGACATCAATGGGAGATGGCACTGGGTAAAATTGATTAGCAATGCGGTGTAACTTATTGCCGGTCACAATTTTAGAGGAGCTCCACCAAATTTTCCTAAATGTTGCTAATACAGAGAGGTAGGATACCTTAATTGGAATTTTCTATCCTGTTTTTTCTTCTAGTCTTGGATGTTTGAAAATGTATTGTTCCCCTTCAAATTTTTTTTTATTTTTGTTATTTTTTTAATAGTTCTATCATGGTTATAGTTTTTTTTCTTACATAGGTACACATTTCCATGTGCAGAAGAAGTTTTCAGGCCTTCAATAACAAGGATGAGATATAAGTAGCATCATTTTTTCAGTTTATTTAATTGGTTCTTCCCAACAGCAGAGTCCAGGACATGCATAATTAGTGACCTGCTAGAGGTCTCACAGTTTATTTATGTTTAATTATTTTTTTGTATTTATGTCAGTGCCATAACAGGTAGTGGTGAAAAAGATTAAAAAATCCAATCATACCAGCTAATTCTGAGCATCATGAGCAGTTATGGGTATGGCTTTATACTGTAAAGCTTAGTAAACACTGATATAGCT
>OW240912.1:92377271-92396174 GCA_933207985.1 Pelobates cultripes | reverse complement strand
TACTGTTATACTCATGAGACTTCGCTGAACACAAATATTAGAGTTTGAAAACAGTTAAACGTATTACAACAATGATATCATCAATGATATCATCAATGAAATTGCTGTTTGTGTGTGAAATTTTATTTTTTTTAAAAAATCACTTTCACTGGCAATATCATGTTTTACTGTCTTGAAACACTAATATTTGTTTTCAGCAAAGTCTACCAAGTAAAACAGTACCCCCCATGTACAGGTTTTAGGGTGTCTTGGAAAGTTACAGGGTTAAATATAGTGCTAGAAAATTAAATTCTCTGGACTTTTGGCCAGGGTTGTCAGGCGGTCCCCTAAATTGCAATCAATAAAATAACTTAATTATGTAAAAATATTACATAAATATGCACGTAGAATTTAAATAGATATACATATTTATATATGTGTATATTTATGAAATTATTTTTTGTAATTATGTATATTTACATATGTATATATGTATATTTTGTATTTTTATTTATTTCTATACACATAGATATATATATAATTTCATTATAAGTTAATTTTGATATATATATATTAATATCAAAATACAGTTCGAATAAAATTACATATATATTATATATTTTATTATATTTATTTTTAATTATTATAACTTTTTTATAATATATAAATATATATATATATATACACACACACATATATATACATATTATTATATAGTACTATATATAGTTATTATATATATAGTGCAAAAGTATATAGAAAATCGTGCAAAAGTTATGCAATGTAAAAGGGGAAACTAATTTATGAGATAGACGCATAACATGCAAAGCAAGATAGTTCAAGCTGTGATTTGTCATAAGTGCAAGGATTATGGTTTACAGCTCATGAAAACCCCAAATCCACAATCTCAGTAAATTAGAATATTACATGCAATCAATAAAACAAGGAGTGTACATAGAACAATATCGGGCCTCTGAAAAGCAATTACTGCCTCAATGCGGCGTGGCACGGAAGCTATCAGCCTGTGGCACTGCTGAGGTGTTATAGAAGACCAGGATGCTTCAATAGCAGCCTTCAGCTCTTCTGCATTGTCCGGTCTCATGTCTCTCATCTTTCTCTTGCAATGCCCCATAGATTCTCTCGACATCGAGGCATCACTGCAATACCATTAGAGCTGCTGGGAGCGATCATGATCACTTTCAGCGCTCTAATTCCCCACGGACGTATCAGGTATTTTCGCGGTAATGATACGTCCTTGGTCGGGAAGGGGTTAAATATTCAGTCAAACGAGCACACTTTCTTCTGAGAGAATTCATTTTAGCCTCTGGGAAAGATTGTAATACACTTGATTTTGTACAGCTACTAAAATGTTGTGCAGTTCCAGATTAACAAATAAAAACAAATATTTGTATCTTTGTTAGGCATAGGTATTTACCTTTAGCATGAAATGGCTATGCATAGTTTCATTATTTAGAAATACAACTTTATGTATTACTGTAGAGTAAACAAAACAAACAACTCTCTGTTTATGATTTTCTATAAATCTCAATATCTTCCCAGTCTAGAAGCATATTGCAAAAAGTCACATTGAAATTATTCAACAGACTAATATCTAATGATTAATGGTTATATCAGTTGAAGAAATATGTAAATCTTGTTTATAGCACTGTGAAAGTCAAAATGTTCCTCTCTGTATCTCCACAGAATAGTAATTTAAATATTATTTAATTTTGCCTCCAACACGTTTCACACACATGTAGAAGTCTGAAAAAAAAGGAACAAAATGAGGAAAGGTAAATATGTATTTTTCTCTACATGTATTAACTGAAAATGTCTCAATTATACATTTTATTAAATATGTTTTCAAAGGAACATCAATCTTAAACAAAGTAATATATTTATGTGTAAATTAAGTGTGTTAATTTTTTAGTTTAGACTGCTGCGGTCCACCTTATTATAAATGTGTTTAAAAAGTCAACATAACTGCAACCAACCCAGCACTGAGGCCAGTGGCATACACATAATCCATGGGGCCCCGGTGCGAAAATTGATCCATGGGTACCCCCCGGCACTTACTCTGTGCGGCCTGGGGCCTCTACACATGGCGGCTGGTATCTGGTCACAGGGCTGCGACCCCTGTGACCGCGGTATGTATGCCACATACACTTAACAGACCACTATAGGCACTCAGATCACTTCAGCTCAGGTCCCTCTAGTTTTAACCAGGTGTAAACATAGCAGTTTCAGAGGGTTAAACCAGCCTGTAGTAGCTGTCTCACTGACAGCCACTAGAGGCGCTTCCGCGATTATCACTGTGAAAATCACAGTGATCAGACACTGGATGTCCATAGGAAAGCATTGAGTAATGCTTTCCTACGGGTGGTTTGAATACGCGCTAAGCTCAGCCGTGGATGTGCATACGGAGTTGAGATGCGGATCAGGGCGGAGAGATCCCCAGTGCCAAGGGAGCCCGTCGCTGGAGAAAGGTAAGTGCTGAAGTAGTTTTAACCACACACACACTCTCACGAACAGACGCATACACACTAGCTAACAGACACACACATTTACTGACAGACACACACACTCACTCACTGACAGACAGACACACATAGACACTCACTTACAAAACATACACTCTCACTGACAAACACACACTCACTAACAGACACCAAACAGACTCACTGACACACACAAACTAATACACCTAGTAAGAGACACACACAGTGACACACTCACTAACACACACACACCCACTGACCCACAAACTAACACACACACTGACACTAACACACAACTAACACACTCACTAATAGACACACATACACAGTAACACACACACACTCACTGACACAAAAACTAACACTCACTGACACACACAGTAACATACTCACTGACACACACTCTAACACACATACACACTCACATGTTTTCTTTTAATTTAATCCCCCTGCCTCCCTACCTTTGGGAGTGCTGAGGGGATTCCAGATTTCCCTGAGGTCCAGTGGGCCTGCTGGGTGGCCGGTCCTGCAGGCGGCGAGGGAGCACTGATCCTCCTGTTCAGCTCCCTCGCGCGCCATGTATTGATGCCGGAGCCAGAATGACGTCATATCCCGGCTCCGGCATCAGTGCGGTTCGCACGAGGAAGCTGGGCAGAGAGCGCTCAGGGGAGAATGCCCCCCAGGAAAAGAGGCTGGCAAAATGTGGCCACACTTGCGTACATACCTGGAGGGCCGGGCCCGGTCGCATCTGTGACCCCTGCGACCGTGGCATGTACGTCAATGACTGAGGCATCTCCTCATTATATACATCCTCTTATGATGTTATCATACCAATAATTCTCAAGGAGATGCATTTGAGACATAGGGCACATGCACAGCAACCACTTCTTTTCTTTAATCCAATGCTTCTAGTAGCAGCATTTAATCCCCTGCTTATTTACAACTCATTTAAGATTAAAAAAAAAAAAGAGACCTGATGAGGGTAGGATCCCGCCTATAAAGGAGGGAGCCTAACCTCACTGAAATGACCTCCAATCGAGAATCATTCTTAGATAATAGCAAATAATTTAAAGAAGCTTAATTAATGATAAGGAACCAATACACATATACAAATATAATTAAAAAAGAGAAAATAAATGTGCAGAGTTGTTGTAGAGCAAGTTGTAGAGCAACATGGCAAACTTAAAGTCTAGCACGGGCCAAATAAACAAGGTTTAAGTCTATATGGGCAGCAAAAAAAACCCAAACCTTACATTTTCATAGAAATGAAGGTTTATTTTGAATAGTAGAGTATATTAAAAAAAACAGCATCCCCCTCTACTAAGCTACAGCACCCCCCTCTACTAAATTCCAGTACCCCATTATCTAAATTCCAGCCCCTCCCACCCAACAAGCAGACTCCACTCACATTGCCGCTGTCGATATGCGACTCTGGAGTCTGGCCTCTGGTATACCCCTAATGGCTCAGGCTGCACTCTATGCCAAAGTGGATCTTCCAGCTACTTCTTGAAACCCTGTGAAGCTGGAGTACGTAAATGTCATGTCTGAATGTGACGTGGCATTGCGTGCCCCTGTGCACCTGTAGGTACTCCACTGTCCAACTGCGGCCATTACAACACAGACCGACACACACACAGACCCCCCCACACACACACAGACCCCCACACACACACAGACCCACCCATGACAGACCCACCCATGACAGACCCACCCATGACAGACCCACCCATGACAGACCCACCCATGACAGACATACACACACACACTGACAGACAGACACACACACACTGACAGACAGACACACACACACCCACACTCACTGACAGACACACACTGACAGACAGACATACACACACACACTGACAGACACACACTCACTGACCAACACACACACACATTCACACATTCTTGCACACATTCACATCATTCCCTGGGGTCCAGTGGAGATGTTCCTGCTCTTCACTGCTCCCTCACACACAGTTTAGTGATGCCTGGTGCGGGAATATGACGTCATATCCCGCCACCCGGCATCACTACAGAGGGCATGTGAGGGAGCAGTGAGGAGCAGGAACACTGAGCTCCCTCGCTGCTGCCAGCAAACTGCTTCCTCTCCGGCCGGGTAAACTTTATCAGAGTAGGTAACTGCAACGTGGAGAAAGCAGGTTCCTACTCTGCTTTAACACCTAACATGTACTCGCAGCTCGCCGGGCTACAAAGATATCCATTGTGGGCCACATGTGGGCTGAGGGCCATGTGTTTGACATGCTTGTTGTAGAGGTTAACACAGTGAGGGAGTTTAAGCATGCATGGGATAGTCATAAGGCTATCCTAGAGAGAAGATAAGGCCAGAGATTATTAAAAGTATTTAGAAAATTGGGCAAACTAGATGGGCTGAATGGCTCTTATTTGCTGTCACATTCTATGTTTCTATGTCACATTCAAGGCATTAGTTGGTTACTATCATAAGAGCAACATAACATATATGCTAGTACAGCTAAAATATAATGATTTCCCTGCTCTCCCTGGGTAGAGTATATTAAGTGTCTGAAACTTAAGAACATTGTGCAGAGTCTTTTTGAGTCTTGCAGAGGCTACACCTAGAAGCAGTGAATTAACCACAATGATGAGTGTTTTACTGAAAAATAGATATAGTGCTCCTTTTGTATTGCCAGTGTGATTGTCTGCCTGTTGAAGGCAAACAGACTCTTTAAGCTCCAGCAGTTCTATATGGCATGTTTGATATTGCAAGGTTAATCCTCTTCCAAAGAAGTAATATCAACAAGAACTATAGCAGGATGAATTTTCCTGGGAACAATCTCAAACCAGAACATTGATTGCAGCTCAGTTATTTTACAGTTAAATATTGTTGACTATGTAGCACTCCATCTTTGGGTTTTCTAATTGTTGAGAATTTACAGTTTTATAATTTAGTAGTAGTGTTATCTGTGATGGACATAACACTTTGCCATTTTCTGATTCAAGAAAGAAAATGACAATAGATAACATGAATAGAAAGATGGATAAAAAGTTAGATTGATATAGACAATTTTATAAAGATTCAACTAAAATAGATATTTTCAAAACTAATGGCATTTTGGCAAGGTTTGCATTTATCAATATTTTTTTACAATGTTTTTACAGCTTTGAAATGTTAAATATATAATTAGATTAAAATATATGGCTTACACATGCGTCTGTATACATAATTGTATAACTAGACACTGTGAATAGGAAAATATTTCTGTCTGTCTTCTACTGTTCCTTTAAGTATAACATTTTCAAAATCTATTATTTTGTTGTCCTGCAAGCAAAATTGTAATTCATTTATCAATTAGATGAATTTTGTGTAGAATCGGTTTGATAGACAAACGGTTTAGCTTCTCTCCATAATGGCGCAAGATGAGGTAAAATCAGCTTCAGAACTCAGCCTACCGAAGGGCAAGCTTATTGAGTTGTTGTCCTGTCTCCATTTTCTCATGTGCTCTGTTTTGGTTTATATAAATTTGACACCTATTGACTGACACACAACAATAGGAAGAGTGGCAGAACTAATGTAGAAAAGTATCTGATGCAAGCATTTTTTTGGACCCTCCCTATCTCAAGGGTGGCAAAAATGTATATCCACACACACTGACACACATGCAGATACAGAGACACATAGATCCATGCACAGATGCACATGCAGATACAAACATTGACATACATGCAGACACAAACACTGATACACATACAGATACACAGATTTAGATACACAGACATAAATATACACTGACACAAATATAGGTACACACATATACTGACACCGATACACATTCACAGATACACAGAAATACACACACTGATACACATACAGATTAGGGACGTGCATGGGCAAAAAATTGTGTTCAGTTTGGTTTGGAAATTTGGGTAAGTACAAAAATGTGTCTGCTTTGGCAATTTGGACCAATGGCATTTGGTTCGGTTTGGCACTTCCGAAATTTGGGACTTCAGCAATTTGGACCTTCGGCAATTAGGAACTACATCAATTCAGACATTCATAAGCATCCCTCTGTTTTGCCACTTTTCAGAAATCCGAGCACTTTGCCACCACAACCATTACACATCTGTAGGGCTCCCTAACCCTAACCACCACAACCACTTACACATCTATAGGAATCTCAGTGCCCAGACTGCCACCACAACAACTTACACATCTATAAGGCTTCCAGTGTCAGGAATTAACTTATTGGTCAAGATTGCTGTCATCATTCACGTAATTTTCCCTCCCTCCCTCTCTTGTTTTGCCACTTTTCCGAAATCTGAAGCACTTCGGAACTTTGGAAATTCTGCAATTCAGTTCAGTTCGGCACTTTTGAAATTCGGAAATTCGGAAATTCACCAATTCGGCAATTCAAACTTCGGACGTTCATAAGCATCCGAATTGCATGAAATTCGTCTAAATGTACATTCGGAATGAAACGAATTGCACATGTCTAATACAGATACGCAGGCAAACATACAGTCACACATGCTGGTTAGAATATACACAATTTTAGCCACCCTCCTGTTTGAGTGCAGGGTGGTGGCTTCTGCTGGCTGAGGCCATAGGGAGATAAGAGTTGGTTTTCGCAATCTTCATCTCTCTCCTCCTCACTGTATCTGGGAGGAAGTGACAAGCTCTCACTTCCTCCCAGAGTTGCCATTATTAAAGGGGCCCAGTTGCACTGTTAAAGTGCTGCAGTGCACAACCGGACCCTTGATGACACATGCCCATTGAGTGGCCA
The DNA here is from genome assembly GCA_933207985.1 of Pelobates cultripes. NCBI lineage: Eukaryota > Metazoa > Chordata > Amphibia > Anura > Pelobatidae > Pelobates > Pelobates cultripes. Next base: position 92,388,934 of record OW240912.1, on the reverse strand, counting down.
TAAGTGCATGAGATACCTGATGGTCCCCCTCAGCATGCATGCCCTGGTGCAGCCGCAACATCAGTGGTGGTTCTGTCGCATAACAGAAACATCAACGAAGAGCCAAAAAATTGTAAATTCAAACTATTGAGGAGGCTACACTTAAGCCTTTAAACATTCGTTCTAATGACTTGACTTTATCACAATTTCACTGGGAACAAACTCAGCTTAAATATTTGAAAACAATCTCACCCAAACAGTGCTCTTCCATATATACACTAAATATTTCCCAACTCATAATAGAAACAGAAGAGCACCTTTCTACATGGACACTTCTTCCCTAACTTGTCCCTAAAATTCATATTACATTTTCCGATACCTTCTCCCAGTACTTTCTAAATTGGATGATTGGACATTATCCCTTTTTTCACTCCTTTCTGTGTGGGTGGTAATTGCCGACAGATTGCATTGCAAATTGACAACAGCCCAAATACAATCTGGATATCAGTTTCCCTGATTTCATGGAATATGGTTTGATTGCTAGGTATCACCATGCTGTAAATTGACTTACTAGTGATGGTCTGCCTGTGAGTGCGTGTGTGTGTGACTGTCTGCCTGTGAGTGCGTGTGTGTGTGACTGTCTGCCTGTGTGTGTGTGTGTGTGTGGCTGTCTGCCTGTGTGTGTGACTATGACTGTCTGCCTGTGTGTGACTGTCTGTGTGTTTGACTGTCGGACTGTGGCTGTGTGTATGACTGTCTGCCTGCCTGTGTGTGAGATTATCTATCTGCCTGCCTGTGTGTGTGTGTATGACTGCCTGCCTGTGTGTGTGTGTCTGCATGCCTGTGTGTGTGTGACTGTCTGCCTGTGTGTGTGTGACTGTCTGCCTGTGTGTGTGTGAGACTGTCTGCCTGTGTGTGTGTGTGGTGTGTGTGTGTGTGTGTGACTGTCTGCCTGTGTGTGTGTGTGTTCTGCCTGTGTGTGTGTGTGTGACTGTCTGCCTGTGTGTGTGTGTGACTGTCTGTGTGTTTGACTGTCGGACTGTGGCTGTGTGTATGACTGTCTGCTGTGTGTGAGATTATCTATCTGCCTGCCTCTGTGTGTGTGTGTGTGTGTGTGTGTGTGTGTGTGTGTGACTGCCTGCCTGTGTGTATGACTTTCTATCTGCCTGTGTGTGTGACTGCCTATGTGTGACTGTCTGGGCAGACTAGATGTGCCAAATGGTTCTTATCTGCCACATTCTATGTTTCTATGTCTGTGGCTGTCTGCCTCTGCGTGTGTGTGTGGTTGTCTGTGGCTGTCTGTGTGTGATTGCCTGCCTGTGTGTGGCTGTCTGCCTGTGTGTGTTTGTGTGTGTGTGGCTGGCTGCCTGTGTGTGGCTGTGTGTGTAGTTGTCTGTGTGTGTGTGGCTCTCTGCATGTAAGTATGTGTGTGAAAGTCAGAATGTATGTGTGGCTCTGTGTGTGGCTGTCTTCCTGTAATTGTGTGTGAGTGTGTTTATCTGCCTGTAACTGTGTATGTGTGTTACTGTCTGTACCTGTGTGTTTCTTCGACTATCTGCCTACGACTGTGTGCATGTGGTGTATTTGACAGTGTATATGTATAACTGAGCACATAACTCTGCAAAAATATACACCTGCATTCACACATAGACTTAAATGCATATTTTTATCTGAATTTAATACCCATCACACACAGCCAATAAATCCAGCACAAATATCACATACAACCAATACGCGTATATCACACACAGTTAATACACCCATTACAAATATCACACACAGCCAACATATAGCATACATATCACACACAGTCATCACACCTATCACATACACAGACAACACAAACATTACATCATATTATAGTGAGATGTATTACAGTGGAGCTCTGGTATATAAAATGCACATTACTCTGTTTTATAGTTAGGGAGCTCGGTGATACACTAATAGACACATTACTAAGAGTTGTATTGTGGTTATAGTGTATGATCTTGTCACAGAGCTCCACATTACTGGGAGCTTTCTTGTTGTGGAGCTCTGTGATAAATGGAGAAGTAGCGCATTACTACAAAATTTTATTTCCAAAGAGGTCAAGGTAAATACGTATAATCTAGAGCTCCAAAGCAAAACCACTCAGAGTATTATGTGACATACTTAGTCTGCTCCTCGGTAATGTAGGGGAGGCAGTCTGACACTTCTGGCCTGCACTGTTGTTGGTTGCAGACCATATGTAGCTGTCTTCCTATCTCGGGATAATCAGAGCGCTGCCACAGATTACCACAGGACACTACAAGTCCCTGAGCTTGCGAGACAGTTATGCATGGTCTGTACCCAGTGGAGGGGCAGACCAGATTCAGATCAGCATGCCCTTCTCCCAACTAGGTAACAGGAAAGGAGGAATTAATATTTGTTTCTAAATCATTATTAATTTAATAAATCCCCTATACAATCACTTCAGTCCTATACACACACACACACTATACATGGATGACAGATTGGAGTTGGGGGGCGCTCTGAAGATTTTTCGCATAGGGCGCCTAAAGGCCTAAGTCCGGCCCTGTCTCCGATGACATTTTGCTTTGCTTATTTTCCACTTTAAAAAAATTCTATCAGTGTTTTGAATAATTTTGGAATAAAGTACATAAAATGGTGTACCCAATCACCCCATATTGTATCAATAAAGTACATCAATCATGAATATATTACAGAATACTTTAATATCGTAAATAATTTCTCTATTATCATCAACACACAAGCTATTAAATTTTGAATTTAACATTTATAGTATGGGGCACAGACATATCTATCATACTATTCCTATTCAAAATAGGAAATTACTAAATTCACCTCATCAAATGAATTAAACCCTATTTTTTATTTTAATTATTATTATTTTTTATATGTTAAATGAAATGGTATTTTAACACGAATTGTCCAATTAACAGTCAGTTCAGTCTGTGTATCAATATCAATATATACCAGTACAAGTGTTTTTGTGGACTTTCAAGAAATTCAGTTTGTACCCCAAAGATGCAAACATATTGATATTAAATATCACTTCATACAATCAGTAAACAGTGAAGGTGTGATGGTCCTTGATTACTGCACAACTTACAGGATCAAAGTAAATATAATGACTAGGCCAGACACTAAATTAAAATTAGACAAATTTGGGGGTTATTTTTCTGGGATTTAAAATCTTGCTTAAAATTTTTATTGTGAATAACACATGTAAGAACAAGGGGGGTAATTATATTTTGTTTTTTTGTCTCTGGTACAACAAATTTGCAGCCCCATATCTTCCACTGATTAGTGTGGTGAAGTGAAGCGCTAGACACATTTATGCTATTTCTCGGTTATTGTGTGCCCTTTCCTAGTTATCCTACCCTCAGAATGCAGATTGTATATATAGTAAATGTTGTTACTCATTAAAAAAAAAAAAAAAAACATACTTAACTGTTGCAAATGATTGACATTCAACTAGTAAATGTATGGTTTAGATGTATATATTTTTACAATCTGCTGGCTTTATGAATTTCTTTAAAACAAATATTTAGTTTTACATTTTCAGTTGTATTGAATAAGCATGAACACTTTTTGTTACAGAATATGTATTATCCGTAGTTTAGGAATCTAGTAAAAATGAATGAGTTAGTAACTGAAAATGACAAACAAAACAATACATAGAATATATAAATATTAAGTAGACAAATGCTAAATCTGGATTAGACTGAAGGTTTAGCCCATCTACAGCCTAAGAGGTCTTTAGATGAAAAGTATTTCTTTATAAACGAAATGAAATGACTTTATAAATAAAAAAAACACAACAAACTGATAGGTTGCACAAACAAATATAAATTCAATGTTGAAAGGATTCAAACAAAATATGAGTAATGTTGTCTATATCAATGGTAGTTGAAATTGCATAAAAATTCAAAACATATAGAGCCATCTTATATGACAATGTAAATGGGGGCTGGAAAAACATTATCTTGCCTTGTAGGCAACACAGACATATGCATGAATAATTCTTATAGAGGCAGTAATCTTCTTTCTGCATGTTGTGAAGACTCATTATGGCTACATGTTAATATGGTTAATAAATAAACAAGTATAAGCTGATGTTGTATGAAAAGTAATCTGCAAAAGACTTAGGGGACCGTCACAATGTCTGTCAGTTCTAAGGTTTATCCAGTGCAATTAAATTCTTCACCATTATCAAATAAATATAATTAATAGTGGGATTTTATTAAATATTATCTAACTGTGTTCTTCTGTCTATCTGCTTTACTAAATGAGGGAGCTGGCACACACGCTGTACAGAGAAGAAAAACTGTGGTTAAAGAATTTGGTATATCACATAATGAGGTAGCAGCTGTCATGGTAACCAAACTATAACTTCCTCATAAAACCAAAATATATGCAATGTTCTAACAATGAATATACCAATATCACAAGTAAATAACAGCATTTAAGATGTTCATTAATACTGATTACAACTGCTAGGAGCACTATATCAGTTACCACTTTAATAGTAGTTTTGGTCAAGTCTCTGGGGATACTTATTAAATCAGACATTTTTAATTAAAGGACCACTATAGTGCCAGGAAAACAAACTCCTTTTCCTGGCTTTATAGGGTCTGTAGGTCCCACCCACCCTCAGGGTCCCACTCCCATCGGGCTGAAGGGGGAGTAAGGGGTTAATCACTTACCTCACGAATCTCCTCCATCTTCTGACGTCAGCACTGAATGCGCATGCGCGGCTAGAGACACGCGCGCATTCAATCAATTCTTAGGAAAGCATTTCTCAATGCTTTCCTATGGATGGCAGCGTCTTCTCACTGTGATTTTCACAGTGAGAAGTGTGGAAGTGCCTCTAGCGGCTGTCAATAAGACAGCCACTAGAGGTTGGATTAACCCTAATGTAAACATAGCAGTTTCTCTGAAACTGCTATGTTTACAGCTGCAGGGTTTACCCTAGATGGACCTGGCACACAGACCACTTCATTGAGTTGAAATGGTCTGGATGCATATAGTGGTCCTTTAACAAAATAACTTTACAATGCCAAAATAACGAGTTTTGCAATTCAGCTATTTTGACCTGAGCTTTCTTCTTAAAGGGACACTGAGGTCACCATAAAAACTTTACCTTAATTAATTTGTGATGGTGCCAAGACTGAGATTCACAAGCGGGATGCCACCCAGGGGACGTGCAGATCAGCGCTGGAGGCAATCTTTGGGGGTGGGGGGGTTCAAGAACATTTTAGTCAGTTCAGGTAAGAGTGCGCCAGGAGGCCCGTGGCACCATAAAAACTTAACTTAATTTAGATTAAGTTATTGTGGTTACTAGAGTGCCCATTTAAGTTGATTTAACAGAATTAACTGCTGGATGTATGGCTACAACACTGTAATATGAGACTGCAACTCTACAGTGTGTTAAAAAGCTAATTCAAACTATCCTTCTATGCATTATATGTTGGTGTTTGCTCTAAACTCTGATCTTTGGTAATTTTAATTGGCATGGTATGAAAATTAAATCCTTCTACGGTAACAAGTCAGTTTAATAGAGCTTGTCACCTTTTGCACATCATCTGCGTCATTAGTGTTGTCTTATCGTAAAATATTATTTATAACTTTAATCATATAAAAAGTTTTTGGTTTGTAGTATGAATATATATGCAACCCGCATCACCCTTTTTCTTGGTCTATGAGCCTAAGGTAAACCATTCATCCTTTACTATGACTCTCTGTGAATGTCGAGACACATGTTTACAACTAAAATATGTTGACCTTTTCATGTGTGTTTTTTTTTTAAATTATAGAAATACAACAAACTTATGTTCTAAAAGGCCAAACTTCCAGTTATTTAAACATATTTATAAAAGTCCACAACATCCCCCGAGGAAGTTAAACTTAGCTGACAATTATTAATGACAGAATGTAACAAACAAAAAGAACCTATAATTATGTCATGAACAGCTTGCTGTATATTGTGATATTTTAGATTTTTTAAATTCAATCTTTTCAGAACAATATTCCTATCGAACAAATCATAAAATGTGGATTTTTCATTTTCAATGTGTATAGCGTGCTATCCAATGCGCAATAAAAACACAGTCATTATGCTAAGTTAACAAGCAGGAGCATATGTTTGTAAGGCTGTGTAGTAGTGCTTTTATAATTCTTGCTTGTAATCTTGATCGTTAATAAACTCTTGAATATGAACTTTATAATAAAATTTTGAGCAACCAGTAGGTTTGAGATTCTACAAAGCTTTGAATGCTTTCAACCCTGCTGATTTGTCACAAGTTACTCATATACTTTATTCAATGATTTGATGAACTAATTAAAGTAAATACTGTATATATTCATACATTTTGAATAAACAACAGTAAAACACGCATTGTGGGAAAATAATTCTACTATAGACATCATAATAAACTACAAGATTGTATGTCGAGTCAACAGGCAATCAGGAATTCCTGTGTTTACATAGTTACATCGGCCTTGATTTAATATTATTTTGATAAGCTTTACATTACTTAGATAATATTTTTGGATAAAAGTTTCAAATTATTGTTTCAAACAACCTTATTGAACATCTTAGCAAAATCCAAGAAGATTACATGCACTGCAAAACCATGATCAATATTTCTACTTCTTTGTAGAAAGCAATTAAGTTAGACATCTTCTATGTTTCATAAAAAAAACATGCTGTCATCTCTTCCCGAGTTCATGCATTTATAATTGAAGAAAGGAGATTCAGTTTAATGTGAAAGAAAAAGTGTTTTTTACAGTAGCAATAATAAGAATTTGGAATTCTCTGCCTGAGTTTGTTTTATCAGAGTCTGTATAGATGTTTAAAAAGCAACTGGATGAATATGTGCAAAATTATACTCATCGGGGATATAATTTTTAATTTGTGGGGTAATAAACTTTTTGATACAAGGAGAGAACTGACTGCCCTTCTGGGGTCTAGAAGGATTTTTTTTTCTTAGTTTGTAGCAAAATTGGAAAGCACTTCAAACTGGGTTTTTGCATTATTTTGGATCAACAGCAAAGACAGATGTGTGAAAGGCTGAACTTAAAGGACAATGTCTCTTTTCAGCCTCTGCACCTATGCAATTATGCTGTTTTCCCAATTAATTTCTTAAAAGTTTCACTTAATAACCCTTCAAATATGTTTTCAGCCACAACAATTAATCTCACAGACCTATAATTTCTGGGCATAGAAAAAAAAAATGATATTGGTGACACACCTGGGACATGGAAAACAAATTAAGTACAGTTAAAATTTTTGTAAGTTTTTTTGCAGCAATGATTTGCACATTTCTTGCCATAGGTTATCTCAGATTTCAGTGAAGCTACACACACATATATATATATATATATATATATATATATATATATATATATATATTAGAATTTATGCATATAAAAAAAACTTTTTGGGTTAGTCTGGCTCTGTTTTTCATTTTCTTGTTAGGCCTATCTAATTGATTTATTTGATTTATATTTACTTATTCTTAATTTATTGCCTTACCTTCCAATTAAGCCACATCGGTTTATGTTTTATTCCATAATGTTTGTTACCAAATGATGTAAATGGAGAAATATACCTTTCCGATATTTGTATAAGATTCAGTTTATCCTCCATATTTTCACAAATGATTTAAACATTTAAAAAGTGCATATCTTACTTGGTCTTTAAAACATATTATGCCCATGTGCTTTTGCTTTTTTTAAGTTTATTTCAAAAGGCACCATCTTATGATCTCTATTTTAAATGTGCTCCCTCACTTAAATTTTTTACAAAAAAAAATCAACATTGTTTGTTGAAATCAGATCCATACAAGCATCCTTTCTAGTTTGTGCTTCTACCAAGTATAGCATGAATATGTGTAATGTAACAGGTTAAAAAACCTGATCCCCCCCAGTTGAAATACTAGTCACTCCAAATGTTGTGGACTACATGTCCCATAAAGCCACAATACTGGCAAAGCATTAGAAGAGATCTACTCCACAACATCTGGAGTGCTGATGGGTTCCTGCTCCTCCTTGTCACTTCCAGATCCTTTTTTGTGACATCACAAAGAGCTACTTCAATACTTCCTTCTTCCATTTCAATAATCATCCATAAGCAAAAATTCACTATCACTCCATATTAATGGGAATAAGAAGTATGAGAGATGAAAATATAAGTTATTAATATTTAAGGTATAACAATAACTTTATATATTCTAGGACACCTCTTTTAATAACCTATAACAGGTGAGTATACAATTAAAGTAAAATTAATCCGTATCCAAAAATCAAATATGGAGAGTAACACTTATAACCTAATAATCTAATAAACATTTACTGGAGAAAAACATGTATGCTCTAACTCTAAAAAGTTTTAAATAATTTCCAGTTGTAGAGGACCATGGGTAACCCGCCTGGTTACCTCCCCTATTACCTTCCTTCAGCCACTCTGGAACCATTAGTGCAAGGTAAACACCCATTCCCCCAGTAACCAGACGAAACATAGTCCTGGGACCCCCAGCAGGGGTCACCATACAATTACACAAAACTTTCACCAATCGGAATACAGAACAGGTCACAGAGAAAGAACTACAAAGCAGCAAAGTGATTCCTTAAATTAGTTACCACCTCCCCCTATGCCAACATACCATGACAACAAAAGATTATCTTGTTTGGACCCCCTATCCCTTCAGAGCAATCTCTGGTTATATCAACACAGCTCTTTGCTGTAGTAGATAGACTTGCTGGCTCCCACAACAGGTGGTCACTCCCAGTGCAGCATTTAACTTGATTAACACACAGAATAGATTTCACACGTAATTATACTTTACAGTTTATAGAGCTGCTGCGCCCCCTCCCCCCCTCCTTTGTTGACCCACAGCTGCATATACAGACACACACACTGCTCTGTGTAGAATACAGGTACACAATACAGCGATATCTAGATAAATGGAAATCTGTCACAAAAATGGTGCCGCAAGCTTGTGACTTGCGCCAAACAAATCAGGCCATCCATCACATATCTCCCCCCATAGAAATTGACAGATTTGTGGCCAGACCCATGACGGGCCTGCAACAAGTTTGTTGGACCCCCCTGAGTCCACAGTCCAAGTTCTTGGGGGTCCAATTTGACTGGACAAGTGGGTGGGCACATGTGGGCATGGTACTCAGTGATGGCGTTCCGTCACAGCAGCAATATAAATATTATTACAGACTAATGACATTTCTACTATTTCTTTTCATTGTTAAACACTATGAAAACTAAGATCACAATAAATTGTGAATTTCAAAATCTATGATTTAAGCCACATTACATAATTACATAGCTGAAAAAGAAGCATCTGTCCATCAAGTTCAACTTTTCTCATTTGTTTTAGGCAACACTACATCCAGATTGCAGAGACAATAATCCATGACAGACAAACATATAACCTGCTCACCTCTGATCTTTCGTCTAAATTTCAGTATAAGTCCCTTCTGATAAGGCAAATAATCACAGAGTTATCACTAAAGATGAATATGGAAGCATTTATGTGAAAAATCCTACAACATCCATGTAACGGAGATCCCTGTACCGCGACTGGGTACCTCCGCCAAAGGTCACCTTCCTAACTGGAACAGGGGACAAACCTTAGCACTCTTGCCCTCATCGCCATGACTGGACTGGGGCCCTGGAACCTTTCCCTCCTGGAGCCGAATGGGGAACTTGCTCTAGCAACCCCCAGGCACTGGACGACACTCAGTACTGGGAGCTCTAGTCCTGGAACCACTCCCTCCTGGAGCTCTAGCAATCCCCAGGCACATGACGATACTCAGTCCTGGGAGCTCTAGTCCTGGAGCTGAATAGGGAACTCGCTCTAGCAACCCCCAGGCACTAGATGATAGTCCTGGGAGCTCTAGTCCTGGAACCATCCTCTCCTGGAGCCAAAGGGGGGATATGCGCTAGACACCCCCAGGCACTGGACGACACTCAGTCCTGGGAGCCTAGTCCTTACAAGGACTTTCCCCGTTGAATCCTCCACACTGGAACACTGATTAAAGAATAGCCCTTTCCCCTCCCAGGAGCCAGACGACACATAGTTCTGGGAGTACAAGCTGGAATATGTTTAATGGCAGCCACAACTGGCCTTATATGTAGGTCCCCATGCAAGGGGTACTCCCCCCTGGACCTGAGAGTAGACTACAGTTGAAAAATACATACGATTACATTCGCTCTCGATTCCAGGACACACCCATACAAAACAAGATAATCCCTCCCCTGTGCCTGTGAGATAATTGAGTCCAGCACTGTATTAAACTCAATTATCTCCAGGCACAACAAACCACACATTTCCCAAACACCACAAAAGTACCTTAAAAATACATAAAACCCCACAAAAGTGACATCCCCTGATAGCCCCGATCTGGGTGACCAACATATCCAAACATCACCCAGATCGGTTCAGGGGTTCAGGGATTTCCTGGAAGTCATAATTTGACTGCCAGGGAGCTAGCTTTCGGTTCTATGTGCACTAATGTAAAGTCCCGAACCAGGGAAACTAGTGGGAATAAAATATGGGTCTTTACCGTTGCTTACCTGGCCCATAATGGCAAGCAGGCTCCCCAGCTCATGGCAAACTTACAAGGATAGGGGAGTTTGTCACAATCCACTTTTTACTGTCTCCCCAAGATCCACAAACAACACACTAATCTTACAGCTAGACCAGTAGTGTTGGGATCTAATAACTTCACCAGCAGGGGGAGCATATATGTGGATAAGATCCTACGACCTTATGCATAGAATCTGCCATCCTATTTGAGGGATAGAAAGAATACCCTTAAATGTCTGTCATCATTAAAGGTACCAAGAGGGGCCATACTCTGCAGTCTGGACGTGGAAGCCCTATATTCATCCATTCCTCATTCCACTGGCATACATCATGTGATCCTTTTTGGAGATTTTTTTGGACAGCACATTGAGAGTGGTATTGAACTGGAGACGAATACCCCTCTCTACTGTAAACCTACTTCAACTAACACTATGCTGAGTTGGGAATGTTATCCTACTTCCCTCAAGAGAGGTATTCCAGTAGGACAGTATCTGAGGCTGAGGAGAAACTATTCTTCTACCGAAGATTTTAAGCATAAGGCAATACAGCTCAGACAGAGGTTTAAGGAGTAAAACATAACCACTAACTATAGTTTAGTTTACTATTGTATCAATTTCCCTTGAAGTAAACTATCAGTGTAACTGTGCTAGATTATACACTCTGTAGGAGAGGAACTCTGAAAATCTGAAAATCTCTTGTCAGATACAAAAATCGGGAAATTGATACAATAGTATACTAAACGATAGTCAGTGGTTATATTTTACTCTATTGATATTTAGTGTCTCTTATAATTGCCAGCTTCATTTTCACTGGCATTTCTGAATGTACACTATTAATTATTTATACTTTGACTCATGCTGTAATCTCAGTAATAATTAGGATTATTCTACAATAGTCCTTTTTTTATTTTATTTTCTTTATATATTTTTCTTTTTGTCCTTTGTTCTAAACTATTAATAGCTTTAAAATTTTATAATATTTTTTATTTATTTGCTGATTATCAACGGCAAGCTTTTAAAAAAAATTTATTAAATGTTATGTTTTAACCAGTTGACACCTGTAGGCAAGCACTTT
>OW240912.1:92359771-92372271 GCA_933207985.1 Pelobates cultripes | reverse complement strand
GTACATTTGCAGCTCTTTAAAGGGATTTTATAGAGAAGTCTACAGCAACTTTTCTGCAACAAATTTCATCAATGTTTGCCTTACATTTATATGCTTGTTATGCATGCAATGTTTCAAATAAATGTCATGCCATTTTTCTATAGGTAAAAAGAACTTGAAGGGATTAAAGTGAATCTGTGCCAACCTATGTAGGCTTATGTTGAATAACAAACTTCCTTTTTGTATCTGTGCAGTCATTTATCTTAATTTAAAGACTGTACAGTTTATTAGTTACATTTCTGAATATTTCTTTTATTCTATAAAGTGTCAATTAAGGTGCACTCTAAGAGCTATAATCATTAAAGCTCAATGTAGTGGTTATGGTGCAAATATTATGGTGCTATTGGCGTTGACTCATATTTTTGTTGTCTCAGCTAGTCATTTCTGTCAACAATAGATGGCATTGATACTGTTAATGTGAAAGTGTAAATTATGCATTATCAATGTGAGTGGAGAAGATACAGGCTGTGTCATTAAGAAAATGGGAAAATAGCCTTTATGTTAGTTTTTCTATAACTCCCTGGCTATGTGGTACTAACACAGTATGAAATACATTATTGATGTTGGTGATATTTATATTTCAGCTTTGAAATATACTAACACATAAATTTCACACTCTCTTAGTTCACAGTGTACTGTTCTTAAAGTACATTGTATTTATCAGATATACATTAACCAGAGCCTGTATTGAAATTATTTGTTTAACCTTCTGCTTATTTAAAACAAATACAGTGGGACCTCGGTTTACAAACGATTCGGTTAACATAATTTTCGGTTTTCAAATGAAAATAATGCCTAAGTTTACAATTTTTTTTTGCAATACAGAGCAAGTTTCCCAAGGATGCATTGCACTTGGGAGGTTTATACCACTGCCCCCTGCATGCTGGAGCCTGTGGGTAGCACGTGGCGTTGAGTGTGGAGGTGTTGGAGCGGCTTTTGCATCGAGTTTTGGAGCCATTCTGGAAATTGTTTGCAGTTGTTTTGGGACTTTTTGGTGCATTTCTTAAGCTGTGGAAAGGTAGAGAGCTGAGCTTCATCATTTGCATGCCTTTTATTGTGTTCTGCATTGTGGGTTGGTTTCCATGCCAGCTCATTTTTGACTTTTATCTGACCTCCACAATGGATTAATTGGTTTCCAATGCATTCCTATGGGAAACCGCATTTCAGTTTACAAATTCTTCGCAATAAGAAACATCCCGGAGAACACATAAATTTCGTAAACCAAGGTCCCACTGTATCTGTTTTTTAACACCATCAGTTTGTTCACTAAATCTGTTAAATCACAAAATATAAAACATATAAACCAGATCACATTGATTGTGATATTATCATATTACCACCTTTCTGAAAATGTATATTTGTAATATACATACACACCAATTCAAATGTTAATTTTGTATGCTTAGATTTTATATTAACTGCTACTGAAACATATGCAAAAAAGTACTAGATGAGTAATTATAAAAGAAGCAAAGTATAATGCACAAAATAAATGTCAAATAAAAAAAACAAACCTAAAAACATAATAAAAAGGTCAGCCACATGTTTGCAGGGTACATCATCGCCTCGACCTTCATGAGGGAACAATGCTGTCCTGGATATGTTGTAGCGGTAAATAGCTTACTAGAACACAGATACACCTCTTTTTTTCCAGTCTGGAAACTCTGAATAGACCCCAGTATACACCCAGTTTAGCAATCAAATCCTGCTAAATGTTATATCAATAGAAATGGTCTCATTGCTTCATATCATCAACTGGAAATAAGAGCAAATTTGAGAAGTATATATCTCTATAAAAATACTTGTATAACTATTTGAATACTAAATCCATTCAGACATTAAGAGATGAATACAAATTACCTGAGTTTTAGAATTACTAGAGGTGCTCAAAGTGGTTGCCATAGTGCCAGACATTTTAGCATGGAGAACTGCTACTCTGGCATTACCAGAAGTTTCCAGTGGGATTGCTACACGTGCCGTTTCAAAGATACTGAATAGGATGAAGAGGTGCAATTGAATTCCCTGCACATTCTCCTGATGTAATACCTTTCAACTATTACGTATTGGAAGCCTAAAGGATGCTGTGTATCCCAGAAAACCAGCTACATTGGCAGATCTTCAGGAAGAAATTAGGAAGAAATTGAAATGGTCAAAGGTAATGTGTATTTATCTCTTTCTTAGTGAATTTTGTAAAAAAATAAAAAAAATTATATATATATATATATATATATATATATATATACACACACACACACACACACACACACACACACAGGTTTTTCTTTTGCTGAAGTGTGTACACATGTTTCTGACTAACTTTGTGTGTATATATATATATATATATATATATATATATATATATATTTTATTTCTTTCTTTTTTTAATTTTATACATGTTTCTGACTAACTGTGTTTACATATAAATATATATTTTGTCCTGATGAAAGCTCTATATGGGAGCTGAAACGTTGACTTTTTAAATGGTTGAATAAAAGTTAAATTTTTTTTTTTAAATCTCTATAAAGTCCTTGGAGTGTGGTCATTTCTGCTATGTCTACATGATTCTTGCCAGACCAGCACCGGGCACCACAGGATTACACCAGGAGTGCAAGCCCTCACTATTTATATATACACACACATATATACATATACACACAGAGTTAGTCAGATACATATATGTAACGGAAAAAAAAAGAAATACAATATCAGCTTAACGGTTCAAAGAGTGACCAAAAGAATACAGCATAAAACTCAGCAAGGAACAAGTCCCAAAGACAACTGTTACCAGATCTATTGACAATACAAGCTAAAAGAATTCAGCAAGTGAAAGGTCCAATAAAACTCAAAAAGGTGCTGAAATAATGATGTTCCATTTAGATGTAAGCCATATATTATATGATCTGCAAAAAATCCACAAAAGAACATAGTGCTTTTCATAAAAACAGATACATTTATTTACACATGAAAGTGACCACTTACAAGCTTCCAAATGGGTGCAAGCGGCTCAGGAGTGTAACCCTCCTTACAAGTAGTCCAGATAAGAGAATATAGTAATAAAGATGTCTTTCTCAGGAATTAAACAGGTTAGGTTCCAGCTAAAACTTTAAACCTGCTGCCAGATAGAATAGGGAACTTGTCTTTGGTGAGCATTCCAACAGCACTCGCCAAAAATATAAATTTGTGTCACAAAAGAACTAAGCGATTCCTACTGACGCGTTTTGTAGAAGACTCTACTTCATCAGCGACAAATCACATACATGCTGAAAATGTCTATTAATGTCATATACATTAATACAGCTTACATGGGTTTACGAGAAAATAAGTAATTAACCTACTGTACCATATAAATATAAACATAAACAAGGGACATTTAAACAAAATGGTAACAAAAAATAAAGAAGGCGTGTACATAATTACCATACCCAAAATCCATCCTCTTACATATTGCTAAACAGATCATATATAACATCTAGAGGAAGACATTAAGGAGATAAGTCCCCTAATTTAACATGCTTTGTTCCCCTCCCAATAATCGGAAATAAATGGAACAATGTGGAAAAATCAGTTATAGAGCATTTGGACATCTGAGCATTGCCGAGTTAGATTCAGTGATTTTTCTAGGCATTCAGCTGTGATTGTGCATACATTGGGCAAGATATACTGCTAGTTCATTGAATGTACAGCAAATAAGAAAATTGCTATATGCAATACACCCTGGACTATGCCACTGTATTGAAAAAACTTGCATACCGCCTGAAGCTGTCACAGATCACTGCATAAGTATCTTCTTCTCATATTCTGGTCAAGTAAAAAAAATGTACTGCAGCTTAGATCTGGTATTCTCTTTTTTCAAAAATGAAACAAACATTAACATATTGAATGAGGATATAAAAAATAGTATTTAGCTACATGAAATAAACGATCACTTAGCTATTCCAGGTTTGGACCTGTCAAGACTCTGAATGATTAACTACGAGAGCTAAAAGAAGTACTGCATCACGCTATATTATACGGAAGAAAAGTTAACATCAATCTGTATCTTTTCCCTCTACCTTTTAACCTAAAAAAGTCAGCTATTACAAGATTTACATTTTATCCTAGATAGAATACGACTAATAAATCATTGGGATTCGGCTGCTCAGATAATTGCAATGCGAGTTGAAGACAAAAGCTGCAATGGGGAAGAAGTTTACACAAGGTTAGGAGAGAAGGTAGAAACAATGACAGAGAAAAATGAGTTTGATTTCCATTTAAACATGACTATTTCACGCTGGACAATTGCAAGACATTTTAGCAGAAGCACCTTTTAAAAAAAAAAAAAAATTACAGGTGATTTTTGTAATTGAAAATTCTGACATGAACGTACTATCTTGAAAATTCTGCTTTTGTGTTTGATCCAAAGCGTGAATGTATTACAGATTAGTATGTTTTTTGTTACAAAAACTATTATCCTGAAATCTATAGGATGCTGTTATGAGATTTCTTAAATAGTGTGCAGAAATTTACACATTTTATTCTTACATTTAGGGAAGAATTTTGCATATTTTTCATTTCATTCAAGGAAGAATTGTACTTATTTTATCCTTACATTCAGACAAACTAGAAAATTGATTCTACCTATCCATTGCAATCAATATATTCAATATGTATATAAATATATAATATTATAAAGTAAAATATTAATTATCAAGAAACCAAAACAAAATGAATAATTTATCTATAGTTTTCAGTCTTTGTTTGACCGATGGGGAATGCATAAAGCCATATACTGATCAGTCACAACATTAAAACCAAAGAGGTGAATAGCATTGATTACATCGTTACAATGGACCATGTCAAGAGGTGGGATATATTTGGCAGCAAGTGTACAGTCAGTTCTTGAATTTCATGTGTTAGAAGCAGGAAAAATGGGGAAAAAGATCTGAGTGACTTTGACAAGGGACAAATTGTGATGGCTAGATGACTGGGTCTGAGCATCTGCAAAATGTCAAGCCTTGTGGGATGTTCCCGGTAAGCAGTGGTAGTACCTCCCAAGAAATGGTGCAAGGAAGGATAAGGTAAACCAACATCAGGTGCAAGGTGGTGCAAGGTGAACCAGCATTAGGGTCATGGGCACCCAATGCTCATTGATGCACATGTGGAGTGAAGCTCAAAGCCACCTCCTCCAAGATCACCTTAAGCCAATCCAGGTATCAAAAGGTGCAGCTGTATATAGTTCCCAGTATTTGAAATTAGCGCCTGGTACACATGGTAGAAAGCATATGCGCTCCACCTATGTCACTGCTGGGTATCTCACTTCTGTCTTCTTAATATGACATTGTTCTGGTATTGAGTCCGTACCTTGGCATGCTCCTGCATTCCACTGAACCTTGTTGTGATGTATCATGGTGGATTTAGAATGCAAATGTGCTCCACACTCGACCTCTTCTCAATTTCTCAAGAAACAGCCATATTGGGTCCATATAACAGTAAATCATTTGTAAAAAGTATTTATCAAGGCAAAAACATGTTCATTTGAAATGAAATACTAAAGAAGAAAGCACCAGTGAAACTAACACGGTTATTCACTAAAGTGAGAATGCATAGTGGATTCAAAGTGAATTTCAAATTTAAGGCAATTTGCCTGGATTTGTGGGAGGTGCTTGGTATACACTCCTAGCCTACTTAAGGCACACCCCTTACCTTGCTCCTTACCGTTCGAGGTCAGCGTTGAATGAGCATGGGTCCTCGCTTTACGGTTTTTCCCTGTTATGTCACAAATTGTACAAGCCGTTCGCGGTTTTCATTTGTACGGTCTTTCGGCTAATCGGTATATTCGTATAAGTAGTCATTTTGCATATAACTATTTCATGTTACATTGAAACAGATTCTCATTTCGATTGTTTTGCCACTCGGCACTTTTTCATGATATGCTCAAACACGCTTGCATTACGCATAAAATTCATACGTTTAAACTATTCGTTCCAACTTCTGTTTCCCCTCACATTGGGTTTCGGTTTTATTTCTATGTATTACGCATAATCCTTTCGTGGATTACATTCACCATTTCATGTATATAACATTCGGTTAACGGATTGCTTGTTTAAATAGACAGATTATTGCTATTACTGTTTAAAGGCATCAGTATTGTATTATGTCCATACAAAACCAAGCTCATTTATCTGTATGAATCATTTTGACTCCCACGCTTTCAGGGGTCTGCCATACTTATCCATTCATGCAAGTGGACTCAGCCTACAGTACAGGCCTCATTTCTGTGTTATAACTACGACACATACATAAGGATACAGTTTCCTTTTACAAGCAATAAATTCTCGGGTTGAATCACGTACTGATCCAACCAATCATATGTCTTTTTCAATAGAGGGTAGAGGGTAGAGATAGAGATATATCTATCTTTACATCACTTGAAGGCATTTTGTGTATCACTGCCTTTTTTGTTACTCTATTTCATATCATACATAACGCTGTTTAAATATAGGCCACAGCCTCCCTCATCCATGTTCTTTTCTATTTTGACACCATCATATATTCCCCACTGTTTTATACAGAACTGTGCATTAAAGACACGGCATCACTTTTCCTTAGTAACACATTTAAACTCTCATGGTATATCACTACACTTCATTTCCCAAATAATACCCCAATCAAGCCTTAAAAAACATCACTGGTACGGGCTACACAGTCTACTTCATTCCCACACAGTCCACACTCACTATACTACTCTCTTTTACCCATTTTCAGGCTGTCCAGGTTTAAATAGATATTTCACCACACGGTTCCCTGTGAGATATTCATACTACCAGGTACGTACACCTGCTCATATGGTTTTCTGCCATACATTTAATTTATTCCCCCCTAGGTTAGAGTACTGGCAATAGGGTCATAGGCTTCCCAATAGGTATTTACCCCCTCTTGGCATTGCCATCAGTTAGTGGTCCAGCGAGGCCAACACCCCGCCTCAACGTTTCAGAGGCAATAACCCATCAGGCCACACATTAGCTAGCCGCCTCGCATGTTGCATAGAGAGGGCCTCACCTGTCACTCCCTTTCCCTGTTTTCTATGTTACAGTCACTGAGAGGCCTAAACTTCCTGCCACTACGACGGGTGGCCTCAAATCCCCTCGCGCCAACGCATAGATAGAGCCTTTCAAGCCACTTGGCAACTAGTAGGGCCTCACCGGTCACCTAACAAGTGAAATGTTTCGCCATCCGGCTTAGCTAGACTGCCAGCACGATTTTGGTGTTTTTTTCATACACTAATTGTTTTGGTTATAGTATGTCTCAGAAAGGGGTAGAGGATTTCTCCCTGCCTAGCACTCTGGCTAGAGCTATCACTCCTACACAAGGAGGAGAGGTAAATAGTCCAGCATCGATCAGATCCTGGACGATCCCTCATATAACTACCGAATTAAGGAGACGACAAATCCCCTACCCCGCTACAGCAAGGAAAGCAGAACTTTTCAAACTGCTACGTACATCAAATAACATGGATCCCGGTGAAGGACCTAGTCAGTCCAACCCAGGAAACATACATTACATGTTATCCTCACTCATGGCATCCATGAGCAAGGTCAACTCCAGGTTGGAGAAACTTGAGTCGGTCACCACGGCCCTTACTCTAGCAGGGCCACCCACTGCTGCTTCACAAGCACCAGCCGACTTGCTATTGGTTCCTCCAACCATTACCTCGGATGACCAGGAAGTTAGCCCTGCTCATATGATCCCTGAGCACATAAAAAGAGATATCCTGGAAGGTAAAGACGTCAACCTAACTTCCCTGCTGATTGCCTCCCAGGATATTGTGGAGAATAAGACTTATGCTTATGATGACGTGTCTGTTGTTGTCAGATCTAGGGACGCCCGCCTAAACAGGAAACTGACTATCCCCGAGTTTGTACTGGCCTTTGGTATTTACCGGGATGTCATCTGTGCGGTCTATCCCAATAGAAGAGATGAGTTTGATCTTTATATGCACAAGCTGGTAGACCTGGGCAATAAATATGGTGGTTCAGCCTTTTATGACTACCATAGGTCTTTTTCTGCAAAAGTGTCTGGAGCGTTCTCCCAGTATGGAACAAGATCCAACTGGGGAAGGATAGATACCGTCATATTTTGCAGACACTTTGCAGGTCTGAGAACACCGGCTTGTGCATACTGCTCCTCTACAGCCCATACGACAAATTTCTGTCCCAACACGGCTGATGAACATGCCTCCACACAAGGGGCTAGTTCCTCTGGTGTCCCAGAGAAAGTGACCAGAGACAAACTGGGATGCCCGATCAAGTTCCTGGGCAAGTCCCAGATATGTAATAATTTCAATGTTGGGTCTTGTAATTATAGCGGTTGCAGATTATTGCATATCTGTTTAAAATGTTTTAGGGCACATGCAAAAACCATGTGTCCAAATAAAATGTATTCTAAGCCTTACCTCACGTCCATTAATATGCCGGTGTTTACTGCATTTATGTCACATCACTAGTGATGTCACGAACATAAAATTTTCAGTTCGCGAATGGCGAACGCGAACTTCCGCAAATGTTTGCAAACGGGCGAACCGGTGAAATGATGGTATATAGTGAGCAAACATCTGCGGTTACTAGAAAGTAGTCCTGTTCCTATTTAAGGGTTTGCAAATGTCTCAGGATACTTCCTGTATCTTTTAAATAGCTCGGGATGTTTTGTACTATGGGTTTGAGGCATTTATCCACATTCAAAATTCAACTATCACCTAAGAAATGTTTATTATTCACAAGCATTTCAATATCACCTATACATCACTGTAATTCTCACAATAGGAATATTATGGGTATTAAATTAGTGCTCTTCAATTCTTCTATACTAACACTATTTCTCTTTTTTGTTTTATTGCAACTTATTTTATTTACTTTGTGTTATTCTCACATTAGGCCGTCCAGAGGGCTTTTTCCCTCCCCCCCCGTCTGATTTATTCTCTCTCCTGCCGTGCGCTCAGCACCTTCTGATGCAGACTGGGGGGAGGAGCCTAGGACCACTCCGGCATGCCCTAAGGGCGGAGAATGCCGGGGTGGACATACACTGCTCCTTCCCCACTACCTGCACGCAGGAAGAGCGTGCGCCATGACGGAGGGGCTAGTGAACTTCCGGGCGGCGGCGGAATGGCGATCACGTGGGTCCGTGACGTCATTTCCGCCAACCACCCGGATGTAAGCGGATAACTTCCACCAACCACCACAGTCCACCAATGAAATTCGGAGATAAGAAAGGCGCCAATCATTGGATCCAATTAAAGAGACACACACATAATATACCATATGAAGGACATGTAACCACTAACATGATTGGATAATATGGACTGCAGCCATTAAAGGGGAGGAACCCAAAAAACATTCAAAATGGAAGATCCAGAGGACCAAACATCACAGCTGACTGAGGAAGCTCCACAGCAAGGAGTGAAACGCGTATTGGCTATTTTAAAGGACTTTTTACAATTATTGTTTTTATTTGTTTTATTTTTGAATAAATCTATTACTTTTCATTTAAGATTCTTTTAAGTCCTTTTTTGGAAACCTCAAGAGTATCTTCCCAGGGGTAGTGCCATCCCCATTCAAATTGGCGCAATACCTATATACCTAGAGCCGGGACCCACAGGCTCAGGACCAGGTGAGCACACCACTTATTTCTAAAATATTGTGTTTCTACAAACACTATCTACACATTGGTCTGCTTCTCCTATTTTTTGTCTTTGAGAAATCTCGAAGGAGATGGGCGGTGCTACCCCAAAAAAAAAGCACACAAGCCAAAATACGGAGCCAGTGTTCTTACATACAGGCTCCTTGAAATGTGAGTGTTCCATTTATCAAGACACCACCACTATAGTTTTATTATAACTTTATTACTATTTTAAAAACCGTCTGCACTATATTGTATCTCTTATATTTTTTTCTCGACATGTACCTTATACTCTATTATTGAATAAGAGACCATTTGGTAAGCTATACGTGTTAGAGAGCTCCACTTACTGGTATAAGTCTTGTCACTTACACCGCACTAATAATTCTAAATTTTGTTTCGTGGAATAGAGGATATTTCCACATAAGTGTATCGAGCAGCTTGTAAATCACTGTATCTGTTTAAAAACACTCTGTTATACACATTCCTCTGTAAAAGGAGGTATTCTTTGATTGGTAATAATATTGGACTAGACATCATGCAGGACACTGTCCCAATTGGCACTGTCAAAGAATACACACAAAACATACGACAGGGCTTTTACACTATTCAAAAGATTCCTTTTGGAACGTAACATCATGCAACCATTTGTTATGACATCTTTTTTGGGTTGTGTTTCTTTTTGCCACCTTAAACTTAAAATGTCATAACACCATCAAACTTTATCTCACAGGCATTCAACACCATATGCTAATCTTACAACCTAACAACACTAGTTTCATGGCCTCTCACCAGATCAAGACCATACTCAGAGGCATTCAGAAATCTGAACCCACACGTACATCACAGAGGCTACCCATAGATAACCATATCTTCAAGGCATTATCCAACCTGCTTGATTTAAAACCTTTTGACACCAATACAAATTCTGTCATCAAAGCAGCAATATACATAGCTTTCTATGGATTCCTAAGACCTAGAGAGTTTACTACAACCAACATAACACAATCTGCTCCTATTCTCCTCTTTTCCCACTTAACAAAACAAATGGATCATTACATCCTAACGCTACCTCACTCCAAAACCAGCCAGCAAATACCACTAAACATTCCATACTACCCCACGCACAACAAGTGGTGCCCCGTCAAGGTTCTGGATGCTTAGATACAGAATCATATTTTAATACCAACACAACCATTACTACTATTACAAAGTTCGGTACTCACCACTACAACCTTCATGACCTACATCAGGTCTTTGCTCACTCAACTGGGCCTCAAAGCAGCTAACTAGTCAGGGCACTCCTTCCGCATAGGAGCAGCGTCCACAGCCTCCAGTGTCAACATTCCAGTTCATGTTATAAAAACACTGGGGCGCTGGAAGTCATCCGCTTACTCACGATACATACCGAACCCAGTACAAGAATTAAGGGATGCTTTCAAAAACATGTCTGGTTGATATATGTATCTGTATTGGTTGTCCGTAATAAATTTGATTACTTAATTTTTGCCCTCTTCTTTCTCAGGCCTACCTCATCGTCGGTTCCAGCATACCACAACCGACTTGCCCTTTTTACTATCCTACATTTAATTATGGTATTTTACTCTGTACTATCATGAACACCTAACACAAGTATTAAGGCAATTTGTCTGGATTTGTAGGAGGAGCTTGGTATACACTCCTAGCCTACTTAAGGCACACCCCTTACCTTGCTCCTTACCGTTCGAGGTCAGCGTTGAATGACCCTCCCACCACACCACACCACATTTTAACATTTATTTCTTTTTCCTGGGTAGGCCCTCTTCTTTCTCAGGCCTGCCTCATCGTCGGTTCCGGCACACCACAACCGACTTGCCCTTTTTACTATCCTACATTTAATTATGGTATTTTACTCTGTACTATCATGAGCACCTAACACACACACATATATATATATATATATTGAGGGAAAATAATATTTTATTCCCTGCTGATTTTGAGTGTTTGCCCACTGTCAAAGAAATTATCAGTATATAATTTTAATGGTAGGTGTATTTTAACAGTGAGAGAGAGAATAACAACAAAAAAATCCAAAAAAAGCATTTCAAAAAAGTTATAAATTGACTTGCATGTCAATGAGTGAAATACGTATTTGACCCCTTCGACTTGGTACTTGGTGACAAAACCCTTGTTGGCAATCACAGAGGTCAGACATTTCTTGTAGTTGGCCACCAGGTTTGCACACATCTCAGGAAGGATTTTGTCCCACTCCTCTTTGCAGATCCTCTCGCAGTCAAGGTTTTGAGGCTGATGTTTGGCAACTTGAACCTTCAGCTCCCTCCACAGATTTTCTATGGGATTATGGTCTGGAGACTGGCTAGGCAACTCCAGGACCTTAATGTGCTTCTTCTTGAGACACTTCTTTTTTGCCTTGGCTGTGTGTTTTGGATCATTGTCATGCTGGAATACCCATCCATGACCCATTTTTTTTAAAGATTATTAATAAAAATTTAAATGAATCAGTAGCAGCTGTACACAATGAAGAGCATTCCCTAAATCTTCAAAACAGATATATGTAAAAAACAAAGTGTCAGCACTTAGTTAATCAGTCTCAAAGTCAATATATATGGGTACTCTTAACCCCTTAAGGACGGAGCCAAATGTACATGTTGTGAACAAAACAAAATGTAAACAAAACCTGGCATTTGCGCTACATGTCTGTCCAACCGTAATTCACCTCTTTCATAGTAAATGCACCCACCCTTATTATATATCATTTTATTCAAGGGAAACAGGGCTTTCATTTAATATTTAGCTATGAAACATAATTT
>OW240912.1:92254771-92352271 GCA_933207985.1 Pelobates cultripes | reverse complement strand
ACACAAATGATGTGTACATATGTGTGACTACCTAGCAGCCCCTTCAATAAGTTAGTGTTATTATTTACTACTATTATTATGTTATTATGTATATAGCGCCATCAAATTCCGCAGCGCTTTATAGTGGGTGGACGAACAAACATGTAGTTGTAACCAGACAAGTTGGACACACAGGAACAGAGGGATTGAGGGCCCTTCTCAATGAGCTTACATGCTAGAGGGAGTGGGGTGAAGTGACACAAAAAGGTAAGGATAGTATTAGACTAGTGACAGTTGCAAGAGAGGAATCAGTCGGGAGCTATTAACAATTTAATTGATACACTTTTTTGAAGAAGTGGGTTTCTAATGATTTTTTGAAGGAGTGGAGACTGGGTGAGCATCTAACGGAGGCGGGAAATACTATATAAATTGTAAACACGCTTGTTGAATGATTCAGGTGTCCCTCGCAAAATGACCCTAATTATCCCCCAAACACTGTTATATACAATAGGGGAAGAACAAATATTCTAAAAGAAAAAAATATATATTAAAGCTATAAAAAATGTTATATTTATTAGTAAAAACAAAAACAAAAAACCCATCATGCTTTCCCATTCTAGGCAAAGAAAATGGTTAAATCTAGGAACAGTTAGTTTTACTTAGAAATTAATATTTTTTATTTTTTGTACATTTAAGTGCTACCATCTATTTCACTGTTTCCTTGCTCTTTATGATGCTACAATTATTTTAAAAAATATGCTTCACATTTTATACAGTTTTCTAATGTTTCAACCTGCCAGCATGACAAACTTGTCCAATGGCAACCCACTGTTCTCTTTTGTGATCTTGTTGCTATTTCAGAAAATAACTGCATGTTTGATAGACAACATAACATTTTAATTATAGTGCTCTACTTTTTAGAAGATTCTGAGCAACTTTATTGATATAGCAGCACTGCAGGCATAATCTCTGCCCAATATAAGGTAAAAATCAGAAAGTAGCAAAACTATACATTTCTGATATTATATAGTAAAGCAATATCAACAAATGTCATAAAATTTAGCTTTCTTTGAATTTTATTGAGTCTTACTTACAACCCATAAAAATACAACATGAGTGACCCACAATAAACAACTTCATGAGGATCACATCTAGGAAAATGCTGTATAACTTTATAAAATTATCACAGCAGGCATAATCGACTCCTAAAGTAAGCTAAAAATAAAAGTTTATATTAGTATGATCTTAGAATTATGGTTGAATAGAATTATATTAGCCAAGGAAAAGAAACTGTATGTCTATGTATTTGTATTGTTAGTTAATATGATTAGCTGTTTATATTAATAACTACAAACATTACTTTAGAAATAAAACAAAATGTGTTAAGTTCTAAGTAGACAACCACCCTGCAGGAAATAAAAGGTCCAAGGTTTGAACAAGTTGGTGATCAACAACTCAGTACATAGATATAACAATATATGTAACCATTCCATTTAAAGGTAATAGATCTTGTATTTATGTAACATACAAAAATTAAAGCACAAGCAATTTTTATTTTTTTCACTACGTTGATAGTATTGTTACTTTTCGTGAGTATCTTTTGTAGTCATTCACTTTAAAAAAAAATAAGTTTTATCTTTGTACTAAATTGTTTATTGGGGATTGGGACACACTACTCTAGCAGAACATGTGTTTTCTGATTTTTTTTGAAGAAACTCATCTTGTCCTGAACTTTAGTTTTTTTTTTTAGTTTGATTTGTTTGCAGATAGAGGCTTGATTATCTTAGTTCAACTTACACTTTGATCTACAGTGACACTGGAAACGTCTCATTTACAATGTACATTTAAGTTTTGGACAGAATTCATATTCATATAACTTTTGGTTTATTTTTGTTTCTAAATTGGGGCATGTAACGGCACCCCCAGGCATAAAAGGGTTATACCGCCGTTTAGTAGATCTTCCCTTCCAGAGACACAGGCGCAGCTACTACAGAACACCAATCCGCCGAACAGGAAACCATATGAATGCCGTAAACAGCCGAATAGGAAAAAACATACGAATAGGTTTACACTCCCAGCAGTCAAACTGGAACAGCATACAATAAACCTCCCCAAGAACGAGACAAGGCTCCGTTTTGAGAGTCAAGCAGGAACAGGCAGAGCTGTGGGTTTATTGTTCTTATGTACACATTCTTACACATTAGTACCACCCACAGGGTTTTGGAAAACAACCAATAAACATGTACAATACACTCAGACACTCCCACACAAAATCCTCCCCTCTGCCTGTGACACAATTACCTTACACAATGGGTAATGTAATTATCACCGGCAGAGAAATACAATTTTTCCACATTATTCATAACTTTAAAAGTATGCATCACATTCACATAAAACACATTTTCAGAATCAGCATACTCCAAATACAACATATGTCAAAATCATCCAAATTGGTCTAGTGGTTCAAAAGATAGATCGTAGTCCTTTGTGACCAAAGGAAGCATGGCTTTTCTGCCAAGTAATCCAATTATCTCCAAGGACAGAGGCAAAACTCCATTAAGCACATGGCAGTAAAAAGACAGTAAAATACAATAAAATACACAAGGTTACATTTATTACATAAAATACAGACATGCAACATATCCCCAGATATCTTAGGTCTGAGCGCACATTTTTACTGAATGGCACTCAGACCACACACATACAGTTCAATTGCCATGGAGCCAAAGTCTTTTATTACACGAATAGGCTCCATGGCATAGCTATCTGGGTTAAATGAGTTCATTCAGTAAATCCGAGAAGCTACTGAACGCCAGGGCAGAAATACAGGAATAGACCTTTTTGCAAAGGAAAATAAAGTATTTATAGTCCATAATCAAAAGGCAGCAGGCAGGCAACCAGGCTCCTCCAATGCACAATGGCGAGATTGGTCTCGTCACAGGGCACATATGCTATATCCAAAGCATCCACCCAGAAGTGATGATATTTTTAGCGGAGATTTAATATATGTCTTTAACATAAATGTGTTAACTATGTAAAGTCACCAAACTAATATATTAACTTATTTGTAGCTAATGATGGGTTTGGGAAAACTACATGTTGTAGAATCTTCCAAGCATACAATTTGAAAGCAGGTGTTAATTCCCTCTTCACTTCATGCCACTACGATGCAATAACAATGGACATCAATGGGAGATGGCACTGGGTAAAATTGATTAGCAATGCGGTGTAACTTATTGCCGGTCACAATTTTAGAGGAGCTCCACCAAATTTTCCTAAATGTTGCTAATACAGAGAGGTAGGATACCTTAATTGGAATTTTCGATCCTGTTTTTTCTTCTAGTCTTGGATGTTTGAAAATGTATTGTTTCCTTTCAAATTTTTTTTTATTTTTGTTATTTTTTTAATAGTTATATCATGGTTATAGTTTTTTTTCTTACATAGGTACATATTTCCATGTGCAGAAGAAGTTTTCAGGCCTTCAATAACAAGGATGAGATATAAGTAGTATTTTTTTCAGTTTATTTAATTGGTTCTTCCCAACAGCAGAGTCCAAGACGTGCATAATTAGTGACCTGCTAGAGGTCTCACAGTTTATTTATGTTTAGTTATTTTTTTGTATTTATGTCAGTGCCATAACAGGTAGTGGTGAAAAAGATTAAACAAATCCAATCATACCAGCTAATTCTGAGCATCATGAGCAGTTATGGGTATGGCTTTATACTGTAGAGCTTAGTAAACACTGATATAGCTTCAAAACAAGCCTGTCAAGCTGTCAATCAGGAAGACAGAATTCTCACTTCTAAAGCTGCCTATTTCAGTTTTGCCCACATCCTACATGCACGCACGTACCAAATGCACAACTCCACAGAAAGATTGCTGCACTGTGTCAAAGTGTATGTAATGTGGGTGGCTCTGCTGATTACTACTCACAGCCTTCTTCACAAAACTGTGTACTAGGATGTGTATAACAGCTGTGGTATGACTGATAAACTAATTTCACACATCGTATGTGATGAGCTGAACTATTACTGGGGTATAGACTACTTATCCCATAACCTCCGCTCGACAAGAATTTATGAGATAAGATCAAACCTCACAGACCTAAATGAGAGACTTTTGTTAGTGGAGCCTCTTCCTGATAATCGAGGGATCTGTGCAATTTCCAGGTAAGTAGTCTTATTTATTTTCATTATTTTAATGTATTTTCTACATAATACATGAAAAATATTGCCGTAATTTTCCCCCCTATCGATATATATGTATTAATGCATTTGGCAAAGTAAGTTTTCAATTATTATGTTATTAGTAAGGGTGGCTTCCAACAGCTATGAGTATGTGTACAATACTATGTAGTACTTTTATGGTGCTGTGTTTTATTGTGTGTACTTGGGAGGCCAGCTATAACATTTACATGTTTTGCTAAATCACACTATTTATCTTTTATGATTAACTTAACTATGTTTCTGGTTATTCAAAACAGTGTAAGTAACATCTATTTTGTATTTGATGGTGAGTACTAAGAGTTTATTACAATAAAATAACTTCTTGAAGGTATGCATGGCTTTATTAGAGTCTGTACAGATGTATAAACAGCAACCTTATGAATACATGCAAAAACAGAACATGCAGGGATAACATTTTTATTACGTTAACAGCTTCTTGTTCCAAGGAGAGGTGTGACTGCCATTCTGCGGTCATGAAGGATTTTCCTACATTGTTGCAAAATTGGAAAGTGCTTGAAACTAGGAGTTTTGTCTTCTTTTGATCAACAGCAAAAATAGATGTCACATAGGCTGAATGTGATGGACACGTCTCTTTTCAGCTATTTATGAAACTATGTAACTTTTTTACTTTTAAAAGGTAAATCTGAGGACATGCATTAGATTGATGTGTTACTGAATAAAGTAAGTGCAAATATTGATGGTATACAATGCCTATGGTAACAATATTAATTGTTTTTTTATTTTAAAGGAGTGAATGGAAAACATATCTACTGTTAATTTTAGTAATGTAAGCTATTCAAACATTTTTTTTTTTTGGCTATTCACTTTTTGGCCCAAAAAGCTGAATTGGGTATGTTCTCCTAGGCAGCTATATGTCCATTTGGCTGTTTTGCTTACATTTAAAATTTCCTTTAAATTGATTTTGAATTCTTGACTTTATCAGTGAATAGCTCTGTGATGAATACATTGATTTTTCTGTTGTGCAGAAAAAAAAAGCACATTAACACAAATATAATAAGCATTACTTTTATTTTGAAATTATACTGCACTTACACCAGTGTGCTCTACTTATTGATACCATCATTAACTAAAATACAGATAATGATCTTGTGCTTGTCATACTCAATAATTTGTAACAACTGTGTGAAAATAATATACATATAGCTTATTGTCCTTTAAAATCTAATATGTACAGCAGACAGAAAAAAAAATGGAACCCCCCCCCAAAAAAAAATAAAAAACATTTGAAAAAATTAAATAAAAAAGACATAGATGGAGCATATGATGCTCTACTTAAGATGCAGTTAAAAACAAAAAAAAAAATAAAGACAAAAAATGTGGGATGTATAAGTGAAGATTTTTGCTGTTTTACTACTAATGCTTTTATTGTGATTTCACCTCCCTTCTACTTAACACTCCTGGTGAAAAATAAATGTACAAATAGTTTAGACTGAACCACAAATAAACACATGTAGCTAGGAACTTGTTATATTTACATAGAATGTGAGTTCAGGTAGGAACCATTCGGTCCATCAAGTCTGCCCAGTTTTATAAACACTATCATTATGTCCCTGGCCTTATCTTATAGTTAGGATAGCCTTATGCTATGCCTATCCCACGCATTCTTAAACTCCTTTTTATGTCTTTTTCTTTAACAAAAGCCAAACAAAAAATAAGAACCACTCACTTTTTAATTTGGAGGCAGTTTCAACACGGCAAACTGATGTGGCAGCAAAGCAGAGAGATAAACTGACAGTCCTTGAATAGAAGTTTAGGTGATGTGTACAGAGTTAGTCCATAAGCAAAGTCCTTTATCCAGTCCGGTTTCAGTAACAGATGCAATAAGTAAGTTAGAGGGGAGTAATCCAGAGGCAGTGTTAAAGTCCAGTCCGAGGTCATTCAATAGGAGATCAAGCAGTATTGAAGGAAATTCCAAAAGCAGAGTCAAGGCCAGTCCAAATTAGTTAACCAGGTAATCAAAGATATAGGGGATTCAGAAGAGGTCCTGTGATGGAACACACAGTCTCTCTAGGAGTGATCGTAATGATTAGGAAGGAAGTTCATGCAATCAGTCAGATTAACACATTAATTGTCCACTGAGGTATTGGAGATTGGAGTTTAAATAACCAAGGGGTGTGTACTTTCATGCCGTCTTAAAGGGCCAGTAATAAACAAATAAAATTCCTGACACTCCTTCACTGTGTTAACCTCTACTACTTTAGCTGAAAAGGCTATTCCATGCATCCACCACCCTCTCAGTAAAGTAATACTCCCTGATATTATTTTTAAACCTTTGTCCCTCAAATTTAAGACTATGTCCTCTTGTTTGGGACTTTTTCTTCTTAAAAGTCACTAAAATCACCAACACAACTTTAGATTAATGAAGCATTTTTTTGCGTATAGATCATGCCTTTGAAGCTTCACTGCTCAATTCACTGGCATTTATGAGTTAAATTATTTCTGCGTCTGTTTTTACAGCCCTAGCCACACCTCCACTGGCTGTAATTGACACAGCCTGCATCAAAACAAAATGGTTTCATTTTCAATCAGATGTAACTTACCTTAAACATTTCTGAGTGTATTTGTGAGTGTATTTTTTATATTTTTTATGGTTAGATTTTTATTTACTTTTTAGTCTGCACTATTGGTCTCCCTTTATATTTTCATTAGGGTGTGTTTTCTACTGTTTCACACTTAAACATTTCTTCCCCTGCTCTGCAAATGGGATTTTAATCACACACAGGAGCCTCCTGCAGTGTCTAGTAACTAGTAACAGAGTGTGAGATAATACATTTAAAATTAAACAGAATTTGCAATCAAGGAAGTGTAAACATTAGGTCTCTCTTTAAAGGAAGTGTTTGGGAAGGCTGTGTAAGTCACATGCAGGGACGTGTGCCTAGGGCTGCATTAACAAAGTGATTTAACTCCTAAATGGCAGATAATTGAGCAGTGATACTACAGGGGCATGATCTATACACCAAAACTGCTTCATTAAGCTAAAGTTGTTTTGGTGACCCTTTAATAAGAGTGTATGGGGCTTAGTAAAATACCCCTCTGTGTCTCATTAGAGATTTTGCCTTTTAGCTTAAAGAAGCAAGGTGAATTAGCGTTTAACTCACATACGAGGTTTGACATGGCAGGTGAACTTACACTTTAATGGCCTTTGGAGTGATACTAAAAAACCTCCAGTTATTTAAATGTGCATAGGGATTTGGGAAAGTGCACAAATAACTTTTGTTGGTGCGTTTCTATTGTATATACTGGGGCTGATGTGTAGTATAGTCATTGCTGCTTCCCAGGAGTAGTGGGAGTTTGAGCTCGACCACAATGGCAATTCTTATATTTACTAAAGCCAAGTATGGTCAGAATGTTGTCAGTCGAAGTGAATCTGCAGTAGTAGCTCGGATGCATTCAGTGTTTAAATTAAAATCAGTGCATTCACATATGACCTCTATACAAAGTATAGGATTTGGAAGATTTACAAAGTACAGGTTTTACAAAAATTTGGAACTAAATGCATCTGATAGAATACACTTTTGTAAATTATCAATCAAGGAAGGTAGTCAAGGGCTCTAAATAATTATACAATATAGGGTGGACAATGGTATGTCCACCCCCTCATCGTATAATTATTTAAATCCCCCACCCACCACCCCTGAATGAAAATTTGTAACTGGGCTTTCTGCCACTTTACAGACGCAGTTGGTATAAGCTGATAGGGCACTGTTTTTTTCCCACTCTAAAGAATGATCACTGATGTTGCAAATTGTATATGTTGGAAAGCTGAGTTCTTGTCAGGGTAGAAAGAGTGATAATCTAATTGTGGCAAATCAGAATTGGCATTGTAAAAATGTCTGATATTGTGTAGCCATTAGCCAGGTAATATTGGAGCACTTTAATAGACTCCATTTTGTTTGCTGTTTTGACTGTCCAAATTACTTCACAAATGTTTTGGGGTACTGAAATTCTGCCAAACAGCATGAAGTAAATTTGCCCTTTACAAGTCTAGTTTACACTAATGTAGATAGAGGGAAACAATTTTTAGAAATTAATTTGAAATATCTATTAGGTTTGTAGAGTGATTCTGCATAAAGCCACTATTTAAATGTTTCTGGAGAGAAAAGAAACCCAATATAATGCAAAATGTTCATTAGTTATTGGCCATGACCGATATTTCAACTTTGTGAGTAACTCTGAATTAATGCGTTGTAAATTTCAATAAATATTTTACTGCCAAATGAAATACAATGAATCCCTTGTTAATTAATGCTTTTGTAATGCAAGAACACAAAAGAACATAAACAAAACATAAATGCACATCTGTCTGACTATATTTGCATTATAAAAACAAAAATCAGTCAATAGCAAAAGATACAAAAAATGTGTTCTGATGCACTGACATAGAAAAAAAACCTGGAGAATTTATACACAGATGCCTAGTGCAACATCATTCGTCTGAATAATTTTGATATTTAACCAATGAAGTACCAACAATAATGGTTGTATTTGCATAATTTCCATATCCTGACATTTATTTATTCATTTAAACTATCACTAGAAGCAGCCTGTTGAAGTACAGACGAGAGACACCACAGATGTATAAGCCCAAAATTGTAAACTACCCGTGAAGAAGAAAGAGACTACAGTAGGTAAAGCAAAAGGTCTCCCCATCTATGGTCTTTGATCACAGACACCTTCCAAACTGGATGAGTGCTCACCATCAGCTGAATGTAATTTAATTTCAAAGTGATGTAATTTATCATTTTATATAAAAAGTGATTCTGCAGAAACAAATGTATTCAGAATATTTTAAGGACTGGTGAATTTTTAATAAGTATTTAGATGTATCAGATACGTAAGGAAAAAGATCAAACCATCAATTTTTACTCAACTGTAAAGAGTGTTAGAAATCATGCCTAAACAGAACATTGTTAAAAAATATGGTATGACCTTTCAAGTTATAACAATATGCTTTAACCACAAACACAATAATTAAATGCTAAATAAATACATAAATAACTTAATTTCAAAAAAAGAAACAAAACAGTACAATGCAGAATATACACAAATAAATCAGTATTGAGAAAAAAAAACAAATAGCAAGAGAGGTAAGAATGGACAACAGCTCAATTAGCCTGCACTTCGGTGGGTCTCTGTTGAGATCTCAAGCTAGTTTTAGCTCATCTTGTGCCATTAGAGAGAGAACATATCTAAAGCATTTCAGACTGTTCCCACCCGTACGGGCAGTCCAGATCCGAAATGCCAGCAAGTTCCCTCTGCACGAGAGATACAGCAACCCCAGACAATCGTTTCAATCTTGTAAGGTATTATCAGTGAGGTATAGCCAATATCGCTCTAGGCACCATGAGCAAGGGGTCCACGTCTGGATTGCCCTTTAAACTTAAGGAGAAAAAAAACAAGTAGCAAGAGAGGTGAGAACGGACAATAGCTCAATTAGCCTGCCCTTCGGTATTGAATTCCAGAATAATATTGAATCTCATTGTAGAATAAATAGGTTATATTTAAATAGATGCTTGTTTTAGAAATGTTTTGGCTTTAATGTTAGGGTTTTTACGATGAACATTATGCCTTGAAGGTCTACAAGTCATGATGTATGTGATTCAATTTAATTCTCAATAACAATTTTAGGAAACTTTATTTTTTTCACTGATTGTATCTATAGAAATTACAAAAATAAATTGGTATTTGTACTTCTCTGATTATACATAGTATATGCATACCAATAATAGTGTAATATATATGCACAAGCATTCAGTTGCTATAGTGGAAAAAAAACTAATATATCACATAACTAATAAAAGAGAAATATATTAAAATGTAATAACCAATCAACAATGAACATGATGAATGCATTAAACCGTGAACTGCAAAGAACTGGGAGAAGATTGAAAATTATAATGAAATTAAAATTACATTTCTAATTTTAACACATTTTAATAAATAGCTAGGTTAATTACACTTATATTTTAGATATTTTAGCATATTATAGTCCATTGTCCACATTTGTCAAATTGTGTAAATATACCACAAAGTGTTAAATGTACATCTTTTTCACTTTTTATAAAAGGAAAGATATTAATAGGCTGAAACCTGTTGATTCTCTCTGCCTTTTAGTGGCTTCTGGTCTGAGGCTTCCCAATTAAAGCCTTGGACCTCTACAGGAAGTAGCTAGACAGAGCGATCAGGCACTGTCTATGAACGTTTGAGGTTCAAGGGCACTCAGACTACTTCATCTCATTGAGAAACTGCACTGTTTACATTGCAGTGCTAAGACTGCCTCTAGTTGCTGTCTACCTAACAGCCACTAGAGGCACTTCCTGGAGTTTGACATGAGGGAGGGGGGATCAGTGGGCACTATAGTGTTAGGAATACAACTTTATATTCCTAACACTATAGGTACCCTATAAATAGTTCATTAACGGATTAACCCCTTAAGGTATGATGCAGACTGGAGCCTCCTTGCTCCATAACAACGTCATTACGATATAGTTGTTATGATGCCCACAGTGGTCCTTTAAATTAAAAATAAATAAAATAAGTATTGGGCAAAGTAATTTCAATAAATCCTGTTTCTACAGCTAACCTGGATTTCTTAGTTCAAGATACAGGCATACTGTTTCAGACTTAAAGGGATACTATAGACATCAAAAAAACTTTAACTTAATTGAGCAATTTTAGTTAATAGATCATGTTCCTGCAGAATCACTGCTAAATTATCTGCCACATAAGAGTTTAATCACATTTGTTTGTGTTTATGCAGCCCTAGCCATGCCTACCCCTGCTATGACTCACACACAGCCTGCATGCAAATAAAAATATTTACTTTTCAAGCAGATGTTAACTTACTATAGAAGTTTTTATCTCCTGCTCTCTAAATTGAACTTTAAAGAAATACTCCAGGCACCATAACAATTTCATCTAAATGATCTGATGTTTAAACTTATTTTATTGCACAGTATGTTTAATTTACAATTTCTTATGCCCTGCTTTGTTAAAATTTGACCATGTCAGAGCCTCCTGTTTGTGACTAAAGGGACAGATATGTAACTTAAGTTGTTATGGTGCCAGGAGGCTCCCGGGTACACTTTTACCTCAAAGGGTTTAACCATTTTCAAATGGCCTAACCCCAGAGTTGCCTCCATTGCCAATCTCCACTCCTCCCAGATGGCATCCAGCTTCTGAAATGTTAGTTTCAGGAAGAACAGAATGCTGCCAGGCAGGGTTACTGCTGATTGGCTGAGAGTGTCAGCTGATGCCCTAAGCCAATCAGTGACTCCCCATTCACAAAACTGGCTTGGAAAAGGTACCTTTCTTTCCAAGCCAGTTTTGTGATGGGTATTCACTGTTTGGCTAAAGGTGTCAACTGACCACTCTCAGCCAATCAGCCGTGCCCCTGCCTGGCATCACTCTGCATTTAATGAAACAGAAATTTCAGAAGCCGTATGTCGCCTTTGGAGGGAGTTGAGATTTGAGATTGGTGTAACCTCTCCAGGTAAGAGTGCACTCAAGGGCCTCCTGACACCGTAACTACTTAATTTAGATTAAGTTGTGATGTTGCCCTAGGGTGCCTAAACTTTCCCTTTAATCACTAACAGGAGGCTCCTGCATGGTCTATATGGTATAGTAACATAGCAGGTGATGAGAAATTGTAAGTTAAACAGACTATGCAATAAAGGAAGTGTAAACTTTAGATCTCGCTTTACAGGAAATGTTGAGGAAGGCTGTGTGAACCACTTGCAGGAAGGTGTGACTAGGGATGTATAAACAAAGTTTTTTTTAACTCCTAAATGGCTGAGAATAGAGCAGTGAGACTGGATAGACATGATCTATACACTAAAGTTGTCTTAGTGCCTATCACTTTAATACTGCACTTCTGCAATGGAATAGTGTTCTAAACAAAACATTGTAAACCAAAGCATATGTTTTAATAAAAAATGTCTCACCACAAATTATGAGGCAATTTGCAGTATGCTTAGACAGAGATTTCAACATCCAGACCAGCATTGTAGTGATGTGAACCAAAAGGTAAAAGCTGTACAGTCCATGTCTGGTTTCTAGTCATTAACCATTAGTCATTTGAATCAAAATCTAGACATGTGCATAACAAGAACATTATGCTTTGAAAAACCATTTTACCCAAAAATAGAAATATTTTCGGGATACTTTATTTTTGCAAGAAAATCTTCTCAGCAGAATTTTGGTACCAAAAAACTGATTCAGGGACCAAAACAGATGAATCAAAAGAGTGCAAGAATTAACCAATCAGTATACTGTAAAATATGTACATAATATAATTTGGATAATTTTACTGCAATGTAGTTCACAAATCAAGTGAGAACAAGTAACCGATAAAAGAGAAATGTGGAGGAGTAATAAAAATAAGAATCTCTATCTTTAATGATTTATACAGCGCCCTTCACTAATATTGGCACCCTTGGTAAATATCAGCAAAGAGGC
Organism: Pelobates cultripes; assembly: GCA_933207985.1. Classification (NCBI taxonomy): domain Eukaryota; kingdom Metazoa; phylum Chordata; class Amphibia; order Anura; family Pelobatidae; genus Pelobates; species Pelobates cultripes. The sequence goes on along the minus strand of OW240912.1, from coordinate 92,339,588 downwards.
TGTGAAAAACTGTCTTTATTGTTTAACCTTTTGACTTGTTGTTCAAAAAATACACAACAATACTTTTCTCTCATGGATATCAAATAATTGCAAAAACAACACCGATTTATAAAAAAATATTTGTTAGTTATATATGTGGCACAATTATTGGCACCCCAATCAACACTTTGTGCTAGCTCCGTTTGCCAAGATAACAGCTCTGAGTCTTTTTTTTATAATGCCTGATGAGGTTGGGGAATACATGGCAAGGGATCTGAGACAATTCCTACATACAAAAAAATCTCAAGATCAAAAAAGCACATTTTTAAACTGTATATAATCAGGTAGGGAATCTCTCTCCACCCTTGTTAGAATGAGCTTTGATGGTGGCACAATGCTGTGCTAGCCTCATTGCCTTTCATTGATTTTCTGTGACACCTCGTGAGCCTGCCATTTCTAACCAAAACCTCTGTACTTGTAGAGAGACTTTTCCTGAGACATTTAATTTTCATGTTTGGTGCTTTCTGTGAGCTGTGCTCTGCTGTGCAGCTGACTAAGTCAGTTTGCCCCACTGGGACTTGCCACAGACTTTTAAAAGCGTTCCCATACTATGCAATATTGGTAAGAATGGCTGACAGGCAATCTTAATTCCTCTTTTATTTTTACTAATTCATATTTTTACTTTTATAGTCGGGTGGCTGCATAGAAAGCTCTAGTCAGCTACCACATAATATACACCATTGTGCCACCAGCTGGCAAATAGTACTAAAAATTATGATACATTTGCAAAAAAGCAAGTTAACAATAATTTTCAAATGTGTATGCTGCTGGATGCATTTGATTCAAAATTTTATTGAAATCAGTGCTTTGTGAATCCTCTAAAACCTATACTTTAAGTTTTGGTTGTAAAAGCACTCATTTTAATAATGACACTGAATGCATTTGAGATTCATTGACTTGGATTCATTGACTTCAAAACGTATTTGGCTTTAGTAAATATGTGAATTGCCATTGTGGTTGGAATTTTGACATTTTCAAAAATTAATCTGTTTAGTGAATAACCCTGTAAGGTTTATTATAAAGCACTCCTGCTCTGGCTGGAACCTTTTACAATTTGGTATTACTGAAATGGTATGCCAATTATTGAATGCAAAGCCAATAAAAGTAAAGCTTGGACTGACGTGTTACCGGACTTAGAATTTTTTTCCTGCTTGCTTCTATTACAGGTTTATTCGCCGAGATAAGAATTCAAAGTGAATAATAAATTTAAGGTCAAAGAACCCAAGTCAGAAAAATTATTTAAGGGAGTTATGCTTCCAGTTTATTTACTTTATCCTTAAATTTGAAATTCACCACAAATTCTTACTTCAGTTAATAATTCTGTACATTTCTTCACACACCATTTAAGCCTAGTTAGTGAATATACCCAGAGTTTTTACAGTTATTCTGTGTTTGAAAGTGATAAGATTAAATGTAGGTTTTAATGATTCAATTAAAAGTTTATTGATATTAACTTTTTAGTAGACTTCATTTTGGGCTGAACTGCACTTTAGCTGAATTTGGACCGATCAAGTGTTTGTCTGAATTCCTAAATTCCGAGAAAATATATTCCCAAGTAATGGACTAGCCAAAACACAACATTTTTGGGGGTTATGGGGTTAATATACAGATAAATAATTACAGATAACAAAAAGGTTGTCTTTATGGTGGAGGATGACACAAATGCACATGTACAAAATTGTGGCAGTACAGGAACGCTGGGTGAGTGACTAAGGGAAAAGCAGACGCAGTGCATAAAACTCCTCTGCCTGTGCCTTGGGAAAGTGCCAGGGGAACCAACCTCAACTCGATGAAGCATGTGCATGAATATTCCAGGCTTAGATTTGACTTAAGAACTGGATAAAGGTTAAAATAGATGCTGATGCTAAAGCAGTTGTGAAATAAACAGCATCAAAACATTCCAAAATAAAGTAGTAGAAGTCAGGGAAGAAAAGAGGGATTTTTCCCTCCTTTTTTCTTTTCTTTTCTTTTAAATTTATTTTTTAAACTTGGAGAGTAAGCCTAGAAGGGAAGTAAAAGCTTAGCAAGAGCCAGAAAAATGGTGTCACGGGACAAAAAAAAACACATGGAGAAATGGCCCAGTATCTGACACCTAAACAAAAAAAAAGAAACAATGGACACAAATGTACATTAAGACAGTACAATTAAACCTGAGGATAAGGGACCTGCATCTGTAGGACAACAATCTCCTACAAAAGTAGACAATTTAGAAAAGATGTTCCAAAACCTGAGAACTCAACTTAAAGGAGAGTAAGGAATTCAGGTACTACAATCTTGGAATATCAAACTGAAGTTAATATTTTAATTTCTCTGCGACTAATGCTAAAACAGACCATACATTAAAATAACTGGACTGTTCCTTTTTTGCTCCATATTGGATAACCAAATTTTATTTTTATGAATTCTTCAAGATGAAATGTTTTACTAAATGCTATATATATTATCACTAGAACCATTGACTGTATCCAAAGCGATAACAATGAAATTCATCGATACAGAATGTCATCAAGATTTGAAGTAAAAATCGTATTTAACATCTTACTTCCAGCTCTGAGAAGAGTTTTAGAAAAGTATAACCAAATCATGAAATAAATCAACAGAAAACACAAGCCCTTCCGATTAATATATCAAGGGATGTACTGGGTAATGTAAAAATCCAAGTTCATTTAAGAAGCGACTATATTCAATACTTTGGAATAAATATTCTAAATTCTCCAGCCAAACTATTGCAATATAATATATTAAGTAAATCGATGGAGATTAAATATGAAATTGATACTTGGAGACCTCAATATCCTACTTGGTTGGGGAGTATAGCTTCTATTAAAATGATGATACTTCCTAAACGTCTATATATTTTCCGTGCAGTCTCAATGAATATTCCTAACATACATTCTGCTTTTTATACATGGGATAAATAAATTGTGTATATCTAACAAATAGTTATATCTTACAAAACAGAAACAAGAATTAGTTATTCTTAGTTTACAAAAATAACATAAAACAGCAATTCTGTCCCAAACATTGTTGTACCAGACTAAAATGGGAAATTAGGTAAGATGTAAATGCAAAGATGTACTAAATAATTTGTCTGGTTTTGCAAAATCAGATATGTTTTATGTCATTATGGGTTATCTGTATTTTTCTACTTTTCTAGTTGTGTACATATTTGCTGATGTGAGATGGGTTAGGGTATATTAAAACTTTTTGACAGATAAAGTAATAAAAAGTGACTGATGGCTAAGGGACAGTCACTAAGTATGTATATATTGATTGATTGATTGATTGATTGCAGCACACTGACTGGCCATTTTTTGATCTTTTTAATTTAATCTTCAGATTCAGTTTAAATTGATATTCAATTGATATTCAGCCAAAAAGTCTATTTTTTACAATACTTCTGAACATGTTACATTCAAAGATAAATTGGACATTTGCATTTATAATACGCCTTTCGTTTTTTAAGGGATTAAAAATAGACATTAAAACTTATTGCATCCAGAATAAGACATTTTGACACAAGCATTTAATTATAAGTGATGATGTGATTTATTGCACACATTCTAAATGTCATGTTTTTAAAAATAACATTTAATAAAATATTATCACAGTTAATATAGAGGATTAGTTTCTGAAACTTTTTCTAGCAATCTCAAAGATTAGAAGAATTAAGCTGTTGAAATTAATAGTGAAGCAAAAATAGATTTTGCATGGGTTTTAAACTTTGATGATAGTTTGTAGGTAAGAATATTAATGAAGAGCAATCATATCCTCTTAATGAACTTTTAATAGTCTGCATTGTTCTTATTCTTAAAAATCAATCTTTTGGGTACATGCGCATATGATGATGAAGCATAAAAATCAAATCAAAGACTTACGTATTAACTACAAGAGAAGCATAGAGTTTGAGGAGAATATATAAGTATAGACAGAATGTGAGCTGAACAGGAAGTTGTTAGCTTGTTAAGGAAACGCCAATAGCAGAGCCTTGATGTATCCAGTAACAGTGGATAGGAGATCTCATAAAAAGAAATGTCAAGAGAATGTCAAGAGAAATATGTAAAAGAAATGTATTGCACAACCAATTTACCCTCAGACTCCCAAGCCTTTAAAGCATTCATGATATAGGATGCCTTAAACAATATGCTAACACTTGAAAACTTGGATGCAACAGACCCGGAGTGGGAGAAGGAATACCTCTACTAAAACAGAAACGTATCAGTGGTAAAGGATGCTTAATAGTTTATACAGAATTTAAAGCAGTAATATCAAGCATCTAACAAAGGTCATGTATACAGCAGACCGCACCATATTTTGTTTTGTCACTCAATCCCAACTTCCTAAGGTGCTCAGTGACACCTACACTGTAAAAACCATAAAAAAATTAAATAATACACCATCCAATACTGTCTAGATCCAACCTTCTTCTTTAATCCCCCTTCCTTAGTTCCCTTAAGATGGTCTCTATTCCAATCAGTTCTGTGTTCCATGCTATTTACTTTCACCTTAGAATGTAGTCACATGGGTGTTTATCTATAATTCCAGGGAACACACATGTGACCAAAGGACTAGTGGATGACAATATGATACTTTCCAGTGTACCATTTTCCTAATTTGTGACATCATTCTGCAGCCTACATGAATGTTACTAAACAATCCAGAATGCTGGGAGATACAGAGCACAGAATCCACTGGACTTTCATCTTTCTCCAAGATGAAAGATGCAACCTCAGCCAGCAAGACACCAGATCCCCTGTATAATAAACTTATGTATATGCAAACAGAAATAGCTGAGTCTCTCCTAGGCCTACTGGGTGGCCCAAACTCAAATCCACAAGCTCCCATCTGAGCTCCACGCTGGGTACCACCAGAGTCTCCATGACATCTTACACCACGCCTCTTTACTGCTGCAGGCTTCATCCAACCTACCATCCAACCACACAACAGGGCACTTGGCACCAACTAGCTGGATCCCCTTAGCAATGTTAGCTTAGAAATGGAGTAAGGTAAAACAGCAAAATATTAAAAGTGGCAGACATGGCAACAATAATTTAGGATTCAGTTGAAATTATGTTGAGCTAATTATGAGAAGAGATTTACATATGATCACATTATACATTATAGGAATACTGTGGGCATCAAAACAACGTAATGAAGCTGTTTTAATGTACAGCTTATGACCCTGCAGTCTGCTTAATTTCTTTCCACTTATGTTGTTTCTGTTTATTTAGACATAGCCACACCTCCCCTGGCTGTGACTGACACAAACTGCAAAAAAAAAAGATTACATTTTTAATGAGAACGTAACATACCTTAGAAGTTTAAATATCTTGATCTGTAAAATGAACTTTAATCACACACAGGAGGCTCCTGCTGGGTCTTGTAGGCTATTAACATAGTAGGAGAAATGAAAATCTAAATTAAGCAGGCTTTGCAATAAAGGAAGCTTACGCGTTAGATCTCTCGTTAGAGGAAGCTTTTAGGAAGGCTGTGTAAGTCACCTGTAGGAAGGTGGGACTAGTGCTGAATAAACAAAGTGATTCAACTCCTAAATGGCATATAATTGAGCAGTGAGACTGCAGGAGCCTAATTTACCAAAACTGCTTCATTAAGCAAAAGATGTTTTGGTGCCTATAGTGACCCTTTAAAGTACATTACAAAGTCCATTAGTAATCAATATGAGTTAACGTTAGCTATTATAGCATAGCATGAACTCACAGTGAAGATGTTCATCGTACCTCAGCTATCCCTAGATGTAAAAGGACAACTTTCAGAGCGGTTTTGTGTGCAGGGGTTGCAAGTTTGGAGCGAGATATGTTTAAAAACACTATTGTGGTTGATTCTACTTTCTAAAGGGTTACTGCATGGGTAGGAATGATAGTTAGAGCTAGTGTAGTTTGAAATGTTGAGAAGAGAGTTTGAAGGTAACTTGAGAATTTTCAGAGACTAATGCAAATTTTCTTTTTGCAAATATTTTTGTTAGGTCAAATTTGCATAGAAGTGTGAATAAGAGTGAAGGTACAGATGCTCCTCACTTACCGAACGGGTTCTGTTCTTACGACCCGGTCATAAAAAGAATTGGCCGGTAACTGAGACGCATGAGCGCCAGTGCAGGTCTATTTTTGGAGAAATTTCCCTGAACATAGACAAGCGCAGCAGAGCAGGAAATTCCTGCTCCCCAACACAGAAAACTGCTCTGGTGCAGTTTTCTATGTTGGGGTAAATTTCCCTGAACTTCTACATAAGAACCAGAGCAAGGAATCCCTCTAATCTATGTTCGGGAAAAAATTCCACGAACATAGATCAGCTCTCTAACGTGGGGAATCCATTGAAACCCCATGCTTTAGAGCTTGTCGTAAGTGCAAGCTGTCGCAAAACAGGTAGGTCGCAAAGATAAGAAACAAGAAAGCAAGCAAGTTTTCTTGCTGATATCAGGAATTAGTAAAATTACCTCTTTTCTAAACATCATGAATAGCTTTGAATAAATTTTATTATTTTTGTTTTTAATAATTAGCTGTTCTTGTATTTTGGAGTGAGTTATTTGAGGTTTCTTACTCATATGCACCAAAGCAAACTATCATAATCTCTTAAGAATGTAATGCTGTAAACTGATTTCAAATGGCTCTATGTATATATAATAATTATAATTAATGTTCTCAGCCCTCCTGGGTGGTGTATTTATTCTTCATTCTCGAGTCTCTTCCTACTGGGACTCTTTGCAGTAGAAGTTACATAGGGCCCTGGAATGCACTGCAGAGAGTCCCAGGAGGAAGCATTTCCAAAGTAAGTGAATTAATATATATATATATACATAAGTGCAGACATTGGGTTGTTAGAGTAGGACCTACCACGCATTGACGTTGTGGCAGGCTTATGCAATGTATGATCATACACTGTAACTAAACCCCCATTATTTTTTTCATAGGTGAGGTATTTTTAAATAAAACTATTACATTCTGTGAGACTTGAAATTGCTGTTTAGTGAATGAGCAAGTGCACTGGATCTTATATGTTGTATTAATTGGCCCCAGCAGCGCTTCCCTCCTCCGTTAGATGCTCACCCAGTCTCCACTCCTTCAAAAAATTGTTGAAAACCCACTTCTTCATAAAAGCGTATCAATTAAACTGTTAATAGCTCCTGACTGACTCCTCTTCTGCAACTGTCATTAGTCTAATACTATCCTTACCTTTTGTGTCACTTTACCCCACTCCCTCTAGCATGTAAGCTCATTGAGCAGGGCCCTCAACCCCTCTGTTCCTGTGTGTCCAACTTGTCTGGTTACAACTACATGTTTTTTCATCAACCCATTGTAAAGCACTGCGGAATTTGAATGCGCTATATAAATAATAACATAATAATAATAATAATAATAATAATAATAATAAGTATGCTCAGGTAAGTGCAGCATCTTGGTTTCATATATATAATGGCTCTATGTACATATATGCAAAATAGCCATACATAAATATTGTTTAATTGACAGAGAGAAAAATTATATTGTTTATACTGAATGACATATTCTGTATTCATGAATAATACACACCATTTTTATGTCTTAATAGTTTCATCAATAATCTCCATTTGGTAAATCAAATTTGATGAATTACGTTAAAAGATACCTTCACCAAAAAAAAATGCATCCAGTGTATTATTAAGTGGAAAATATTGTGCAACCTTAAGTAGAAGAAAAACAAATAATAAAAAAGAGATACAGAATAGCTATTGTACTTTGTTTATTGCCTGAAAATGAGAGCAATTTAATGGTATTACATATATCAATATGTATTTCAGCATGCAATTTTCCTTTAATCCTTTGACAGAAATGCAGAATCCCTTTACCAGCTTGAAACACTGATAGTAATTCCATTACCATTTCTGCAGCCATCTACTTATAATGCTAGACACAATTACTGAATATAGTACAATGCACGTGGAATACAAATGATCTAGAGAACAAATCTGTAAAACCTTAGGTGTTACATACTTTAGGTGGTACTATTGCTCTCTTATTGGTATTAAATACACTAAAACTAGTAAATGGATAACAGCTACTCTGGTTTTTCTGCAAACTTATTTTATTTTACGTCTAGTTAATTTATACAAATACAATTAAAATTTTAATTAACATTGTTATCTAGAATTATTTTTTATTGAAATATCTGTTCACTACATGAAAGAAAGTAATCAAGTAATTTAAATGTTGTGTCACAGATTAGACTTTTTAGTGTTTCTAATGATGCTTTTAACAAATCATTTGAAGTTTTCCTATTAAAAATGAAATTTATGCTGACAGTTTACTTGAAAAAGATTCACACGAATATTATGTCTGTTTTTATCATTAACATTAAAAACAAAAGGACTGGAATATTAATCTATTTGCAGTTTTGCCATAATGAAGTAGTTTGCATATAAATGTGGCATAATAAGAATATCTAGAACAAGGGACAGGGTCATCCAGATGTTGTTTCACCACACTCTTCTTTGGCATAGACCATTCGAGGTCCAAATTATTTCACGTTTTCTTTTGTTCATGGTATGGACAATCATGTACACTGAATTTGGAGTTATTGTTATTTTATGTATGAAATAGTTATGCAGTTTACTTCACTCCATGCCTGAAATGGCATAGCCAATATGTTGGTAAGGTAAATGGACATTGAAGAACTGGAAAAGGCTTACAGCAAGCATGTCAAACTTGTGGCCCGCGTGCCGCATGTGGCCCACAATGAATATCTTTGCGGCCCAGTGAGTAGGGCTTACTGTTAGGGCAGAGCAGGCACCTGCTCTCCCCACATTGCAGGTGCTTACTCAGCTAAAATTTACCAGGCTGGGGCGACAGGAGGGTGGATGCAGCGACGGGAGCTCAGTCTGTTCTTCAGGCTCCCTCGCGCGCCCTCTGTGGTGATGCCGGGTGCCGGAATATGACATAATTCTGGCCCCACATCACTAAACTGCGCTTGTGATGGAGCAGTGAGGAGCAGAAAGGGATACCTGGAGAGAGAAGATCCCCGTTGGACCCCATGGAGAGGCTCCACACCAACTTCCAAAGGTAGGGAGCAATAAATAAAATGATTTTTAAATGTGTGTGAAAAAATGTGTCAATGTGTGTGTTGTCTGTCAGTGTGTGTGTCGGTCTGTCTGTCAGTGAGTGTGTGTCTCTGTCAGTGTGTGTGTGTCTGTCTGTCTGTCAGTGAGTACTTTCACAGAGTTTTCAAGGAGTAGTGTGAGGATCACATGGTGCAGACTGCACCATTGGCGGTATACCAGAGGCTAGACTCCGGAGTCGCATACTGGCAGAGGCATTAAGAACAGCCCAGTCAGCAACAACTTTTGGGGATGTAGTATAATTAGTCCCTAAAGGGCCATATGACAGTCTATGCCAACATGCAATGCACGGCTCTAAACCCTGGTAATGGCACAGACTGTCATCCCTGGGCTTTATCCTAGTTGGTATCAGAGATCCATAGGTATAATGTAATTTCTAGGAAGCTCCTCTGTCAGCTAGAGAAATAATTAGTGGCTTGACAAACTATTTTTGAATCTTGAAAATAAATACTTGAAATACTTGAAATACCTAGAACTTCCAAAATTGTTAAAAAAATATATATATTATTTAACAACTTCACCTTTGAGTGCAAAAGAATATGCTTGAAATGGTTAGTATACTATTCCGTACCTTTCTGCAGCTCATCCAAAGTGTTACCACACCATGCAGAAAAATACAGCTAAATAACAGTAAAGGAGGAGCTTTATTGTAATACACACAGAGAGTATTACAATAACACTTCACCTTTATGTGTTTATTACTTCGTCCTGCTGGTTGTCTGCAGCATCTGCTTCCAGATTATATTTACAGGACAATCCAGATAGCTCCACTGAGTTGAACAGGGTCTCACAGAGTCATGCTCATTGGCTAAGAGCAAAAACTGAACATTCTCAGCCAATGGATTCAGTGTTGGATCAGGCAAGCTAAGCCCTATGAAGACATCAGGCTTTTCTTGCAGAAGAATTAGAAGAAAGATTGAATATCATGCTGTACCATTCAGCTTCATAACTCCATCTATGTTGTGAGGCAAAACAATTAGGTATTTGCATTATAATATGTTATATGCTATTGTTATCGATGCTATTTTGGTCCTATATTCTTACAGCATTTATACTTATAGCATTTATACTATTTCATTTGCTGCCATACTTCTTTCAATCTCTTGCATGCATATTTTATATTATTGCACAATTAGTTCATTCCACAGTTATTCTTTAAATCTGGAAGGCACTTATCACATGTCAAGTATGAAATGTACCAGTATTCATTTATTCATCTTTCATTAATTACAGACTAAGTATAGGTAATAAAAGGGAGCGAGAAAAAAAAAACAATGAAAAGAAGATTGCGCAAAAAGGAATTTTGTCGGTAAATTATTGCTAGCATCTGCCTTAATTTGCCCTTTGCCTGTATTAATTTAATTAATAGAACACCAGTTTAAACCATGTACAACATTGCACTTCTTAAACATTCAATAATAAGTCTTTTTTTATAACAAATTGATCCTCAAAATATTTTTGAAAGAGGGATGCATAGCTGAAACATATAATTAATGCAAATAAACCTTTTTATATTTATCTTTCTGTTAAATTTTCTAAAAAAACAAACAAAAAAAAAACATATAAATATATGCACTCATATAAAAAGTGCTCCACCCAAACACCAAACAAGTGATGGGTGGAAAATTTTTTACTTTACTTAGTACAACAAAGGACACATACACATATATACCTTTTACATATATGCACTCACCTGAAAATGCATAAATAGTGTGCAACTGGGGCCATTCCATACAATACACAAGATTCAGCGCACTCACTTATCCACTAAATAGCAACTTCAAAACTCACAGATTTTATCCGTTTGTTTTTTTTCAAACACCTAATCTAGGCAAAAATAACGGGGGTTCAGTTACATTAGATGATCATATATTGCATAAGCCTGCCACAACGTCAATGTACCCAATCTTTGGCAGGTCCTACTCTATCAGCCTAATGTCTGCTATTATGAGATTAACCCACTTACTTGGAGAAAAAAAAATATCTGGGGCTCTCTGCAGTACAAGGTTAAATATGGCTCTGGAATAAGGCACCTGTGACAGGGAGGAGTGCAAAACCAAGGATGTTTTAGGTGTTTCAAAATAAATTTTTTAATAAAATCTATGTATTATATACATACATATATTTATATATATTTATATATATACATATATATATATATATACACACAGATATATATATATATATATATATATATATATAGAGAGAGAGAGAGAAAGAGAGAGAGAGAGAGAGAGAAATATATATAACTATACACACACATAAATATATAGTTCTATGTTCAATTTACTCATTCAAAACATGTTGGCAGAATGAGATGTAATACAAAAAATATATAGTGCTCTTTAACTGATATATGTTCATCTGTGTTAATACAAATTTGCATAGGTTCATAAACAGTATTTTTGTATCATACCATAAGTGTGACATAAAAGCAAAACTAAATTCAAATAAATACAACTTAATATCCTGCTTTTATGTATCTGCCAGGAATATTATTAGTATTGTAGTCAATGCAGATTCCCAAAATGAATACAAACATAATGAATGCATGTGGGTAGGATTCCCATGTACAATAAATCAAGCTACTATTTTAATATCCAGCATGCATTCAGAACACTGGACAAACTCAAACTGATAGCACTCCCTTTCGACAACATGGAGAGAAAGATAGAGAGAGAGAGAGAGAGAGAGAGAGTGTGTTATGTAAAAATAAAGTAAATATCTATGATCTTTAAATGTTAATCTTTTATGAAAGTCACACTAATAATAGAATACTGTGTTATATCCGTGAGTAATTATTATTTATTTGATTAATTATGTGTTATGTAATATGTAGTTATAATTTACTATATATTTGATTTCAATTTAATATGTTGTTTTTTTTTTCTTCTACAAAACATAGTGATACCTACAGTGTTGAATGGATATCACTTGCAGTGTAAGCTTTTTGCTTTCTTTTGTATCAATGTCAATAGCAGGAATGTGTTGTACATAGAATTGCATGTATTTGAGTCTTTTGTGAATCTAAATTACTATATGTCTGTGAAAAAATGTACATCGTTCCCCTGCAAAAATATGAGTCAATGATTGAGTCATTGCTGTGTTACGCTTTACAAGATACAGACAGCAGGTGCTGATTTAGCAATGCAATTCATATCAAAAAGTGTTGAGTTCTGACAAAGGAATCATTGTGTAGTTGAGTGCAGTATGAGAATACAGTTCAGCTATTTAGAAAATAATGTATGTATAATAGTGTAATATTGATAGAAAATGTATATAGCAGGCAGGTAAAATGCACTCAAACGATGAAAATGAAATGACCCACTCTTGGAGTCTCTCCTGATATTATTTGGGAATAACATGAAATGGGGAGCCTTCTCCAATATTAGGGGGGTTGTAATGATATGATCTAAACATCTCCACTAACATTTTGGAAGTGAAACACTCTAGGGTTGGTTTGTTAGAGGATCCGACTGGGAACTTCTACCAATTTTCGACCACCAAAATATATAATAAGCTTAGTGTTATTTAATATTGTTTCATTTGCAGAAGTTTGTTTTTCAGTATTCTGTTGAAGGAGTCATTGTCACTGTTAGCGTTAGAGATTAGAGTGGAAGAATTCATAGTCTACATTTGGTACACATGGTCAAAAATGTCCATAAGCAAAAACACAACAAAACACAATGTTGTTTCTCAACTGTGTATTATCTTTTGTGTTCAGAACCCCTTTCTTGAAAGTCAGTTCAAGTGCCATTGTATATTATTTGCACAGTATTTTCTATCATGTAAGTTTTCATTATATAGGATTTTGGTCAGCATAGGTTCTAGTGTACAACGTAACAGAGATTTACAACATGCTTAGGAAGGCTATATGCACCTATTCAATATGATTTGCATTATGTATATAGGCATCATATGAAAAGTCGAGTAATAAAAAAAAAGAACCATTAAGAAAAAAATTGCTAAAAAATAAAACAAAAAGAAAAAGAACGAAAATCTTCCTTTTCTACTTTCTATCTTCCCTGTTTACGCTGCTTTGCCTCATTCTTAGTAGTTCCCTGGCATACTGGATACATTGTCATTATGATGTACACGTGCACCCAATAGTCATTGTGTAAAATTTTAAATCTTGGACATCTGGAAAATATTACTATTTCATATGTTGCAACTTTGAAAGCGTGCCACCTTTTTAACTTTTTATTTAAAATGTTTTCTTTAAATTTCTCATACACTTCTTCTTCTTCCACAATTGACTGCTGTTAGGAAACTTACTTTTGTTTCACAAATCCTTTCATCTTTCCTCACCTTTATACTTGGCAGGAGATCATGCTTTATCACCTACTAAAACAAAGAGAGTTTTCATATTATTTCATGGAGACTGGAACTTTTCTTTGAATGCTAAATAAGAGGATCCACTGGGCAGACTCTTAATCTTTGTAGAGACTTTGAATAACCATCACTGTAGGTTACATATACTCCCTGAATAAGAACCTTTTTACATAACATCTTTAAGAAAATAACTGCCTACAGACAAGGTTAACTTACATATTCACCCATTAATGAAACAAACTACTTTGCTAAGCTTTACATTTACAGATCTTCTCTACCAGTTTATGGCGAGAATATTCCCCATGAGCAGGTGAGTATACTTATTTTTCTGCAGCTCACAAAAGAATACTCCTGTATTGATTTAAGTTTAACACACTTTATTACTCTCCAATCTGTCATAGGCTAAAATTGGTTTAATTAATTGGTCTGACCATGCTTCAACACTTTCTACATTCACTACAAACTTCCGTGTTAGAGGTCTTGGACAGTTGAGATTGATTCATAACAAAAAAAATCACATGTAGTAAAAATGCATTCAAGATTATTTTCAGCTCAATAAGTATTACTGCAACACAGTACCATTAATATGGTTAGCTCACAAGGCATAGGGTTAACCAAATACAACTCAACTCCCTCAGAAAAAATGTTAGTCTGAAGACATAATCGATTAATGTCTCAACTTCAGACTTCGGGAGGCAGAAATAATTCAGAATTGAAAGGTTCTTTCAGAAAGAATTGTATATAGTAATAGCCATTATCCTCACGTAATATGGCTCTTCTGGACCTGTCCTATACATAGAAACACCTATGCTCCTCAGTGGGAGAAAGCACTCCTTCAAATACTGCCTCTAACAATGTGGGAAGAAGGAGCCATTACTAAACATAGTATTTCAAAGTGCCTATCACTGGGATGCTAATAAAAAGTATTTTTTTTGGTGGTATATAGTTCTTGCAAGATTGGCACAGGAATGCTTCAAACAATTATTGGAGATGTCTCTTGCAATTTACATCCATGCTTCACATTTTTGGGGATTGTCCTTAATTGTAACATTTTTGGTATCAAATAGATTCAAAAATTATGAAAATAACAATATTTAAAATACCACTGGGGGGGAGGGGGCTTAACCTCAAGATGCCATATTCTGCAGCTCTGGAGGCACCCAACTTAATCCAGCTAAACTCCTTATCTAATCTACCAATCTATACCCTTAGCATTCTCATCCTGATTCATGACGTTCTTTTTGACACCCGGCCAGAAACGATCGTAGCGGAGACCTTCAGCCTACTAGCCTCCCACACACCTCAGCCTGCAACAGTTGATGGGGCCTCTGTCAATATTGGACACTCCAAAATGGGAAGCAGACACTCCCAATACGCCGGCCAACCAGTCCACCACTATGACCCCCACAGAGCACACCAAGCGACTTGAGAGATATCAGGATTCTGCTCCAATGGCAGGCCAAGCCCCACCGAGCACACCAAGCGACTTGAGAGATATCAGGATTCTGCTCCAATGGCAGGCCCGGCCAAAAATGGCGGCTCAAGATGAAAGCATGGCTACTGCTGAAATACAGAACCTCCTGCAAAATGATCTTCCTCAACACAGGTACCAGAATCACCAACTATATGTAATGTAGCTGAAAATTTACTCACGGATATTAAAAAAAACTGCTAGCAGCAGATGTCGATCTAGTTACGGCTGAGGTGCCGATGAATACAGATAGGATCCGTGCATCAGAGGAAGATATTCTCGATATAAGACAAGACATGTCTGTCACGAAGGACACCTTAGAGTCTATCCAAACCACCCACCAAGCATTTTCCACAAACCTGGCTATGTTGAATGATCACACCCGATGCAACAACATGAAGATAGGAGGCATACCTGATACCATACCAGCCGAAGAACTCCCACACTATATTAGGCACCTAGCTGCATCTCTGCTGCCCCAAGCTCAGGTGAAAAGACTCACCTTTGATGGAAGTTTTTGTCTCCCCAAGTTTCTCAGAGCACCACGATCTGCTGTGGGAGACGTTATAATCCACTGTTCCCTTTCAAGCGACAAGAGAGGACTCGTGTCCGCACTTCGAAACAAGTCACCTATCCAATTGAAGGCTCTGACCTCACATTTGATCAAGATCTATAGCGGTTAACCCTACAATGGCGGAGATCCCAAAACCCTCTGACGAGTCAGCTAAGAACGGCGGGAATAGAATATCGCTGGGCATCGCCAAACTCCCTTTTGGTGACCCATAACGGGAAGTCACACAGACTGTCCACAGACTGTCCACAGATACTGGGGCTGCCAACATGGCACCCACATGAGACCCAACCAATGTGGCCCCCTTCATCCCGAGAGGTCCACCAAACTCATGTACTGGGACCTGACTACTATCCAAGATAATGCTGTTGAAGGCAACATTGGGTTGTTTACATTGTATTATGTTAGCGTGTTATCTCAACTTGTTCTTAGTTCTGCTAAATATATATCCTCACATAGTTCTGCCTATGGCAGCTTCCTATAATATTGGCTAGACCTGTAGTTCTCTTCCTCCAAGGCCTAGCTGGTTCTGCTCATATTGACAGGCACACAACCTTATATATAACCTTTTAAAAAATCTATAGCTAAGAAATTTACATTTTATTTTTATAGCCAGCTAATTAAATTGGTATCATTTAGAAATATAGCACATTTTATTTATATTTTGTACTTTGTGTTGCCAAAGTGAAGAATGCATTCCTTGCAATAACAAAGGTTTGTTTACACGATCATTTATTGTTAGCAACTAGAAGAAAAAAAATGTAAATCTATATAGGAGAGTACTTGGTAATGAAAAAAACTTCAGAGTAAAATAAAATAGGCTGGAATTATGTATGTCAAATACAATGTGAGACAGTACAGTTAAATTGCAGTATTCTGTCTGCACAAGAGATGAAGAGAATGTCAAAACATCAGTTTATTGTCAAATATAGTTTCCCCATCACTTCCCAAGATCCTAGCAAAATGTCAACTAAATCCAACATAATTAAAGGTATCCTTGACTGAAAGGCCATAGCATTTTCCCACATAAAGTTATTAAAAGTTACATTTTATGGGCTGTTTGCTCAGCATCTGTGAAAAATTGATGGCTTGTACTCTACATGTTCTTCAGAAAAACATGACTTTCAGTTATAAAGGTGGAATATATACAGTTGGTGTCTTGACTTCATGAAAACAGAAATTCCTGCTCATTCATTTTATAAAATAGTCCCTGCCCTTTTTACTTGCTAATTTGTTAAAAATTATTGCATTTCTCAGGCTTGAACATATAAAAGAAATATTGCAAAATACTGAAACCGCTGTTCGATGATTCAAACTGAATGCCAAAACCCATATGCACAAGCCAAATATTTAGTGGATACACCAAATAGTTATAGCATATAGTTCTTATGTGTAAGAAGTCTTTAATGAGTTCAAATTGGATTTGGTTTGTGGAAAAGGTTGGCAAAATAAGTTGGCCTTTTACACTAATTGGATGAAATTAAACAGGGTTTTAATTAGTTTAAATTACCTTCATGTGATGCTGTTTTAGTTTGATGCCACAGAAAACAACAGGCTTACATACTATAGCAGTCGTTCTTGTAATAATATTTTTTTTCTAAAGTTCAACTGCTCTAACAATTGGAAAACATATTATACTGTAAACTTATTATATCTGCAAATTGACAAATGTTAAAGCTAGTCTGAAGACAGTGTGAACTCTTGTTTATAATTTATGTGCATTGTTTTCCCTCACTACTTAGTAGATGTGAGCAGAGCGAAAAATGTGGTTTGTCCAAATGTTTTTGTTTTTGTTTGGACGGACAGAGTTTTGTCCATGTGATGTTATGAATTTTGCACCTATTAGTGTATTGCATTTTTGCACTATTTGGTTCTTACTGGTTACAGCCCATATCATTGGGTAGACTTCCAGTCCGTAATTGTAAACATATTCATCCCTCCCCACCCATTTGGCACCACAAACAATCTCGAAACAAACCAAATGACTCATCCATTGTCTATTTTGTTTGTTTAATGATACGTCCATGTGATGTTTAAGAGTTAGGGATTTTGGACAAAACGACATTGTCCAAAATGTATGATTAATTTGAAACCATAATGAAACCAAAACCAATTTAGCAGTTATACAAATAGTTTTTTTGTTGTTTTTTTAAATCTCAAATGTAAATCCTTTTTTACCTTTGTGTTTCTTTAACTAGCAGATCATTGCTTGCTGGTCCATCACATCCACCCTAAATTTCCACCAGCTTTCATTTTGGAAGTTGGCAGATATCTATTATTCTCTATTAGACTAATTATTACTTTACACTGTCAGATACTGTATATTTTAGTATGTGATTGGTACTAATTATAGTACCAATCCAAATATCAAATGATAACCATGATTATGAAAATACAGAGAAATGGAAAACAGAGCTTAATTTTGCCTTTTATTTCATATTTTGATCAGTATTATTTATAATACTGATCTCATGGTGCGTAGCAAATTATATTGTCACTTTAGCTGCGCCCTAAATTCCAGCTCCTCTTCCTCTGGCCACCTCTTCTTGGGGCACAAATTATGATACTTTCAAGGGCTCTCCCCAAGTATTAAAGACTTTATTTTAATTTTATCCCTTGTATAGAGAAAGTCTGATAACATTGGTAAGGCCATGAGAGTTGGTATGTGTATGCTGTACTATGGTGATTGGTCTCCCACTCATAAGTATGACTGGCATTTCAGCTTGTAACCATTACTATGAATAGTTCCAAATTTAAATGTGCATTGTCAATCATAATTATGGGAAAAAAGAGCTTCATCTCCAAACTGCCTTTTGCAATCATGTGACCTATTTCTTATAAATATCTTGAAATAATTTGTAATGCTTTGTCCAGGTTAATTACCCCTCTCATCATTTTGAGATAATAATAATCTTCACACTGAGGCAAAATAATTGTATCAATGTGTAGTTATTTGCTTAATAGACATGGAGAGAGGAGGGAAAAAAAGAGAAGCATTAAACAATCTATGCTTCCAAGCAGGATTTCTCCAGACATTTTCAGGGTACAATTCCGGTGAAGCTGACCAAATTCCAACCGCATTGGCAATTTGCAGATTTACTAAAGCCCAAAGTGGTGAGGATTCTGTCGTGCCAAAAGATTATGTATTATTCATTTGGAAGCATTATATCCACATGCAAACCAATATAAAGCACAGGAATTGGATGTTTATCAATGACTGCATGACAACTGAATACATACAGAATGCTTCTGGCAGAATGCACATTCGCAAATTATCATTTACTTCATTTAGCAAGGGAATTGATCATTTGACAAACTATTTGCCTGCTTGCTGCACTAGCAAACAAATAGCTAAAAGCCCTCAAAAGGGTGAGAGTTAATTATTATTTTTATCCATGAAAAAGTGAAGTAAATAAATAAATAAATGATGCCATGACTATTCTTAAGACTTCACTTGAGACTTGGCTGTCCAAGCACTTTCTTTTAGTTAGCTTACTAGTCAACCAATCAGAGCACTCTTACTTATATTGCAAAGCATGAGGAATTTCCCATGCTTTGTGATAACTGACATAGCATAGTGTTTGTCATAGACTGAGCTCTGTCTATGAGGACTTTAATACAAAAAAAGGGTGCGCTGTGTCTTTAAGACAAGAAAAGTGCAATGTACCTTTAAAAACACTCCAGTGCTTCAAAAAAACACACAAAACTCTATTCAATAAATGTGTTACTATTACACACTCTACAATAGTGCAAAAAAAGTGCAAGTGTGCAAATAACACTTTTATACCAATGTATTGGTGAGAGTTGGTAATTTTTAAAATACCACTTTTCTATCAGTGTATTGGTGAAAAATTAGTAGAAAAAACGGAGCACTTACAATACCCCGCTATATGTACCTTAGGTCTGGTTACTCCAGTTTTGCATACATATGTATAAAAAATAAATAAAAGAACATAGTGTAATACAGTATTATAAATTATGTTATTAGAACAATGAATAGTGTTAAACTCACAAGTGGAGAGCAGAGAAGTCTGCTCTAACTTTATCCGCTTCTTGTGTAAAGCCAAAAGGTCATAGGACAGCAGCAAGTTGAAAGAAACACTTTTTTATTTCCAAAACAAATCTTCACAATATTAAAAATAGTCCCCCAAGTGGTATCGCTTTGCTCACTCAGTCTCTCTATGGAAGGCGTACTGCATACAGTTTCGCTGCCGGCTAGCACCGTACTGCAAACACTTCCGGGAGGCGGAGCCTAATGACGTAACCACGGGACGTACGTGATGACGCGTTTCGCCACAAAATCGGCTTCCTCAGATCACATATCTATATAGAAGGAGGGAGTATAAAAACTAGAAACTATTTTAAAAAAGTTGATGCAAATAGTTATGTGCTATATAATAGTGGCCACTATTCCCCGTGGTTAGATAATATTCCAAAAGGACAACTACAACGTCTGAGAAGGAATTGCACAGAAATAGATGTTTTTAAAGATCAAGCAAGTATCCTTATGGATAAATTTACGGAAAAGAAATATCCGAAAAATATATTAAATAGAGCATATGAGGAAGTAATTACACTTGATCAGGAAGATTTAATTGTGGGACAAAAGAACAGATCGACTGAAGAAAAAGATATAAAGATGCCCTTAGTATTTGATTTTAATAGTGATTCTAGAAAAATTAGATCCATAATCAATAGACATTGGCCTTTATTAAAGAAAGATAAAGATTTGGGAAAAATTTTACCAGAGAGACCTTTTATCACTTTTAGAGGTGCCCCAAATTTTAAAAGACTCCTTACCTTTAATCATCCTAGAAAAGAAGTTAGAACAACGTTCTTAAATAATAAAAGCGGTTTTTATTCATGTGGAAAATGTATGGGCTGCAAATGCAGTAAAAATAGAACTTTGAAAGGGATAAGCAAATTTAAAGCAAGAGAAAAAGAAGAGGAATTTGTTATAAAAGATTTTATTACTTGCTGTAGTAAAAATGTTGTTTATTTGCTGATTTGTCCATGTGGGTTACAATACGTGGGTCGAACAATACGTCCCCTTCACAAACGTATTTATGAGCATGTATATAATATAAAACGTGGCTTTGAGCAACACAGTGTGTCAGCCCATTTTAATAAATACCATAAAAGGGATCCAAATGGGTTAATTATTTAGGAATTCAAATAGTTAATAAATCTTGGAGAGGAGGAGATCATATAAATGCAATAGGTAAAGAAGAAATGAAATGGGTACACCGTTTAGGAACTTTGGAACCGAGAGGTTTAAATATAGAATTTGATTTATATAATTTTTTATAATATATATTGATATTTTTTACTATATATTTTTTAGTATGTTTTAATAACTATAGCTAAGAGATACTTTTAGTTTTTTAATCTATGTTTTTTATGTATGTGACTGATAAATGTGTTTTAGTATAAATTAGTGTTTTTTTCATATGTAAGGAAAAATTTGATTTAGGAGATATGACCCTGAGAATGAATAATTGAATGAAGATTTCTGTCAAGATATTAAGGGGTTACACTAATGAGGACTTAATAGGTGGACATACACCTGTGAAAACGGACTTAAAAGCAAGACAGCAGCAGAATGGAAGTGTGATCTGAGGAAGCCGATTTTGTGGCGAAACGCGTCATCACGTACGTCCCGTGGTTACGTCATTAGGCTCCGCCTCCAGGAAGTGTTTGCAGTACGGTGCTAGCCGGCAGCGAAACTGTATGCAGTACGCCTTCCATAGAGAGACTGAGTGAGCAAAGCGATACCACTTGGGGGACTATTTTTTAATATTGTGAAGATTTGTTTTGGAAATAAAAAAGTGTTTCTTTCAACTTGCTGCTGTCCTATGACCTTTTGGCTTTACACAAGAAGCGGATAAAGTTAGAGCAGACTTCTCTGCTCTCCACTTGTGAGTTTAACACTATTCATTGTTCTAATAACATAATTTATAATACTGTATTACACTATGTTCTTTTATTTATTTTTTATACATATGTATGCAAAACTGGAGTAACCAGACCTAAGGTACATATAGCGGGGTATTGTAAGTGCTCCGTTTTTTCTACTAATTTTTCACCAATACACTGATAGAAAAGTGGTATTTTAAAAATTACCAACTCTCACCAATACATTGGTATAAAAGTGTTATTTGCACACTTGCACTTTTTTTGCACTATTGTAGAGTGTGTAATAGTAACACATTTATTGAATAGAGTTTTGTGTGTTTTTTTGAAGCACTGGAGTGTTTTTAAAGGTACATTGCACTTTTCTTGTCTTAAAGACACAGCGCACCCTTTTTTTTGTATTATTGTATTTTTAGTGTTTTATGGGCTATTGCACTTTATAAGGGAGCTGCTTCATAGGTTTTAAGGTTGTTATTATTTTAGACGTGTATTGAGCGCCTTTTTTTACTTGTCTTCTCTCTATGAGGACTTTACCCACTATCAGAGCTCAGTCTGCGACATGTATTAATTTTTTTTACACCGCCTTTTTAATGTTTTCTGTCTTTTTCTTTGTGATGTGGCTATTGTTTTACATTTTAAACACTTGTGTCAGAAATGCAAAACATTATTTTGACTTTTTTTGGGGGGGGTGGAGAGGTTGGGGTGGCTGAAAATAAGACATATTAAAAGAAAGAAACTTCTTATGGTAAATGTAATTTATTTAACAGTTATTATTTTAATTGCATGTCTCCCCATTTTAGAATTAATTAGGGCATGTGTTGTGGCACAAAGGGGGGACATTAGTATTTGCCTGATTATTATTATTATTAGGGCAACCACCTGTTGCCCATGGATGGATGTCCTGGGGGGACATTAGGTCAACCCCTTTATTTTTAATACTAGAGCCCTCAACTATTGCCCAGGCTAATGGGTGAGTGCCTCGTGACTCTAGGTATATAAAGGGGAACTTTTACTACTATAATTAGGGTTCCCATATACTGCTAATTGGTGGGGGGCTGGGTTGGTCACTAGGTCCTCCCACATTAAAAATAGTTACACTTGCCTAGCTACTCTCATGTTTTCACTTACACAGAAGGTAAGTGGTAATTTGGTAGCCTGACTCATTCATCCTAATATAAATGTTGTTTATATGTCGAGTGTTTCTTTAACACCCCTTGTAACCAAAAAATTATAGTTGTTAAAATTAAACATAATAATGTTGAAAAAGTAAATCAACTAAGCACTAAGCATTTTTTGCAACAAAAATACCTATTTTTTTATTAATAAAGTTGTGTTAGTCTAAGGCAAAGGTAAGGGTTTTTTTTTACCATAAGAAAAATAAGGATGTGGAATTCTCTGCCTGAAAAAGTGGTTTTATCAGAGTATGTACAGATGTTTAAACAGCAATGCATACTTGCAAAAACATAGTATTCAATTATATAATTGTTCAACTATACGGTAATAGCTTATTTATCCAAGGACTGCCATTCTGGGGTCAAGAAGGATTTGTTTCCTAATTTGTTGCAAAATGAAAGTGTTTCAAACTTTTTTTTGCCCGGTTCTGATCAACAGCAAAAAAAAAAAAAATGTGAGGGAGGCTGAACTTGATGGACACATGTCTCTTTTAAGAGACTATGTAACTATGTAACAATAAAAATCATTCATATGCCAAATTTATTGTAATAAGAAAACCAAACACACCATCATGTCACATACCAATCCCAGACAAAATAGAGCTTCCACCACCACTTTTAGAATAGTGGGATTAGCAACATGTCCATTATTTCAGATTTAACAAACAGGAGGCAATTGTGTTTTTTTTTTCTCATAAGTATTTAAGGCTACTAAAATTCTACAAGGCTAACTAAAAAAAATCATCTATCTCGGCAAACAAATATGGAGATTTAATTCTACCAAAAGGCCATATTGTATTGTTATAGTGCAGATATTTGACACAGAGCAGATATGATATGCATTGTGATTATATACATCTAAGCACTATGACTTTAATTGTTTAGTTTTGACACAGCATTTTTTAAGTGTGTTTTTTATTACATTAATTTTGCATTATATATATATATATATATATATATATATTCACAATGCTCATACAACAGATTATTAAAATACATTTTAGCCCATTTAGCACTAGCACTATTTAATTTGTCTCCCACATTGGAATTAGTGTCGGACCCACCGATATTAGGGTACTGTGAAGTAGTGGTTGGCTTAACACAATGGGGCCATATGGTGGAACGAAATCCCCATATTTGTTTGCTGAGATAGATGGTTTGTTTGCTGAGGTCTATGGAGATGAGCCAGTCTCCTGGACTTTTCACTGAGATGATTGAAGACATAGATTCCATTCTGAATTTCCAGATGTTCAAATAAAGATTTACCATGTGTAGGTCCAAAATTGGATGTGATAGATAGGGCTTTGAGAACAGGAAAAAGGGTTAGTAAATTCCTTGAAATTTCTCATTGGCTTATCTTTCTTAAAAGCCTTGTGACATCCCTTGCCAAAGCCCTTTGTTTGAGCAATAAGTTGAAACAAAAAATGTGGATGAGATAAAAAATCCCAACCACAAACGATGCTGCAACACCAAGTTTTGTAGTATTGTTGGTATCAGGTAGATTCTTAGTGCATAGATAGGAATCCTGAGATGATATGGTTTATGGGGTTTAGATCCTGGTGCTGGACTTTTTCCAATCATAGAAAATATAATATAATATAATACAATATAAATATAATAGTCCGAATTCTCAATGGTACCATTGTCTTACAAGAAACTACCCAAGGATTGAAATCTGATATAGGCCGAATTTCCCAAAATTTATTTTTCAATGTATTCTTCAAAAAGAAATAGTCACTTCATAGGCACCTTAGCCACCGATGTTAGGGCCAGAGCTACACCTGCAGCAACATAGTTATTACATAGATTTATGTCAATGCAACAAGCCATAGGTTCCTTTAAAGAAGCCACTTTGTCCAGTGAAATAGAAGTATTTCTGACAATCTAATAATAGCAGCATTGGTTTTGGGAGCAGTGTCCCAGGAAGCGGAATCCTCTTCTAGGAAAGGATACATTTCGGTCATCTACCCTTGAATGGTTACATTCTTCTGTTCTTTCCATTCTAAAAAGAAAAGCTGTACTGGGAAGGGTGGTCGTTTTTTGTTATTTCCCAAAATAAATTGGAAGAAGAGGGTTTATACTGAGATGGTTCCTCCAATGTTAATGTACATTGGACCACCTTGGTGGTCATTTACCATTATCATACATTCTGGAGATGAGTTTTTTTCTCATCCATTACTAGCCAACAAGCCTTTAGTGGTCCTAGTGGTCCTAGGGTCTCTTTCTGTCTACCCTTCTACCTTTATTAGCACTTTATCCACCTATGTGTGTTCCCATTTCACCATTATCTGGTAACTACATTTGTGTTTTTCTGTGTGCTCAGAGCTATTATCAGGATCCCCTTGGTTCAAGGGTCTCCTTTATTCTAACTAAAATAAGGTATTGAAAAGAAAATAAGTAACTAAACAGTAGATCAGCATGAAATAAATGGAAATGAAAAACTAGGACATTTACCTTAAGTAACGCTCCACAAATTCATCAAGCAAAGCCTAACTACATGTCACACAGCAGCCAATGCTAAAAAAAGCAAATCTCTTAAAATCCTGCTTGTGAATGTGCCTTAATTATTTGAGGAATTCGTGAATTGAAAGTATAGAAGTGAATAACTAGAAGACTGGCAAATTTGCTTCAAAATCACACTGACCTTGCACATGCACATAGGTGTTCGATGATGCCAAAGACGAGAGAAGTACGAATGCCTCATAAAAAGATACAGTGGCAAGTAATCATAAAGTTAAACCATAATTTCACAAAATGAGGGCAAAGAGAACAACAATAATGTGTATCCACAATAATACTGCCACAGTTGCTTTTAACAGGTATCCTATTACTAAGTATAAACCTTTTCTCTCTGAGCTTTTCCTAAATAAGGCTACATACTGGGGGCTTCCAAGAGGAAGAGGCTGAACTCTCTTGATCAATGCTAAATAAAAAATAACCAAGTCAAGCTAAAATAAAACAAATAGGTAGTAATAAATTTAACCCCTTCCAGACCGCGGACATACCAGGTACTTCCGACAAAAAAC
Organism: Pelobates cultripes; assembly: GCA_933207985.1. Lineage (NCBI taxonomy): Eukaryota > Metazoa > Chordata > Amphibia > Anura > Pelobatidae > Pelobates > Pelobates cultripes. The sequence goes on along the minus strand of OW240912.1, from coordinate 92,313,958 downwards.
CATTGTTAACAACCTCGGACGTACCTGGTACGTCCATGGCAAAAATGGCCCAGTTACCTGGAATGATGATCCATGGTGATCCCTGTCGGGGGGAGCTGCCTGAGACCCCAGCAGTACCCCTGCAGCAGCTCCGACCTCTCTGGCACTCAAGGGCCATGTGATAACCATGATCACATGGCCGCAATAGGAGTCTATGGAGCTGCCAGCAGGGGGACTGTCTGAGCTGTCAGGCAGTCCCCCAGGCAGCTAAAAGTTAAAAAACTAAAATAATGTAAGCATTTTATAATATATTATACATATATAATGCATATATATGATTGCATTATACGTGTACTTTGAGATATATACACATATATCTTAAAATACACTTATAATGTGATCAAATATATGCATGATATATGTATAATATATTATAAAATGCTTTAAATATTTTATAATATATTATACATATATAGAAAATAAAAGTGTGTGTATACACACACACACGTATTATATACACACATATATATATATATATATATATATATAGTTGCATTCCAAAGCTGTTGTATACAACAAACACAGACGCAAAGGAATCCATGTTTAAAATGGAACGAGGCAAAAATTTGATTCTTTGTTAAACTAATTTGCATATGCCCACCCAGAATCCTTTGCGGTAGTAACATCACTGCAGATGTGTGATTTCTGTGGGAAAAGCAAGTCTTATGGTTTGACTGGTGTGCAGATTTTTATTTAACATTGTAATATATATATATATATATATATATATATATATATATATATATATATATATATATACACATAATATAAATTGCTGTTAAAAAGCATTGTTCTTCTTGCATTGAGATCACTTTGGCATCATTAGCAGTTCATCAGCAGCAGCCCTGCCTTCTATCCATAATGTATGCTTTTGCCTTCTCTAACTTGTGGACAGGTGGCTTTTATAACAGCTAAAAACTGTTAAAGAACAAATATCCCTTAATTTATATAAAATTATCTTTACACCAGTACAGCAAAAAAGTTCATGTTTAGTCTAAGTACTATAATATCTATACAGATGAATATAAAATAAGTTCCTTATTTACATGTGGATCAGTTTAAATCAGTAAATTTATCCACAGTACATTTACATGAACTAAATAGCAGCATATATTTATTATAAATGTAAATAATAGCATTCCAGAGTTTTGTAATTAGCTTGTGTAAAACATGCAGGGTACTGTGAATACTCAATTTCTTTAAAATGCAAATGAAGCTATAATCTTCTACCTAAATTACACAAATCCACAAATTTGACATGTAAATTTGAACATAGTAATTAAGACTTTTATAATTTAAAATTGTTAGTATAGCTACGCAATATAAACATTTGTGATATATCAAAAGAATTTTAAATTGTTAGTATAGCTACGCAATATAAACATTTGTGATATATCAAAAGAAAAGCAGAATTTTTTTCCATTTAATAGATCCTAATATTAATATATTTGACTGGTCAAGGCTTGTCATACAAGACCATTTTCATTATCTGGTATCTCTGCTCAAAGCAAGGGATTATGTTTATAATCTGGCATACTCAAGCCCTAAAATGAAATATGCACTCATCGAAAACAAATGTAATTTTACTATAAGTATTGTGTTTCAGTACATCTTGAAAACTGTCCAAGGATCTGACCATAATCTGTTAATAAGGTTAACTTAAATGTTTATACCTGTTGTATCATTACTTAGAGTAAACGTTCACCTGTGTGCAGAGGCATACACACGATTCATGGGGCCCCGGTGCAAAACCTGATCTGTGGGCTCCACATGGGCATACACCATGCGGGCCTGGGCTGCAACACATGGTGGCGGGCACCTGGTCACAGGGCTACAACCCCTGCAACCGCGGTACGTACGCCAGTGCATGCAGATACACACACTTAAAGGACCACTATAGGCACCCAGACCACTTCCGCTCAATGAAGTGGTCTGGGTGTCAGGTTGCTCTAGTTTTAATCCTGCAGCTGAAAACATAGCAGTTTCAGAGAAACTGCCATGTTTCACTGAGGGTTAATCCAGTCTCTAGTAGCTGTCTCACTGACAGCCGCTAGAGGCGCTTCCGCGATTCTCACTGTGAAAATCACAGTGAGAAGACACTGGACGTCCATAGGAAAGCATTAAGAAAAGCTTTCCTAATGGTGGGTTAAATGCACGAGGTGGGTCGGGAGGGGGGAGAGATCTCCAGCACCAAGGGAGCTCAGCGCTGGAGAAAGATAAGTGCTGAAGGGGTTTTAACCATTGGGAGGGGGGCCACGAGGGTGGGGGGAACCTAAGGACTATATAGTGCCAGGAAAACAAACTTTGTTTTCCTGGCACTATAGTGGTCCTTTAATGACAAACATTCAGATACACATACAGACAAACAGATACCCCATGCAGACCAAGATATACACATACAGACCCCCCCACACACACACATTCAGACACACACAGAGATACACACACACACTTACACATACAGACACATACTCATAGTGACAGACCCACATACACACTTACTGACAAACACATATACACTCTCACTAACAAACACACACTCACTAACAGACAAGCATACACACACACTAGCTAACAGACACATTTACTGACAGACACACAATCACTGACAGACAGACACACATACACACTCACAAAACATACACTCTCACTGACAGACACACATAAACTAGCACCCAACTAACACAAGCAGTAACAGACACATACACAGTAACACACTTACTGATGCTCAAAAACTTACACACTCACTGACACTCACTAGCAGACACACGCTCAATAACAGACACACACAAACACACACACAACTAACATACTCAGTAACAGACACACACACACTAACACACATACACACTCACATTTTTTTTTTTTTAATCCCCCAGCCTCCCTACCTTTGGGAGTGCTGAGGGGGTCCCAGCTTTCCCTGGGGTCCAGTGGGGCTGCTGGGTGGCCAGTCACTGCAGGCGGCGAGGGAGCACTGATCCTCCTGTTCAGCTCCCTCGCGTGCCGCTTACTGATGCCAGAGCCATAGTGATGTCATATTCCGGCTCCGGCATCCCTTGCGCACTCACCCGCAAAGTTGACAGGCATCTCTACACAGAAAGACATGTAGGATGATATTATGTATATTTTATATACCTATAATATTATGGGACACACTTGCCTTTGTTGAATAGGGATGGCATAATATACTTGCCATGTTAGACTAGTAGCCAAACAAATTTTAATGATTATAGTAGAAGTAAGTAACATTTATGAAGTAATATTTTGATTATACTTCTTTTTGTGATTATATTATATCTTTTTCTACCATATAACTTAATTTTTATCGAGCTAAGGCTTTTACATAGGTAAATCGTTTCTACTTACATTGATCTCTATTTACTATTGAGCATAGCAATGTTTTAAAAATTAATAAATAAAGTGTTATTAACACATTGTGAAAAGGCGAAATGCGTTGATATGGAGAGCAGCTTCTTAGCTTCCAAGAGTTGTCCAGGGGTGTGTAGCAATAGCAGTCCTCCTGTCTCTGAGTCACTCATCCCAGCATCTGCTAGGAGATTGTTTTCATCAATCACATTGACAGATTGGTAACATAAGCATTGTTGTGCTGTGTTATTTCTTGCATGCTTTTGAGGTTATTGGAGACAACAACCACATATATACCATGTAAGAGTTGCATTAAGGGGAAGGGGTTTTAGGAGAATACATTTACTGTATCACACTTAGTTTTTTTCTTCAAATCCTTTAAGGTATTTGAAATGTATACAGTTCATTGGATACAGTGAATACATTGCCAGTTTGATACACTGAACATTGGATACTTAATACCTGGGTCCCATAATTCCCATACCACCATTGTGAATGTGGATAAAGTAGTAAGAACTCTTACTAAAAGCAATATTAGTGCTACCCAAATTAATTGAATCAGGGGCCTATTCACTAACCTTTACAGATATGGTTAATTAAAGTAACTAGAGTTTTATGTAATAATTAGACTATAATGAAAAATTAAAGTTAACACATTATTACACAGGTTTTAATAGTGATTTGGTTAATATGATGTTATCTAATGTCAATCTTAAAAAAAGTGGCCACTGTTGTTTATGTACATGTGCTCTGTCCATTTGAGAATTTTAATGTTTAATTAAATATATATTTTGTTCTTTGTTTTAATGTTTATAAAATATATCACAACATCAATATTAATAATAATAAAGTTATAATAAACTCTATCATTGATCTACTGTGGATTATTTACAGGCTAGTGTATTACATTAGCTTGTATGGAATGTGTTTCTTGGCGATTTTTTAAAATCAAAATGACCATGTCATCTAGCAGCACTCAGAATTAATGAGTCCTACAGCACATCCTGATTTTAATTCTGTATCTATCCTTCATATAACCTTGTCACGTGTGACTCCTCATCATTCACATAAATGTTTGGGAAATGTGCATATCTAGAGCCAATATAGGTATCCAATCAGCTATAGACACTCAACACTGTAAGCTCAGTCATAAACATAAATTTACAAAAAATATGTAAGATGAAATACTTAATCTGTTGAATCGCAGAAGCAATTTTTTTTTACAAGTTGTCTTCTATGTTATGAATGATGTGTGCTTAGGTCCTGAAAGGACCAATCTCAATTTAAATTTGAATATGATTTTAAGAAATACATCAAACAGAAAAATCGCAGGGTGAGGATTTTTCATAATGCAGGTGAAAATATAATATTGATGTATACAATAATATCTTTCTCTTGATACAACGTGATTTGCTTGCAACAATAGCTCATTTCATTTTAAGGATTAAAATGCATTTTATACAGAATGGAATGATACATCAAAAAGTTTAAATTAATGCACATTTGTAGTGTAATGACTGGCTAATATCTCACAGCGTTGTTTTTAAACAATTAATCAAAATATTGTATTTGCCTGAATTTTAGTATATGCATTCTGACCAATTACCACTTGTTGGATGCACAAATATAATGTAGAAGAAGGTAAAAATTCTGTACAACAGATATCTGTGTGCTATTAGCACATTGCATCAATATTCAAAAAAAAAAAAAAGCAGTGGCTATTACTAGGACCTACACACAAAGATCTCCTTTAACACAATCTTCTTAATCAAAGAAGACATAGGGCTCTTAAGATGCAACACCAGAAAACTTTGATTCAGGCATTGAGAATGTGAAAATGCATTTGTATGACCTGGAACCATTACCTCACGCAAATAGGGCATTATTGGGCTTGTATGCATTTTTCATTTTTATTTTTAAATTCTTTATTTTTGAGCTTTTAAAGGCAATACATTTGGTCGGTGTATATGCACCGATATAACACTTTGTACAGAAATGGAATAAACAAACATGGAGGGATTATAACAATGTAATGGTAGTGAATACATTATGGTAAAGTTGAGTGTGCTGTTGAATTTTCAACCAGGTTTTGGTATATCTAGGTTTGGTGGCCTGTTTGTACTAGCATTGTCCACTTGTGGACGGTAATGTGCTTACTTCCGTCCACCTGGTAGGATGTATTTCTGTGCTGGGCTCTCATTCGGGTATATAGACTGGCTAAGTATTCCAGTGCGGTGGTGTGTTTGTTCTAGCTTTGTCTGTTGGCGTTTGGTCAATAGTGAGGGGAGTTGGAAAGGTGTTTGAGGGTCGAGCTATGTTGTGGGAAGAATGTTGTCTTGGAGTTCCCCGAGAGGTCCTTGTCTTCCGGTGCTGTCGTGGTGCTGGAGTCTTATGTCTACAGTGCTTACTGATTTTGTGAAGTGCTTTCAACCTAGGGGTGGGAAGGGTCTGGCTGATACGTGTGTGGGGTCAGGGGGGGGTAGGTATAGCAGTATTTTTATTAGTAAAGAAGTGTGAGGTGCTGGTGCCGCAACCGCAGCCAGTGCCCGGGCACTAAGTGGGGATTGGGAACTCAAACAGCCATGGGTCCCATATTTTGTCACAGTGTTTGGTCTTGTCATGGAGTAGGGTGAAGAGGCTATCCGTTTTCATAGTTTTGTCTATTTTTTACATCTCCAATGTTTGGGATTGTCGCCGCCACCCAGTGTGATGCTTTGGCTCTTCTGGTAGCCAGTGCCATTTTGGCTAATAGTTTGTCTTGCGCTTGGGGCGTGTCTTTTAGAGGTTTGGATAGTAACCATGTCCAAGGGTCCTTTATAATGGTTGTGTGTAATATTTTGGAGGCTAGGTCTGCTATTTCCATCTATAATTGAGCTATAGAGATGATAATATGTTCCTTTTTGGCCACAGCCCTTCCAGCAGAGGTCGGTTTTGGATACTCCCATCTGTTTTAGTTTCAGAGGGGTGAGGTACCACCGCATCAGTGTTTTATATGCCTGCTCTTGGTGGTTGACACAGATTGTGATGGTTGCTGTGGCTTCCCATATGACCTTCCAGTCTGAGGGGTGCTCATGGGGTCCCAGGTCCCTCTCCCAAGCCGAGACATATGACAGCGGTGTATCTGGGGTCGTTCGGATCAAGAGGGAATAGATCGATGAGATCTGTCCCTTTTGTACCGGGTTTGGATACATACTTTTTAAATAGCATGGGGGGCAGTTTACCCTGCTGTTTTGTAGGTAGTGGTGTCCAGGAAGTTTCTAATTTGTATGTAACAAAGTAATCGTGGGTAGTGAGTGGTGTGTTGCATGGCAGGTCTGTAAATGGAATTAGTTAGTGGTTTCGGAAGAACTGATATATTCATATTAGATTGTTTTCTTCATAATGGGTAAAATTGCATAGGTTTATTCCCAGTGCAAATTGTTAATTTCTCAGAATTAGGGTAAGAGGGGATGGGTTCGTTGTGAGGGTGTGTTTAAGTGCGAGTTTGTCCCATATCTTGGATGAGGTTGTTAGGGTTGTTGTTGTCTGTGGAGTAAGTCTGGTGATGGGTGGGCTTTGTGGCAAGATTCTAGTGTGCAAAGGTCCGTGAGGGATTGTGCCAGTTCAGCCAGTTGTGTTTTTTTGTGTTTGGATGCTATACTGATAAGTTTCCCTCTCAGGACCATCTTATGTGCTGCCCATAGGATGCTCTTTGGGGATACTGAGTTTATGTTTAGGGTAAAGTATTTGGTTATTTCTTTGTGTACGGATTCTTTCAGGAGTGGGTTGTGGAGCAGTGTTGGGTTTAGGCGCCATGACCAGGGACGGGCGATGTTGGGAATCGATATTACCAGCATGGTCTCTGTGTGGTCCAACCATGAGATGTTACCAATGATTGCTGATTTAACCGCACATAAGCTGGTTTAAATACAGTCTATATTTAAACCAGCTTATGTGCGGTCATTCTACTAGGGCCATTGAAGGGACAACATGGTCCCGAGTGCGCAGCCCAACTAGCCAGACTACAGCCTGTTTGTCCTCAGCCCTCAAAACCATCTGCACATCCGATTGAGCCTGAGACAAGTGCCGGACTCCGTGGATTCTAAAGGAGTACATCTATTTACTCTGCAACACCAATCCCACATGCATCTATTCCTCTGATCAGGACTGATTTGCCCAACTTTTTCTTTTTTTTTCCATTTTTTGAAATTTTTTAATTTTGCAATTTTTTCATTTCATAATCTTTTCCTTTTTTTTTTTTTACTGTATACAGTTTTTTCATTTTTGTTGCATCATTGATGTGGATTATAGATATCCATGTATATTTATTAGAGTTAGTGTGGAGAGGGGGGAAGAGTGGATAATGGGGGAGGGGAAGAGGGGGATAGGTTGGTGAAGGGGAAAGGTGGGGTGTAGCCTCGAGGTCTAGGGGTGGGAGGTTGGTTGTGTGAGAGAAGTCTCCTGGTCTTATACCTGGGATGCCAGGGTGTGTGGGGTCAGAGGAAGAGAGAGTCCAGAGATTGGCCTACTTGGTTCCCCCCCCCCATCTGTCTCAAGGTTCTCTATCTCACAGAAGGAGTGGTAGTATGTCTGTGGGGTTCAGAGAGCGGCCCTCTCAACCTCTATTATGAGATTTATCATTGAGATTTATCATTGTGTGTATGTAGTCTCGTGTTCTAAGATGCCAGGTGTATGAAAGTGTCACTGGGTCAGGTTCTGGGCACCATTATTTGTGTGGGATGTTGCTGTCTGCCTCGAGATGTCTAGCCATTGGGGTGGGGGCTTTAATACCTGGGGTGCCCTGTCCATACAGGTTGTGCCCTGCAATGTGCCATGAGTTACCATTGACTGTACTGGGGATAGTGGGTTGCACGTAGTTGGTTGTTGGTTTCCCTGTGCCCCCTTTCCACCCCTCCCCTCATCCCGCTCCCCCGCGTAATACAAATATCCTTGTGGATGGTGTGGCTGGGTATTGTACAGTGGGACCAGAGAAGAATGAGGGGGAATGAGGGTGCCTACAGCTGGGGTACCATTTCAAGGGCCTGGTTTTTGTAGTGTCTCTCTCGTTAGTGATTTGCCCCTCAAGTGGCTAAGGGCAGCCTGCCGATGCTGGGCCCCAACCATGTCCCACACTCGTAAGCGGGCACCCTGGGCATGTGTTCTTCTCCCCAGTTCAGCTGGTGTGCCCTATTGGTGCTTGGACCCATGAATCCCTCCCCGAGCTCTGGCTCACATCACTGACTGTGGTGCCTTGTGGCAGACTTGTCTTTTGGTGAGATATTATGGAAATAACTTAAAATTAATCAATAATCTTTGGGAAAAAAAGTATTGCCTTTAACAAGTAAAGAACTGGGTAATTGCCTGATTAACATTACATTGGTAATGAGAGGTGGTTGACCCAAAGGCTCCGGGGACCCCACCCTCAGCGTGCCCTACATCTACGTTGGTGGGCGAAGTGCTCTGTGCGCCCTTTCAATATCCCGGTCTTGGTCCATGTATTCTGGCAGTATAGCTTGGAAGAGTGGGCATGATGGCATCCGCCGCTACCGTTTCCAGTAGGCTTTGATTCGAACATTGTTTGTCCTGGAGTGGTTGTTCAGGTCATCAAGATTGTCTTCAATGAATTGCAGCTTGTCACTCAGGTAGAATATGTCTTGGCTGTGTTGGGTTGATTTTACTTTTAGGCTCAATACGTCAGCTTTGGCCTGCTTGGTGCGCACTGTCAGGGCCTCAAGGTCTTCCTTGAAGCCCGAGATTTGCCTTTCTAGCTTTGTTTATTGCTGTGGCATGCAACGAAGGTCTTGTTTTGTCAGTGGGGCATGTTGTCCCTCTGAGGTTTGAGACAACAGTGGGGCATGTTGTCCCTCTGAGGTTTCGCTGCAGTCGTTGTCGGAACCTGAGTCCAGCAGGCCTTGGCTCAAAGATGGCCGCCCTTGCTGACTCAGAGTCCAGAATAGCGTGGCAACTGAGGGTGGTTTTTTTGGTGTCTCACATAGTGTCACTCTGGGTGGCAGTTGGTATCTGTTTGGGAGCTGGATGCTTGATAAATTTATATAATAATGTGACACCAATCTCAAAAGGGGCAATACAACTAAACACATTAGTACACATTTTAAGCAAACATTTTGGGCCACTGGCAAATTCCAAAGCAACATGGGTGTTGCTAGTGCAGTGGCACCATCTTTATTTAAGAGTGCTGCCCATCTAACTGGCTATTCTTGCTGGAAGTCTAATTCCTTTCTCTCAACATTTAAAAACAGATGTAGCTTCAAAATTGCTCAATGTCCTGGAAGCCATTCACTGCACTTATGTGGCACTCAGGCCTCCCCAAGCATTCATACAGAATTCTTTCTATCCCAAACTTGCTTCTGTCTTTGCCACTTACTTTCAATCTTTAATTCAGTCTTCAGTCTCCATTTTATCCTTCTCATTTACTATTTATTCACAAACACTCTCAGGTCCATTCACCTCAACACTTCCAGCCACCCTCAACCCAGTAGCATTCACACAGCCCCTCACAAGCCCCATCTCACTCTCTCATTTTCCTTGACATTTTATATACTTTCTGTTACTCTCTATATTCTCACCCACTAGTGCCCCGTGTTTTTTCATTCTCATGCTCCCATTTTTCACTTTCCACGACTACCATTCAGTATCCTTTTTATGCTTCTTTCTTGCTTTACTTGGGAATTCACATTTTGGACTTCTCTTCCAGTTTCTGGATAATGTGCATCTAATTTGGCCCTTTGTGATTGGTGGTTATACAGTGGCCTCCATGAGACCCAAGATGCACTTGATGACATCTTCCTGGACTGGCTATTAATAACCTTCAACCAGTAATGTAATACGAGTTGTACATAGGTAACTTTCTTTGTTAGCCTTGCAATATAGGCTTAGTGAGCTTGATATTGTGAAATTAATGGGCTATTAATACTTTATTGTCAGATTTTTATTGATTGGTTACTGACTGGTTTGCAATCTACCACATAATCTTTTTTTTTGGCTGGTCATGGTAGCATATACTGATAGTTTAGCTCTGCCCATTGAAGCTAATAGGAAAAGATATAGAAATAAAAATCTTTAAATTGAGGTCCTGGTCATACAGACCTACAGACCTTAGGGTGGGGTTGCACTTTTAATTTCAGCATGCTTCTGTGTTTAGTCTACACAGAATTGAAAACTACAGGGAGTGCAGAATTATTAGGCAAGTTGTATTTTTGAGGATTAATTTTATTATTGAACAACAACCATGTTCTCAATGAACCCAAAAAACTCATTAATATCAAAGCTGAATATTTTTGGAAGTAGTTTTTAGTTTGTTTTTAGTTTAGCTATGTTAGGGGGATATCTGTGTGTGCAGGTGACTATTACTGTGCATAATTATTAGGCAACTTAACAAAAAACAAATATATACCCATTTCAATTATTTATTATTACCAGTGAAACCAATATAACATCTCAACATTCACAAATATACATTTCTGACATTCAAAAACAAAACAAAAACAAATCAGTGACCAATATAGCCACCTTTCTTTGCAAGGACACTCAAAAGCCTGCCATCCATGGATTCTGTCAGTGTTTTGATCTGTTCACCATCAACATTGCGTGCAGCAGCAACCACAGCCTCCCAGACACTGTTCAGAGAGGTGTACTGTTTTCCCTCCTTGTAAATCTCACATTTGATGATGGACCACAGGTTCTCAATGGGGTTCAGATCAGGTGAACAAGGAGGCCATGTCATTAGATTTTCTTCTTTTATACCCTTTCTTGCCAGCCACGCTGTGGAGTACTTGGACGCATTGTCCTGCATGAAAATCATGTTTTTCTTGAAGGATGCAGACTTCTTCCTGTACCACTGCTTGAAGAAGGTGTCTTCCAGGAACTGGCAGTAGGACTGGGAGTTGAGCTTGACTCCATCCTCAACCCGAAAAGGCCCCACAAGCTCATCTTTGATGATACCAGCCCAAACCAGTACTCCACCTCCACCTTGCTGGCGTCTGAGTCGGACTGGAGCTCTCTGCCCTTTACCAATCCAGCCACGGGCCCATCCATCTGGCCCATCAAGACTCACTCTCATTTCATCAGTCCATAAAACCTTAGAAAAATCAGTCTTGAGATATTTCTTGGCCCAGTCTTGACGTTTCAGCTTGTGTGTCTTGTTCAGTGGTGGTCGTCTTTCAGCCTTTCTTACCTTGGCCATGTCTCTGAGTATTGCACACCTTGTGCTTTTGGGCACTCCAGTGATGTTGCACCTCTGAAATATGGCCAAACTGGTGGCAAGTGGCATCGTGGCAGCTGCACGCTTGACTTTTCTCAGTTCATGGGCAGTTATTTTGCGCCTTGGTTTTTCCACACGCTTCTTGCGACCCTGTTGACTATTTTGAATGAAACGCTTGATTGTTCGATGATCACGCTTCAGAAGCTTTGCAATTTTAAGAGTGCTGCATCCCTCTGCAAGATATCTCACTATTTTTGACTTTTCTGAGCCTGTCAAGTCCTTCTTTTGACCCATTTTGCCAAAGGAAAGGAAGTTGCCTAATAATTATGCACACCTGATATAGGGTGTTGATGTCATTAGACCACACCCCTTCTCATTACAGAGATGCACATCACCTAATATGCTTAATTGGTAGTAGGCTTTCGAGCCTATACAGCTTGGAGTAAGACAACATGCATAAAGAGGATGATGTGGTCAAAATACTCATTTGCCTAATAATTCTGCACTCCCTGTATATATGCATATAGGTACTTTGTGATTGAACTTTTTTTTTCGTCTGCTAACTTCAATGGAAACTCTGTTACACATTCCTCTGATTTGGATGGACCCTACTCAAGCTCCTCAATTGCAATGACCAAGTCACAGTTTCTTTGCTAGCAACATAGCAAATGCACAGACTTTATACCTTGACCCAGTCATATTTGAACCTTGGAAGAATGCCCCATGCATGCACAGTGCACACACAAGCTGTCTTATGAAACCGATTGACTGCCGCTTCAAGGTAAGGATTACCATGTCTGCGGCATCCATATTCATTGAATGCAAAGTGAGTTTGATTTGCCTGGCTATTTAAAGACTCACAAACACCACACTTCTCTTCAGGCACAAACATGTAAACAACAACACCCTCCTATCTCTACATATTTGGGTATCACTGACTCAATGATTAATACCCTGTTACAACTTTGCAAATATTCAACTTCCTCCACCTATTAGAGGAGTTGACATTCCTGTGACATGGCCAAGTAGAAAGTTATCCTTTCTTGTCATTTGTTCCCAGCTTTCATAAAGTAGGATTAGACAAGAGTCTTAGTTATAAGCGCTGTGGAATTAGTTGGCATTACATAAGTATCAATAATAATAATAATAATAACACCTTGGAGGTACATATTTGTGTCAGCATTGTCTGGAATTTGTCAGGCTTTGGAACTCCCAGTGGCAAAATTCTTTAAAGCTGTTATTAAGATGAGACCACAGTTAAAAGCATGTATGCCCATATGGGATTTGCCTCTTATAATGAAAGCTATGAAAAAAGCTCTTTGAGAAATTGTAGACTGACTCTCTGACAATATTATCCTTCCTTGCGGACTTCTCATCAGCAGGAATATTTGTGAATTATGTCTTAAAAGCCACCTTTTTGCCATCTTGCCACAGGACAAAGTTGTCCTTAGACCAATTTCAAAATTTCTTACAAAGTTGGTCTCTGAATTTCATATGAATCAGGAATTGGTATTGCCATATGTCTATTCCTCTGCCTTATCTCTGGAGGAGCAAGTCTTGCATGCACTGGTTGTGTTAGGAGTTGTTGTTTTTTAATAATAATAGAACCAACTCTTTTCAAAACGTTTTGTGTCACCTTGTGGATACAGGGAAGGAGAAGTAGGATCCACTTCCACACTCAGGATATGTGTGGTTCTGGCTATATCTAAGGCCTATAATATACGATCGCAGTTCCTAATGGATTGAACTCGCTCAACTATCAACAGTCTCAGACTCTTGGGCTTCTGTGGCAAGTGTTTCCTTTGAGAAGATTTTTGAAGTTGGCACTTGGTCCTCATTCAACATTTCTCTTCATCATTACACGTTGGATGTCAAGGCAACTAAAAGACTCAGTTTGGACATTAAGTCATTCAGTCTGTCCATTATAATGCTCACTTTCTTATTTCTTACATCGTAGAAGTATTTTATGCATTATTTGACTCTCTATGACACTCCCTTTAAAACTCCCTTTACCCATTAGTATGTGCTGCCCTGATTAGGTAGGAAAAACAAACATTTATGCATACGTACCATAATTTTCTTTTCCTGAATATTATTTATGGCAGCAAATAATACTTATCATAATGGGAGTTTGTTACTGTTCTTACTGAGTTTTAATGACAAGGATCTACTTTTAAAGATTGTTTCTATTTCCTTTCTTATTGATTGCAAGGGGTGAACCTAACCCATTAGCATATGCTATAGGGATAATGCTAATATGAATAATAGTCAGGAAAAGAAAATTAAGGCAAATGTGAATATATTTTCTTTTACATTGACATACAAGCAATAACACAATTAGCCAGTTTTATATGCAGGATCATAAATATGTAGTTTAAGGAGATCTTTGTGTGATGAAAAATTTATTCTAAGAGTAATCCATATTTACTGGCATACCTCACACCTATATAATTATACCTGATGCTCTGGCGGAGATATATCAGCAATGTAATTATAATTTGGAAATGGTCATTTTCTTGGTTTCAGGAGTTTGTTGATTACCATAATAGTAATCAATAAAAATTAAAAATTTACACCTGTGTAGAATATGAGGAAAATTTATTTTCTTGATTTAACGTTATTTTGGGAAAATGGCCATATTAAAACTAAATGTCTTTGCAAATCAACTAATGGCAACGGCTACGTCCATCAGAAAAGCTGCCACCATCAGTCTTGGTTAAGGGGATAGCAAAGGGTCGATTTACGCATTCTAGACACAACTGCTCCCACCTCCAAGATTTTAAATCCTAGTTTATACATATAAAGAATAAAGTAATTGAAAGGGATACAAGAAAAATAATTGAGGATGTGTTTAGATATGCATTCACAGCACAATATAATGTAGACCATTGGAAAATTAAAAAAGATTTACAAAAACACTGGTCAATTTTACTACAAGACCCGGTAATAAGGGCCTCGTTACCTAACACTTATTTACAAAAATAATCAAAATTAAAAAAAAAAAATGTATCACCTAGTTATGCCATTAAAACTGATTCAACTAGGGCAGAGACTGACACCGCACCGGAGCAGACACAACTTCTTTGAGCTCCAAAGCTACAAAAACCAATCTGCAAAAATCGAGGGCATCCCGCTGTGATCCCAGGTCCACGAATGGCTATCAACATAGGAGCATTGCAATGATATGGGTGATGCCATTTTCTTCTGACCCCGGGCTCTAACACTCGACGTGGAGGCGAAAAGGCCTACTGCGTGGGTGTACAGCATGAAGACACAGCTGGAGGAATATGGCCGTGGAATACACTTGGACTGGAAGACTTACAATCCAGCTCACAAAGCACAGGTGAGATGGGATATAGGTCTTAAAAACCAATCCCACACACCCCGAAGCCACAGCGAGACATTAGCCAAATTCTGCAGTCACCTCCACGTGGACTCCCCACCACCCTCCAAGGAAGGGGAGCCACTTGACTGCCCTCCACTAAGACCTGACACCCTGAGCCCACTTGGGAAGTGAAGTACTGTACCCCTGCCTCAAAGAGAGACATACAGGCCATGTTGACAGGCCTGCAACATTACCTCAAGCAGATGTGGAAAGCAGACCTGGTGGTGCTCAAAACTGAAGTGCAGGTCATGGCAGCTCGCACTTAGGCAACTAAAGGTGAAGTTGTTGGTCTTAAACAGGGCCTACAGGCACTGGGGGAGAAAGTACAACACCTACACTCCACACAAGCTACCCTGTTGAGATAAGTCAACCTACTGGATATCAGGGGAAGACATAAGAATATCAAGATCAGAGGGGTCCAGGAGTCAGTGCCATTGAAGGAGGCGCCTTGTGGCTTCAGTACTGCCAGTGAGATAAGCTAAAAATGTCCTATTTGATGGAGCCTACAGAATCGTTAAATCACCACAAGCACCCAACGCAGCTCCACGAGACATCATCTTGCGATGCCAAGCAATTAATTTTAGACAAATTAGGGTTTAAGGCAGACTCCATATGAATTTAAAGAATGCCAACTCACCTTTTTCCAGGACTTAAAGGACCACTATAGGCAACCAGACCACTTCGGCTTAATGAAGTGGTCTGGATGCCAGGTCCAGCTAGGGTTAACCCTTTTTTTTTTATAAACATAGCAATTTCAGAGAAACTGCTATGTTTATAAATAGGTTAATGCAGCCTCTATAGCCTCTAGTGGCTGTCTCATTGACAGCCGCTAGAGGCGTTTGCGTGCTTCTCACTGTGAAAATCATAGTGAGAACACGCAAGCGTCCATAGGAAAGCATTATGAATGCTTTCCTATGAGACTGGCTGAATGCGCGAGCAGCTCCTGCTGCGCATGCACATTCAGCCGAAGAGGAGGACAGGAGACGGAGAGGAGAGCTCCCCGCCCGGCACTGGAGAAAGGTAAGATTTTAACCCCTTCCTCTCCCCAGAGCCGGCGGGAGGGGGACCCTGAGGGTGGGGGCACCCTCAGGGCACTATAGTGCCAGGAAAACAAGTTTGTTTTCCTGGCACTATAGTGGTCCTTTAAGCAGGGATACACTACTCTGGTGCAAAAAAAGGCCACTGATCCTAAAGAAGGTCCAGCATTGATGGCGGCACTGCTAACTACAATAAGGCCTCAATGACACTGTCAAGCTGGAATGCAGACACTGCAATGGCTTTCAGGCCCAGAGAGAACAGAGGCACCATGACCTGATCTAACTCCCATTACAAGCAGCCTTTTATTTGTTACTTATGTGTTGTTAGGGCAACCTATCTTGCAAATATGCTTTTACAATTTTAAACCTCACAGGTACATTTTGGGTTGAAACTTTCAAGCAAGCAGTCCCCTGAGGCCACACTTTCCTGTTCCGGTGACATTCGCCTCTGCCCCCACCTTGGGGTAACAGGGTATTATTAGCGATGGAGCTTCCTACACCTAATTCGTACCAACAACAAGGCAACTATGCCACTACTATAGTCCAGCTTTATTGCTCAGCTCGTCTGTATATCACCACCACAACTCCTACCCACCTTGACTCACACTATAAACATTTCTGAGGCTATATCCCAATTACACATAATTCTAACCATCTCTATTTACACTGCTTTGAACAGAGTGCAATGCAACCACAAACATAGGCCACTTGACCACGGCTAATAGCCATTACGGGCACAGGCCCTTTTTAATGTCTATGGTCGTATAGCGGAATACTGTACTAAACCACCCGACAAACACAACCCAAAAATAGGGTGCCATATTGCACACTCTAAACTAGCCATGGGGAATAGACTTGGGGCGCACCTACCATAGCGGAGCATTCTAGCCTAGATAGCATGACCTACTCACCTTCTGGTTATATTTGCACTGTTCCCTATAGCCGGGCATACTACGCCCCCATTGTTTTGCTTGTTAATTCTCTCATTATAACATATGTGTCCATAAAAACTACAAAATAAGTACCACTACAATGCCTTGTATTCTCTATGCACTGATTTTGAAACACAAGTATCTACTGCCGTGGTAATACATGTCTAACTGTCTGTTGATACAACTAGACCAACTGAGAATCTTGCGTGTTCCACGGGGTGTAGTATGTGCAGGGCCTGATTAACATAGGGGCTGATGGAGCTGCAGCTCCAAGCCCATGCCAATAGAATAGGCCCATTGATTTAAAAAAAAAAAAAAAAAAACATTTTACGGCACTTCACATGCTCTTATTTAAGTATGGAAACTTAATAGGGCTGTAGGGGAACAAAACTGGTGTGGACTGGCTGACAATAAAATTAGTTAAGGTAAAGCTGACTTTGCGCACTATGCAAATGCTGCTTCAGTCTCTCTAACACTGTGGCATGTTCCCATTCTTCTACACTCACTACATACATTTTCTCTCTGACCCAGACTGTAGAACAGGTGCTTCTGCCTGCTAGTAAGAAGATTAGGAGAGGAGTGGACCAGAGCTAGTGCTTCATTAGATGCATTTATGCCAAGCTCCATGTTCATTGCAGTTCCTGACCCTCCTTCCCATTTGGTGGTCTCAAATGCATTGGCATTAAGAAAGTCCTGCCAATGCATTTGAGATCACCGATAGGGAGAACACGAGACATATTGGATCCAACACAAGACATATTAGATCCACAGATTGCAAATGTTGGAGCCTGGGAGACTGAATGTAGATATAGATTTGGTTTGTTTTTTTGTAGCCTTAGGTTAAATTCCTCCTTTTTTCTTTCTCTGCATATACCATAGTATATTTGAAATTCATAGGTCGATACAAGGTTTACACACTTTTTTTTTATGAGTATGTGTGGTATTGCTATATATGTAAAAGCCTTTTCTAAGTTTCATCAATCTAGAAAAAAATATGGTATTAGGTTGTAAGTTTGTCTTGTATAGAAAATATTATTGAGAAGCATATTCAAATAAATGATTTCACTTTTTATTTTTTTCATGCAAATGTCACTTTAAGAAATGTTTAGTTCAGATTATAATATGTTCACTTTGAGCAGACAGACTTTTCGTTATAACAAGTATTAGAAGCTGCTTTTCCTTTAGAAAAGTTGTCCAGTATTAATACACCTTGCCAACACTAGGGGATGATCGCTCCATTATATGAGGCATATTCAGTTCCATGGTGGAACGCTCTGCCATCTCAGTCTCAGAAGAGAAAAGAAGTAATCAGTGGAACGCACTTCTGATTTTAGCCTTTGGATAATGGGGAGCCACTGTGGAGAAAGTGGAACTAAGATTATAGTTAAGGAACCGGTGAATGGAGTTAGCGAACCAATGGAGTATGGAAGAATAAGGACTCCCCCTTGGACCACCAATGGACTTTGGGGATTAGCCCTATTTAACGTGGGTGGGAGGGTTAGGCTGTGTTTTGGGCATTATTTTTGTTGTTTAATTTTATGGTCCCTGAGGAAGTCCTTTTCCTGGGACGAAACGAGTAGGACCATATTGTTTTACTATTTTATTTATTTTATAGTCTTAATAAAATCTGCTTAAGTTACTTACTACTCATTGTCCTGGTTGGTTCCTGAATTACAGTGGTGACTACACACCAAAGAAGGGTTCATGGCCCCCACCTACATCAGGGGATCATAGCCCCCCACCTACATCTCTTGTGAGTGCAACCTACCGCAGTGTGTGTGTTTATACTTAATTGTATTATACAATTCTGTTCTGTTTATTTATTTGTTTCTGCATTATATCAGCTGTATCCCAGTCATTTTTTGTATATTATAATTATGAATGTACCGCAAATAATTAATTAAGGATTGACACATTACCTTACATCAAACCACAATGACTTACCCACGCAATATTATTTTTATGCCAAAAGTACACCATAATTCTCTTCTTTTATCTCTGCAGATAATATCAAAAAAAGGCAGCACTAAACATGCATATAATCATGTTTAATTATATGATTTACCGGTATCTCTAAATATAGCAAAACTCCCTCATGAAATTATTATTTTTGTTAGATATAAAGATAAATTCAAACCACACAATGCAATTTGAGATCATCTGAGTTAAAACTGCAAGCACATTAAAACATGACCCAGTTGCTCAGATATTTACTTTTTCTATGAAAAGTGATGCAGTGCATTATTTACCTCTTTGTTCCTTTAAACACCATTCATATTGTTACTTACTCCCCTCTCCTTAGTTGTACTCTACAATAATTCAAAATATACCAAAGGCTTATGTTAGTATAAATCTTACTTTTTGAAGGTGAAGCCTTATATGCAAGGCTTGAAATGAAATGTAGAGACATAAATAATTCATGATTCAATAGAAGGTAATAAAGCATACTTGGGGTCAAGATTGCTATTTCTGAGAACTATTTTTATTTACTTGAAGGTAAATGTAGACATCTGAGAGCAGAAGCAAAGGTTTTGGTGAGAAGTAAATGCAGAAAATTACTTGATGTACACAGAAATTGGTTGCAAGTAGTCAAGAGAAATGCATATCGAAATGGAAGTATATTCCCTGTTAGCATATGGGGAATAATTTAAAATAGGCTGAGAATGTTTTCCAAGATTCTGTTACTTTTTAACATAATCTATACAAAGTTTTTTTTGTAATTTTGCCAGTGGGTTTAAAAACACTGGTTTTAAAGGTGAATGGCTTCACTATAATAGAAAATCCAGTAGCACTAATTATATTTGGCAAGTAACACTAATATTTAATATTAAATCAAAATACATATAAATGCAACATTATCTATTTTTTTTTTTTTTTTTTTTTAAATCTGTTTTTTTTGAGGAAAGTTCGGTAAAGAAAAAGGAGACGTAGAAAGCGAGGCTCGCAGGCCTCCATGTATAACGTTGTGAAATAACATAACATGTATTATACAGCATTCCAGAGTGTTCAACAAGTTATAGTAATATATAGCATTTACGGCTTTACGGTCATGCATAAAAATATTAGCCTAAGACATGGCTAGTGGATATGCGGTATGTAAGAAGGTGGTATGTAGGTGTTTTCCCACTGGTTAGATTTGGGATGGAGCCCAACATGTATCCATTAGTTACACTTCATGCTCTTATCGCGACCTCCTGTGTGATTGTATGTACCGCATTTAGTCATTCAGTGTGGATCCCGTGTTCCTATGCCATGGGTCAGTTAAGTGGGGGGGTAGGTAATTGTAGTATAAAGAGAAATGAAAGAGGGAGAAAGGTTTAGTAGGTTTAGAAGAGTCCGCCCTTGGGCTCCTCTTTTTCTCCTCACCTCGGAGTAGATGAGTGGTCGGTACGTGGTATTCGGGGATTATCTAGTCGTTTTGTGATGGAACGTGTTGCGTGTGTAAGGTACTGTAGCGTAGGTCTCTGTCAGGTACTGTCACCCGTTATAGGCATGTCAGGGGTCTGAACTAGTATGTTGTGTCAGTTCCTTGGTTACCCGTCAGTGTGCAGTGTCCCAGACTGTACCTTGGGATTCCAGGTACGTGTTAACCGTCCATGTGGTTATTTAGTATGGCTATGTATCGCCGTGTTGACGTTCGTTCAGCCCTTGTGTGTCCTGTAAAAAGTCAGCGTTAACAAGGGAGTGTGTGAGTCCTTGTGTTTTGTCTCCCATCGGGGCAAGTCGTCCCACGGGGAGGTCATAGCCAGTGCTAGGAAGGATCTGGGGTCCGCCCACCGGCCCTCCACTCCTCGTGTGCGTGATGTAAGCCCGCTATTTACCCGCTTGGTATGAGAACCAGGGTTGCCACATCTCCGCGTGCCTTGCTGAACGTCCCGCCTGGGATGCCCGTAACGCCTCTGCCGCCTGTATATCTCCAATCCTTTGGAGCCACTCTTCCATAGTGGGGACTTCTGATCTCTTCCAATAGACGGGGATCAAGGATTTGGCTGCGTTCAGTAAATGGCGTAGGATCGATCTCTTGTATCCGGGGATGGATTGCGAGGTGATATGTAGTAGGGCCAGTTCTCGGGACCATTCTGTGTCGTTCCCCAGGATTGCCATTATCTCTGTGTGAATGCGATCCCAGTAGTGCGAGATAGTTCGGCATTCCCACCACAGGTGTAACAAGGTGCCCCTTGCCTCCTGACATCTCCAGCAGGTTGGGGATGCCTCCGGGAAAATCTTCTGTAATACGACTGGGGTCCTGTACCACATGGAGATCAATTTATAGTTGACCTCCTGGTAGTAGGAACTTGAGGAACTTTTATATTGCCATAGCAGAGCTGTTCCCCATTGTGTTGGTGTGATTTGTATCTCTAGTTGTGCTTCCCACCGTCTTTGAAAGGTATTATTGTCCGAGGAGGCTCCTATCAACAAGTGTTGGTAAAGGAGAGATACTGCCTTCTCAAGTGCGGTGCCTCGGCGGCATAGTCCCTCGAACCACGTAAGGTCCCTGTGTAGCAGCTGTTTTTGAGGTAAGGAGTCGTAGTAATGTGTCAATTGGAGGTAGTGTAGGGTTAGTAAGGGCGTCTGTGGTCTGTCAGACAGCAATGAGTTGAGTGGTCGTATGGTTCCTCCTTCCAAAATTGTGCAGAACGGGACATAGTCCCTTTCCCCCAGAAACGCCCAGCTCCCATATGGGAGTCCTCCTCCGATGTCGGGGTTATGGGTAACCGGGAGCATAGGGCTAGGGGTTGGGGAGACCTGTGTCATTCTCCTAGTTGTCTTCCACGTTTTCAATGTCTGTGCTACTGGGTTCCCATCCTCTTCTTTCCCACAGCGACCCGTCCCTTCTCGCCACACATCAGCCTTAAGTTTGGTCCCTGAGTCAGCTCTGTCCAGGGTTACCCATTGTTTCGGGTTTTCGGCTGCGTGCCACTCCAGGATACGCTGCATTGTGGTAGCTTGGTGGTACTTTTTAAAATCCGGGAGTGACAGGCCACCCCTGTATCTGGGTAAGCACAGCGTTTCATATCGTAGTCGGGATCTCTCCCCTCTCCAGACATATCGGATGACCACCGTTTTCAGAGTTGAGAAGAAGGTTGCCGGTAGCGATATTGGGATGGTTTGAAATAGATATAGGATCCGTGGTAGTACGTTCATCTTGAGGACCGCGATCCGTCCGTGCCAGGTGATGTGTGGGTATGCCCAGCGATCAAGGTCTGACGTTAATTGTTGTAACATGGTGGTAAAATTATGTCGATAAACGTCTCGCGGATCGGTAGTGATCCATATTCCTAGGTATTTCATTTTCCCTTCACACCATCGGAATGGAAAAGCAGAGCTCAGTGTGGCATATTCATTCTGTGGGAGGGTGACATTAAGGACCTCACATTTCGTAAGGTTAAGCTTGAATCCTGAGATCCGTCCAAAGCGTTCAAATTCTAGGAGTAGACAGGGCATTGTGATTCGTGGGTTAGATATGAAAAAGAGAAGGTCGTCCGCATAGGCCGCCACCTTATGTTCTGACCCCTTCCAAATAAAACCGTGAATGTCCGGGTTCTGTCTTATAGCCTGTAGAAGCGGTTCCAGGGTCATGGCGAACAAAAGAGGGGATAGGGGGCATCCCTGTCTGGTCCCGTTGTTAATTTCAAAGTTGGCGGTCAGTGCTCCATTCACCCTGACCGCCGCGTGCGGTTTATCGTATAAGGCGGATATCCACGACATCATCTTACATCCCAATCCCATGGCCCTTAGCGTGTGCATCATGTACGACCAGTTGACCCGGTCAAAGGCCTTTTCGGCGTCTGTAGAGAGCAGTAAGAGGGGTTCCCGTGAGGTTCGCGCTCGGTGTTGTATGGAGAAAAGTCGTAGTGTGCTGTCCCGAGCTTCTCTACCTGGGATAAATCCCGTTTGGTCTGCGTGAATTATACTCGGTAGCGCGCGTTGTAGCCTGGTCGCCAGCACTTTCGTAAGGAGTTTTGTGTCCACATTCAGTAAGGAAATCGGTCGGTAGTTGCCGCAATGCTCGGGTTCCTTCCCAGGTTTGAGCAGGACCGCGATTGTAGCTGCTAGTGATTCCATGCCAAATCGTCCTCCTTCCGTGATGGCGTTGAGTGCCTTCGTCAGCCAGGGCAGGAGTAGTGCGGAGAAATGTTTGTAATACCCTGTGGGGAATCCGTCCGGGCCCGGTGCTTTACCCACCTTCGTTGCCTTCAGAGCTGCGGTTAGTTCCTCGGTGCTAATCAGTTCATCTAGCATGGTTGTCGCGTCTGGGTTCACTCGTTTGCAGACATTATCCCGTAGGAAGGCCTGGGTGGGCGTGAGGGCTACAGGTCCCGGCGTTGTCCCATCCAGGGCGGGGAGATTATATAAAGCATGGTAGTATCGGCGAAATTCGTTTGCGATCTCGTCTGGGAAGGAGGTTGATGTCCCAGAGGGGAGGCGGAGTTTGTGTACCCTTGTTCGCGGTGTGTCGCCTTTCAGAAGGCGTGCCAGGAATTTGCCGCCTTTGTTCGCGTGTATATAGAAGAAATTCTTCGAATATTGTAAGGAGCGGTAGTACTTTCGCGTGATGAGGTCTCGGAGTCGTCGTCGGGCATTTAATAGTTCCGTTTGTGTGTCAACGTGTTGAGTCCGTTTGTGTTGGAGTTCCAGCTTTGCGATGGTCTCATAAACTTCTGCCATCTCCCGCATCGCCGCTTTCCTCTTGCGGGAGGCTATCCTAATGAGATTTCCACGAATTACACTTTTGTGTGCTTCCCAGATCGATATAGGCGATATTCCTTCCACATCATTTTCTCTGAAATATAATTCCAGGGCTTGTGTTACTTCCCCTAAAACCTCTGGGTCTTGGAGCAAGGACTCATTCAGTCGCCAGGTCCAACGGGCTGGTTTGAATAGCGGTGATTCCAGTTCAACCATCATCGGGCCATGGTCTGACCAGGTGGCAGGGCCTATAGTAGCTGCCCTAAGTCGTGTCAGGCCCTCCTGTGGGAGCAGTATGTAGTCGATTCGCGAGTAGCGTTGATGAAGTGCCGAGTAGTGGGTGTAGTTCTTGGAGTCCGGGTTAAGCGCTCTCCAGCTGTCCACTAGACCCATCTCGCTCATTGATTTGCGGATCGAGCGAATACTAGAGTGTGGTAGACAGCTACTGCCTGTCGATGTATCCTTCTGGGGGTCTAGTGGGGTGTTAAAGTCGCCTCCTATAATAAGCGCTCCTTCCGAGAATCCTCGTAGCTTATTCAATGTTCCCCTAAGGAATCTTGCCTGGTTTGTGTTGGGCACATAGATCGACACCAATGTGTAGAGTTTATCGGCAATGGTGCCTTTTAGGAAGATAAACCTCCCCTGTGTGTCAATCATCCTGTCCAGTTCCCTGAAGTCTAGGTTAGCGGACAGGACGATGGCAACACCGGCTCTACGTGCCGTGTTGTGGTTGCTAAAGAAATTGTTGGGGTAATATCGGTTCCGTAGTTTTGGTGCACATCCCTCTAGGAAGTGGGTTTCTTGAAGCATAGCTACAGATACTTGCGATTTCCGCAGTTCTCGCAGGAGATGGGTGCGGCGTTCAGGAACGTTCAGACCTCTGCAGTTAAGGGTTAGGACTTGCAACGGGGCATTATGATAAGGTGCTGACATCCCGGCACTCGGCTCAGGGCACGCGGAGAGCCCGGCGCCCGATCCCCCCTCCCTGGGTGGCTATATAGTCCCGGCTAGCCCCCTCCCGTTGGTGTGGCCACTAGGAGTTAGTGGTCTGTGTAGCTGCGGGAGCGGAGGGCCAGTAGAAGCTTTCCCAGTCAAGTGGCGAGATCACTAAGGTAGTGGCGTTGTGTGTAGATTTTGCCCCTCTCACCGTTCCCGTATACCCAGTGTGGTGCGTGAGGTTGTGTAGTCGGCGAGGTGTGGTGCCGGTGTGAGGAGGGCGCGAGATGTGGCTATATTGCGCGCCTGTGTTAGAGCCAAGGACGGACTACTAGGAAAATATGAGTGGTGTCAAGTATAGTGAGTAGGAAAGAATAGAGTAAAAAAATGGGGAAAGTACGATATTCCCCAGATGGAGGTGCCCTGTAGTGGGGGATGGGTAAGTTAAAGAGAATGCACCTCAATGTCACCTCAGTTTTAAGGAGGTGTAAGTCGTGCGACAGCAGGGGTCGCCAGAGGCCACTCCGGTAACCAGACCGGGATGTGGATCTCTGGGGGCTCCGCCGTCCAGAAAAACGCACGACCCTTAGGTGGAGTCAATGGCTCCGCTCCAAACCAGAATGGATATGGAAAATAAGTGTGGTGTCAGAATAATATCCGTGTGTCCCACCCGCCAGCACCATAGCCTAGTGCCATTTGAACCATAGATAGGGCGCCACCCGACAGATGTGGTATAGGATAACTTAAATAGATTAACATTGCAAAATTAGGCGAGCGATAGAACAGCCTGGATGATTATGCGTTTGTTATCAACCTGTATTCTCTCCCCATCTCCCTCCACCCCTGACCTCTCGGCCCCAGCGTGTCCCCCGTGAGTGGTCTGCAACCGTGGAAAACTTACATTTCCCTCCCCGCCCTCCCACAAATAAGAGAAGGTCAGTTGATTATCTGCCCCGGTGGGGCCCCCCCCCTCCCCCATTTCCTCCCGGGTGTCTACCCCTCAATGTTGATTGTGTTAGGAGTCCCGACCTCCCTCTGCGCGGTATGCCGACCCCTCCAGCCACCAGACCGCCCAGTCCCCGGTGTATGCATTCCGGACACGTGAACCAGCCCGTCCGCAGGCCTGGGGGGGTCGGCACGTCCAGCAGTTGTGTCATACAAATGCCACCCTAATATATATATAACAGCTATATGCAATACGTATTATATGTACGATACAATATGTGTAACAGACATCTGGTAGAGGAGGTGAGGTCACTGGGTGAGATATGTGATCTGTTATATATACTGTGGGTGCTGCACAATACCGTGAGTCCAGTGCATAGATCTCCAAGAGAGTTGGTGCTTGTTTGCAGCATCAATGTCTCGCCAACCTGTGCTCCGCAATGCACAGGTGAGTTCCACAGTGTCACAGATGGAGGTTCCCAGCTTAGGGTCGGAAGTAGGGCCCCCCCAGGTAATGCAAAAAGTTCCCCGCATCGACCTCCCCTCCCCAACTGAAGTCCATGGTGATATGTGTCTCCTGGGCTTGAATGGCGGGCAGCCTTCCTCCCAATTTCCCACCCGGTCAAAAGAAGAAACATCACCCGTCACTCCCACCCAAAACTCCGTGGGGGTAGGGGAACGAGAACCTCTCCGTTACTTCTTGTTGGCATTGGGAGGATCCCGAGTGAGGGTGAAGCAGGAGGGTCATCTACGCAGCATTCCACTCCGTGGTTTGGGTTTGAGGGGTTGCAGTTCCAAGTCCAGTGTCCGCGCAGGGCATAGTGCTCCTCTGAGGGGATTAGTCATGGGTAGAGAGTAGATGGCCGAGGGCTTATCTGTTACTCCGGCACCTCCGGGTTGTTACGTCTGCGGGGTGCCGGACCTCTTGGTGGGTTGTCCCCCCGTCTCCGGGGTGCCCGTTGTTGGCGTGGTCCCCCTCCCAGTGGGCTCAGAATCCAGTCTTGAACCGTAATTGGAGGCAGGTCCAGCTCCTCCAGGAATCTTGGGATCTCCTCGGGCCAGCGGACTGATGTCCAGCCATTCTGAGTGCGGGCTAGTAGGGCGAAGGGAAAGCCCCATTTATAAGGTATGTTCCTTTCCTGTAGGGCAGCTGTGATTGGCTTCAGTGCCCTCCTGGCCTCTAGTGTAATCGGGGAGAGGTCATTATACAGGGAGACCGCAGCACCCCTGTAATCCCAGGTTGGGCGTGAGCGGGCTGCTCTCATTATGGCATCCTTGTCCCGGAAGGAGTGAAGGCAGCATATCAGGTCTCGTGGGCCTTCGTCCAGGGACCTGGCGCGAAGGGCTCTATGAGCTCGTTCAAATTTAAGAGTGTGGGGTGCGGCCTCTCCAAGTATCAGGCGGAATAAGCCAAGTAAAATATCCTCAGCATTTTCTGCTTCTCCTCCACTTTCGGGGACCCCACGGACCCTAATATTGCATCTGCGCCCCCTGTTATCTAGGTCCTCGACCGACCTTCTCATTTGCAGGAGCAGCTCACCTTGGCGTGTTAGGGCTGTATCCGTTGCTTGCTGCCTCGTGGCATGGGCTTCGTGGGAGCGTTCCAGGTCCTGGATGCGGCCTGTCTGTGCTGTCACCTCCGCCCTAATTCCCGCCATTTCGGCACGCAGTGCATCCTGTATGGTGGTTGTGAGGACTAGGAGGTCCGTTTTTGTGGCCATGGCTGCAGTCATATTACGGAGTTCTTCGCCTATCCTCTCCAACGCAGCGCCATGCGGTTCCCTGGGGGGCAGGGCTGTCGGCGCCATATTGGATCCACTTGCCTCCCCGCTCGCGTCCGTCTGGGACTGGAGGAATCCGTCCATCGGGCCGTGAGGCTGACCCGTTTGGGGGCCCCTCGGTGTCTGGGGGGTATCCGTGCGTCGGTGGCGCCCCATAGGAGCTGGTAAAAGCTGATTAGCAGGCTATTTAGGTTGCCGGCAGTACGGAGCTCACAGCTCAGGCGTCCATCCCGGTCAGAGCTCAGGCCACGCCCCCCCAACATTATCTATTTAACATCTGATTTGATTTTATTACTAAATAATAAGATCTTTGATAATAAATGATAATATATAGTGAATTGAAGACACGAATCATAATATAGAGAACACATTTGTTTTACCAGTTTGCTATAGATTAATACATTCTTTCCCTAAAGACAAATAGGTTGGTCAGGGAACATGTATGAGTGAAATGTGAATTTTACATTGTGGGTCTCGTGTTTATTTTTTTTAGGCAATCACAGTTACTCAGCCCTTTTTAGGAGACACTCTAACACAATTTATTTGTATTTCAATACATAAAGAATTTTTAATATTATGTTTATGTACACCGTGTGTTTAACAAATGTTTGTTTACAAGGTAAGAAACAAAATAAATGTAGAAATTCATACCGTTGTATTTCGATCTGTTCTAAAAAGTGCTTACATCATTGCTCAGTGTTATAAGTGATACCCTTTATTACCCTTTACTTTCATTCGACATTGTTTCATAATATTTTTTACATTGCTGTTAACTGTATATTAAAGCACATATATTGGATATGCCATCTTCCTTACAGTATGCCTTTCCTGTATTAGACACACCTACTCAGGTTTACAATGTGAAATCTTTAAGCTCATCTCTCACTCTCTACCTCTTGTAGTGTTTTAGTATGACGTATAATTTCCAAATAAGTGTGTAGTATAGTGGACGATCTTCTCTTGTGGCATATCCACAACAAACTACTGACAGCTGACGTAAATAAGTCTGATTATATCATTACTAAGTGATATCAATTAGAAATGATATAATCAATATTAGTCATATCAATTGATATCAGTTAGTAATGATATAATAAATATTATTCATATCAATTGATATCACTTAGTAATGATATAATCAATCTTATTCACTTCACCTGTCAGTAGTTTGTTGTGGATATGGCACAAGAGAGGTTTGTCCACTATAGTACACAATTATTTGGAAATTTCACGTCATACTAAAACATTACAAGAGGCCGAGAGCAGATTTCACATTGTAAGCCTGAGTAGGTGTGTCTAATACAGGGTTTATATGGGCTGTTCAAAATGCTTTCATTTTAAAAAGGCTACATTTTAGCAACTAATTGGCTAGCAGGAAATACTCACTGGCAAAAGAACAGAGGATAAATGGGAGATCTTTAAACAAATTCTACAAAAGTACATTTCTCAACATATACCACTGGAAAAGAAATTCAAAAGAAGCAAATTAAAACCAACATGGCTTAGTACAAGGGTCAGTCAAATGATAAAAGATAAGAAAAGGGCATTCACAACATTTAAATCAGAGGGGTCAATTGCATCCAAAACACATATAAGCATGCCAATAGGGCTTGCAAAAAGGCAGTTAGATGGGATGAACTTAAACCATAGCCAAAGAGAGCAAGTATGTTAATGCCAAAAAGGTTATGAATTAAAATATCAGGCCTATTTAAAAATTGAGATGGGTGAGTCAAGGCAGAAATTCTAAATAATATTTTTTTTACAGTATATAGGGAGGATTAATCTATGGCTGTTGATTTGCAAATCCCTGTTACAAATGCCTATAGCAAACCTGTGGTTAACATTTATTCAGAAATTAAATTAAGTTAATGTAAGCAAACCCCCAGGGCTAGATGGTATTCATCCACACGTGCTTTGGGAGCATAGTGTAGAAATATCCATAACACTGTGTTTTTATTTTTTATTTCAGGATTCTTTTCTTTCAGGAATTGTACCAGAGGATTGTAGAAAATCAGATGTGGTACCTTCATTTAAAATGGTTCAAAAGCTCACCCTGGTAACTACTGGCCCGTGAGCTTAACAACTGTGATTGTGAAATTATTTGAAGGGCTGTTAAGGTATAAGAATTCATTTTGTACAAAAATAGCATTAGCAGGAATCAACATGGTTTTATGAAAGACCGATAATGAAGAAGTTAGTATAAATATAGATCCGGATGATCCAGTAAATAAGTAAATATGTAATCTACTTGATTTGTCTTAGGCAATTGATAGAGTTCCACACAAAAGGTTACCATTAAAGCTGAAAACGGTTGGTTTATATGAAAAATATTTTTTGGGATAATACACTGTCTTAAAGATAGAGTGCAGATAGTACTTGTAAATGGGAAGTTTTCAAATTGGACAAATGTGTTAAGTGGAGTGCCTCAGGTTTCTTTCCTAGGCCCACTCCTCTTTAATCTGTTTATAAATGATCTTGAAGTGGGCATTGAAAGTCATTTATTAGTGTTTGCAGGTGAGAGAAAACCAGGTAAGATAATACAGTCTGAATATGACATCACTTTTCTTCAGAGGGATTTGGATAAATTGGGGGAATGGGCAGGCAAGTGGCAGATTAAATTCTATACAGATAAATGCAAAGTTATGCATTTTGGAGTTGGGAACCGATAAGCCACATATTCATTAAATGGAACTGAGTTAGGGATAACATTAAGTGAAAGGTGCTTGTAAACAATTATAGATCACAAACTAGTCAACAGTATACAATGCTCTATTGCAGTTACAAAACTTAGTAAGGTGCATTGGTTATAAAAAGGGATTTTGTTTCACGTGGTCCAAATATAATTGCCTCTTCACAAATCAATGGTAAGACCCCACCTTAAATATGCGGTGCAATTTTGGAAATCAGTTTTAAAGAAGAATATTGCAAAACTATAAAAAGTGCAGCCACAAAACTAGTAGCAGGGGGCAGAGCCTGACCACCAAACTGGCGAAATGCATGATGCAGAGTCTCCTGCACTCCTCACTAGATTTCGGGACTTACCTCCAGGCACAAATTCGCCACTAGTACCGCAGTGTGCTACCCAGCTCGGGAGTGCACTAAGGCACAAAACAAGCCTTCACTCCGACTTCTACTCACCTGGGAGCCCCGGGCACAAAGCTGTGGCCTGCGGGCATTGAAGTTGGGGAGAGGCAGCAGCTCTCCCTGCTTTCCTGCTTGCGGTACATATCACTGACATCCTACCCCCCACCATTCCTGGACCGGGAGGGATATCCCAGTCCCCACTGGACTCTCACACACGGCACAAGTCATCACCACAACATTGAGGGCTACCCATCTGAGATGAGAACCCAAAATGGCTGCTGGCTTTTCACACAATCAGGGGAGCATGCCTCTGGCCCATAAGCCTCACTATGACTCCTTAGAATCTATCCTGCGAAGACTAGAGGTCATGTTCCAGAACTTTTGGCTGAAGCTCCAGAATCGTGTACAACCTAACCCCTCTGGACACATTGAGGTATCTAAGGGATGAGCGCTGCCAAGACGGAGTGGGACTCCTGCAAGCCTTCACGCCACACCAGCACCTCCAAGCTCTACAGTCCACTTAACTAGGCCAAAAGTCCAGCGAGGCAAAGCTTACAAGCATTTGCCATCCAAAATGAGGATTGCCTGCTGTAAAAGGCACCTACCACCTCGACCTTCTGCTCACCCCGGCCAGGGGATGGACTTAATCCAGAGGGGCTCCAAAGTCCATGCCCTAACACTGTGAGCCGCCACACAGCCCTGGTCTGCCACGTGTTGGCCGGGTTTCCTACACTAATGCCGCTTCAATCCTACCTTCTTGTGGGTTCCAGCTGCCTACCAGCATTGGGAATCAGAGGATGATGGTGACTTTTGCCTGGAACTATTGCCACTGCTGATACCCTATCTGCTTTATTACTACTCTCACAGTGGTGCAGCAATATAAAGAAGAGCTTAGTTCCAGTGGTTCAAATCTCTGAAAGTCTACTTAGTTAATATTGTTCTCTCATTACTTTGAGCCTATTTCCAGCTTTTTCCAGAACAAAACTCAATCTGTCATGTACTCCTGCTTTCAGTTTCTTCATGTTCTTTCTTTTACAAAAAAAAATATGCAATTGAATGTCTCAGAAATGACATGTTTTGATATTTTATGATTGTCTATGCTATATTGGCACTGTCTGCTTATCTATATGCTAAGAAATTTAAAAATGGTGTCCTATTGTGTTTTACACCCCACCTCCTATAGATTGTAAGCTCGTTTGAGCAGGTTCCTCTTCAACCTTTCGTTCCTGTAAGTTTTCTTGTAATTGTCCTATTTATAGTTATCCCCCTCCCCCTTATAATATTGTAAAGCACCACGGAATCTGTTGGCGCTACATAAATGGCAATAATAATAATAATAATAATCTATACCTGCACTGAAAAAATAAAGAAATTTAAAAAAGAAAACACGTAGAGGGGACGGAAAACATTAGTTATGATGTAAAGCTAGAAAAATGGATTTGTATAATGGATATGACAACACTGGAGAAATATATACAGGGCAGGGCTGGACTGGGGAAACAAAGCAGCCCTGAAAAAAAAATCTATGCCAGCCCCATAAGTCACTGTGCCACGTATTGTCACATGTAATACGTACGGCTGTGTGTTGCCACCCTAGATGATTGAGTAATATATAAACACATTATATATATATATATATACATTTATATTTATATTTATTATGTGTTTATATATTATATATTATATATTATCATCCGGTGGAACGCAAAACGTCATCATCCCGCGTGTTAATGTGGTCACTATTAATATTAGTATCATAAAATATATATATTAAAAACAGAGTGAATGCCCATAAAAATAATTACAAATATAAAATCAATATTTAAATGAACCATCAACAGCCTGGAATATAAAATATGATTTAAAATCAAGGTTTATAGATAAATACAAATACACACATTAAAAATGGCAAACCTCAAAATCTGAATTAAGACCATAGGGGATGAGGGTTTTGAAATTATAAATAAAACGCATTTCTTCTTTACCTAATAGTTTAATATAATTTCCCCCTCTCCAATCTTGTTTAACTTCCTTTATCGCACAGAAAAATACATTCTCTGGGTTTTGGTCATGGGTCTCTTTAAAATGTAACGACACACTGTGTGTTTCTAAACCGTTTCTAATATTCCGAATATGTTCGGCAATTCTGACTTTTAGTGGTCTAATAGTCCTTCCCACATATATTAAATTGCATGGGCATTTTAGAATGTATATTATGCCCTTTGTGTGGCAAGTTAAATGGTCATTTATGATATAGGGTT
The DNA here is from genome assembly GCA_933207985.1 of Pelobates cultripes. Taxonomy (NCBI): domain Eukaryota; kingdom Metazoa; phylum Chordata; class Amphibia; order Anura; family Pelobatidae; genus Pelobates; species Pelobates cultripes. The sequence continues at coordinate 92,281,302 of OW240912.1, read as the reverse complement.
TATGAATAATATCCTCTATGTTGTGTAAATGTCGTTTAATGCATTTAGTAACTTTACAAGGGAGACACATGCCGCACCCATAAAATACTTTCAAATCCTGAATAAAGTGCTTTTGCTTATTGGAATTTAGATGACTTTTTTTAACTTTTTCAGAATTCTAAGATTGTTACCAAAAATCACTTCAAGCCTATAGATGCCAATAGTTACATTGATAGAAATAGTTGCCATTACCCACCTTGGCTTAACAACGCTCCTAAAAGTCAATTTATAAGAATTAGACGCAATTGTAAGCTAGACGCGGATTATGTAGAGCAGGCCAATTACATTAAATATCAATTCCTAGAAAAGGGATACGATGAAACCCTTTTAGATCAAGATCTAAATGAAGTTGGAAAACTTCAAAGGAAAATTTTTATCTAATATAAACCAAAAAATAAACCAAGAGACACAAGCGAAATTCCTTTTATTTGCAATTTTAACGGACAAAACAAACGTATACAACACACCATAAAAAAATATTGGCATTTACTTCAGGATGATCCAATCCTGAATACAATTTTACCATCAAGGCCAAAAATTATATATAGAGGAGCAAAAAATTTTAAAAGTATTTTAGTTAAAAATCATCTAAATTCCAATAAGCAAAAGCACTTTATTCAGGATTTGAAAGGATTTTATGGGTGCGGCATGTGTCTCCCTTGTAAAGTTACTAAAAGCATTAAACGACATTTACACAACATAGAGGATATTATTCATAAACCCAATATCATAAATGATCATTTAACTTGCCACACAAAGGGCATAATATACATTCTAAAATGCCCATGCAATTTAATATATGTGGGAAGGACTATTAGACCACTAAAAGTCAGAACTGCCGAACATATTCGGAATATTAGAAATGGTTTAGAAACCCACAGTGTGTCGTTACATTTTAAAGAGTCCCATGACCAAAACCCAGAGAATTTATTTTTCTGTGCGATAAAGGAAGTTAAATGAGATTGGAGAGGGGGAAATTATATTAAACTATTAGGTAAAGAAGAAATGCGTTTTATTTATAATTTCAAAACCCTCATCCCCTATGGTCTTAATTCAGATTTTGAGGTTTGCCATTTTTAATGTGTGTATTTGTATTTATCTATAAACCTTGATTTTAAATCATATTTTATATTCCAGGCTGTTTATGGTTCATTTAAATATTGATTTTATAGTTGTAATTATTTTTATGGGCATTCACTCTGTTTTTAATATATATATTTTATGATACTAATATTAATAGTGACCATTTACTTTGATTTTAGGATGAATTTACCTGATTTGATGCTTATTTATGTTAATTTTATTATGGATATATATTCCTAAATGCTCACTTATGATTGAGATTTTATACTTAATTATATTGTACATTATTCATACAATATCCCTTCTATTATTGAAATAGCTCTTTGTTATATATGACAAGCTATGTGCTGTTAGGCTATGAGCTCAGCATAATGAAAACGATCATAGTTACTATTGGGTTACATGCCCTGTTATAATGAAATAATGATCGCAATCCATGCGTTCCAGCGGTGGAACGCATGACGGAAGTCCAGCCGATACACACGCGGGATGATGACGTTTTGCGTTCCACCGTTGGAACGCAAACCGGAAGTGAAACCAGAAACCGGAAGTCACACTTTGGATGCCAAAAACAGGAAATAGCCATTGAAATTGATGACATTTGCGTTCCATCAGTGGAACGCAGTAACCCGGAAACCGGAAGTATATTGTGGATGCCGAAAATCAGCAGATCCCAATGATTACTCTGGATTAACAGTATATAAAGGACATTCTTTCTACACTCCGCAGCAACTGATGAAGCCTCTACAGGGGGGGAAACGCGTTTTGCACCATAGACTCTTTGAATCAAAGACTCTTCATACCATTCACCTTCAACTTGTAAGGTCTTGTTATTTAACATTTTTATTCATGTTTTTTAATTTGTTATATTTTTTGTGCACTTTATAATAAAGCATTTTGGAAATCATTACTTGTTCCCGAGAGGAATATTTGATCACCAGACATACAAAGAAGGCAGTGGGAACCTTATATCCCACAATACTGGAAAATTAAGCCATACTTTGAGGCTCTACACTTGTGAGTGATACTCCTCCTATTCTACTATAACCTCTTTATATAACAGACAATACTGCACTATCATATGCTTTATTTTGTTATGTCTTCTAGAGATACAGGAAATTTATTATAATAAGAAGATACTCCACCTTATATTGTATGTATTTGTGTTTATTTGTGAGGTGAAAGGGACTCTCACTAAGGTGTTTTTGAGGACTTTTTATTATTGTGTTTCTCACTACAATTCTATTATATTGCTTTGTCATTAATACTATGTGTTTAGGTATTTTAGTTCTATGTTTATGTACTAGATTTAATAAAGTTAGGGTTCTTTTTTAGCGACCTTTTCTACCTCACTGTGCTCTCCCCGCTGCATTCCCTAATAGTGGAGTGTGCTGAGGTTTCTTTTTCTTCTAATAAACTAAATATTGCTATATTATTTTATTTATTATTAGTTTTATTTTTAATAATATGCATAATGTTTGCATAACTCTTCCTAGATTAAAGTAAGATATTGCGTGCCTCTGATAAATTATTAAAGACCAGTTTCAAACATTTACTTTCAAACCAAATAAGAATACAGCAACTCGATGAGATGCATTTAATTTGCTGCCTTTTCACTCTTGCCCTGATTATTCATGCTCACAAGCAACAATTGTATTGTAATGTATCGTAATTAATTAGTAGATGCCAATAAAGTTCAGAGGAACAGACACCATTTTGGACAACATGCAGCACTATTCCAGAGAACTGACATTTAATCAGTGCAGCCAATAACCTTGTGCAGAGGAAAGAATCTAGATGTAAAAAGTGCCTATTCTGTTTTGCTAAAAAAAATTAAAAAAAATAATCAAAAGTGTTACTGCCTAAATAATTATATATATATATGTCTGATTATTTATTATAACACTATATTACCAAGCCATATGCATGTAGATATGTAGGTCTAGACTTATAAAATATGTTTAAAGAATATAGGGAACATTGATATCTTAACTCATAGTATATCAAGTAAATCTGAAAGCTAATAACATCTAAACATTAAATCTCAACATAAATCAAAATAGCTATGCTAAAGAAAAGGTTTACTCTTGTATGAGAAAGCAAAGGTTTACTCTTGTAGGAAAAAGTGACTGTAAATAAATTGGAATATAAATCACTGGAGATAATTTGATAGTAGGGAACTTTTTTTCGCAATGGTCTGGCTGATTTCCTGTTGTTGTTTGGTCTAGGGCATTTATTTACTTAATATTGTAAAGCAGCAGGACCTAGTAATTACTGCAATCAGTCTATGAACATATTCATCTGTTGTGAACTGGGGAGAGTAAATGAAGCAAAGAGATGCCCAGCAGAGAATCTTTTTTTTTTCCCATCTAGAAAATTTTATTTCTGATATGATATATTGCAAAATACATATTACATCCTAATGGGCACTTAAATGTTTCTGAGAAAAGCACCTGGTAAACATATAATTTAGAAGATTATAAAGTATTCTTCCTTTTCTTTAAGTTCTTATGAACAATTCAAGATTGCTAACACTGTTCATAACTGTAATATTTGTAATCTCTTTAAAATAATTAAATTTTCCTCTCTATTTATATACACGTACACATTATTTATTCATTTAAATATTTTGGGCACATATTGCTCACTTGCATTTGATACATGTAAATCCACAGTACTATACAATATATGAGTTAAAAATAACTATCTTAAATATTGTGGCACTACCCTGCTTCTCAGTGTAACCACAGAAGGGCATGTCACTCCACAACCAGGCGGTAGGTAGATAGAACCAAAAGGCGCAGCCATCACAATTATTATGATTGTATATACTCAGATAGGTTTCTTTAGCTTGTTTTAATATGCATGTTCCGGCCAAGGATACCCTATGCCTACATAGCAGACCAACTGACTGGCACAAAATTACCCACTGACCGTTCGATCATGCTAACTGCAAGCACCTAATTGGTCAGGTCTCAAGGAGACGCACTCGGATAAGACCTTAGCTATTTAAAAATAAAACCCCCAGCTCCCATCTATGCCACCCCCAAAAAATTTATAACTGTTTATCCTTTATGTTATGAATTGTATCTACTTTGTCTCTTTTGTTTTATTCATGCAAGCCCTCTTGCGCTTGTGAGTTAGGCACAAATAAATAATATATATATATACTTTACATACATTATTTTAATAAAATACAGAGAGATCCAGACACAAATTTACACAAATCTGAAATAATGTAGAATCAAGCAGAAAGGACCAGAAAGTATTTAAGCCTATATTATAAGTGGAAACAGATTTGAGAACATTGGGTGACATTCAGATCAGTCTACGAATAGGTAAAACACTTGAATTGGAATAAACAAAATACTGGGAACTAATATGCAAATTGTAATTTTAGATATGTCTATAAAATGGAGCTATCACAATAGAAATACCCCGGAAGAGGGAGGAATGCTGCAGTTTCATCACAGAAAGAAGTATGTTGGTACCCAGAGATTTGTATATGAGTGTTGGATATTTAAATAGGGAGAAGTAAGGTCAAATGTATATTATTTATTAGCAAACATATACTGTTTTATACCACTCTGATTTTATCCACATAGAAATTGAAATATTTTGACAAACATTTAAATACAAACTATATAACGGGTAGATATTTTAGCACTGTGTCATGTTGGATTTCAGACTGGCTTCAACGAGAAGCACAGCCTGACATTCCCAGCTACTGATGCGTAAACTTGAATTATAAGCCACTTTAAAAATCAAACTCTGACAGTCAGACACAGCTCTTATGATATATTGACAGACAGATACATTGATGCTATGCTACAATGATATTCATAAAGTCCTGCAACAGATATCCATGTATAGAGATACTGTGGCAAGCAAGCAGATTTTGACATTTTATTGTCAGCATTCAAAAAGAAAATAGGAATGATACTCAGGGATTCTGGTACTTTATGGTATATATTTTCAAGTATTTTTGCAACATGTATTATTTCACTTTAAGCCTTTAACTAGACTCCATCTAATATCCATCCCCTAACAGTAACATTTTTGAGAAATAAAATCACACAATTTGGCACCCAAAATAAAAAAAAAAATCATTTTGGCAACTTAAGGCAATTTGATATCATATTTGGAGAGTTTTCTTCAAAATTAAATTAAATTAATTATTATAGGGATCAATTCAATCTTCTTAAGAATAGCTCCACGAAGGACTGAATTTGAAGCAAAGTATTTTTTTTTAACTACAAATCAGACACCAGGTTTATTATCATGAATAATTATCATGAAACTTACTTACAAGAGAATGCTATGAAAGTCTTTCTGCATGCTCATAAATGTGTACATAGGGTACAGGGAGAGGCTTTATTATTATAGGGTAGGGTACAGGGATCCTTTAGTGTTATATAGAACAGGCATTCTCCAACAGAGGAAAAGTTATAAATCATATGAATTATACTCTATAATTTGCTAATGGCACCACCTATTAATATAATGAGAAAATTGAGCTAAAATTTACAATTTATTAAATCTGTTTTAAATTATTATAAAATCTTGCACAGGTGAGTGAACAGTGATTAAAACACACATTACTAAAAAGTTAAAATAATAACAAGGCAAGCTATAATTTTGTAAAATGTGACAAAACCCACACAGTACAATTGTGCTAAAAAAAATTAAATGAACCCTGTTCAAAAGTCTGCATACCCTTAGTTCTTAATACTGTGTATTGTCCCCTTTATCATCAATGACAGTATGACGGTTTTTTCTAATAGTTGTCTGTGAGGTCCCTAAATCTTCCAGGTGGTGTAGCTGCCTGCCCATTCATCTTGGCAAAATGCCTCCAGGTCATGCAAAGTCTTTGGTTGTCTTGCATGAACTGCACATTTGAGATCTCCCCAGAGTGGCTCAATGATATTAAAGAGACTGTGATGGCCACTCCAGAACCTTCACCTTTTTCTACTGTAAGCATTGGAGGGTAATCTTGACCTTGTGCTGTGAGCGTCCCGTGCGCAGCCTTCATGCAGAAGAATGCAAATTGTTCTATTTAGAACTCAAACACCCCCAAAACATAATTGAGCCACCACCAAGCTTCACAATGGGGATAATGTTCTTTTCACTGTAGGTCTTGTTGATCCCTCTCAAAACATAGCGCTTATGATTGTGACCATAAAGCTCTATTTTGGTCTCGTCACTCCGAATTATAGTGTGCCAGAAGCTGTGAGGTGTGTCAAGTTGCTGTCGGGCATATTTTAAACAGGCTTTTTTGTGGCATGGTCACAGTAAAGGTTTCTTTCTGGCAACTTGACCATGCAGCTCATTTTTGTTCAAGTATTGTCGTATTGTGCTTCTTGAACCAACCTCACTGTCTTTTTCCAGAGCAGACTGTATTTCTCCTGAGGTTACCTGTGGGTTTTTATTTTGTATCCTGAACAATTGTTCTGGCAGTTGTGGCTGAAATCTTTCTTGGTCTACCTGACTTTGGCTTGATATCAAGAGATCCCCAAATTGTCCACTTCTTAATAAGTGATTGAACACTACTGACTGGCATTTCCAGGCTTTGTATATCTTGTTTATCATTTTCCATCTTCAAAAAGTTCCATTACTTTGTTATGCAGATCTTTTGACAGTTCTTTTCTGCTCTCCATGGCTCAGTATCTAGTGCATCCATCAGTTAGTGCATCCACGTGAGAGCTAACAAACTCAGTTACTATTTATACACAGACACCAATTGCAATTTAAAAAGCCAAAGGTGTGGTCAAATAACATTTAATTGCCATTTTAACCTGTGTGTGTCACCTTGTGTGTGTGTAACAAGGCCAAACATTCTAGGGTATGTAAACTTTTGATATTAATGATGTGGTGGTATGGCGAATAATGACCTAGGTGGTTAGAATTGTGATTGAACCAAACACCACACATGTAATAAGGGAACCCATTACAGGGTTCTATTAAAAAATAAAATAAAAATAAAAAAACACAGTAATGTCTCATGAAAGATGTTTCTAGAGACATATATGTCTCTCTAAAGATGTCTCATGTGGATAGAGAAATAGAATTCCTGTTATTAGCCCTATTTCACAATTCTGGGATTGAGAAAATAAATGGCTGACTGTGGCGAAACCAACCTCGCCACTGTGAACTGGAGAAGCCTGGTTGCTCGCCTGCTCCCTTTGGACTATGGCCCTGCAGGTTAAACCGTTTATTTCCCCTGCAGAAAGGCTTATTTGTGTGATCTGATTGCCATTCATCTAATAATGTGCGCTCAGATCCCAGCTATCTGGGGATATGTGAAATGTCTGTGTGTTATGTGTAAAAGGTGACCTTATGTATTTTAAAGTGTTTTGTGTCTTTTTGCAACCTGCTTATATATAGAACAATATATAGCCATTTTGCTTATAAGTTAAGTTTTTGTTACATTTGTCTCCACCACAGAGATCACCCGCCCCTCACTTATGTTAGAAGATTTTGGCTTTTTCTTTTTTCCTCTTTTCTTTTTCATACATTGGGGATTGAGCCCCGAGACACCCCTGGAGTGTCTCACTGTTGTATCACCTCTGTGACTGTGTTAACAAGTAAGACACCCGTGGCTGTTACACTGTCTTATGGGTGTAACACAGTCATAGAACCATTCTCTATTATATATAGACTATACTTTGACAAAGTCCTCTTGTTTCAAAATGTTACAATACGGTTATTTGTCTGTTTGCATTTTTTGAGACAGATATACATTTTTATTTTTAATTATACATTTAAAGCAGTGGTTCTCCAAACTGCCCTCATGGAGCAGCAACAGTCTGAGATTTATGTATTTTTCTTTTTTATTCCAATGGTATACTGAGAAAATCTGGACCATTGGACTGGTTTGGGAACCACTGATTTAAAGGAACACTCCAAGCCCCAGAACAGATCCCAGGTAAGAAGTCAAACCATTATAAAACACAATGGTGGTTACGGTGCTTGTAGTGAGACTTAAATGCTTCTCTTTAGGTTAAGCTTTTATCAGGATCTAAAATGAAGTAAAAGACGTGTTTGCTAATTCCCATTATCTATCTATCTATCTATCTATCTATCTCTAGCATGATTTTTCCCATAGCAAAATATAATAAGAGTTTACTTTCCACTCATGCAATAATAATATATATTGTTATCACAATTCAATCTATTTGATTTGAAAATAATTTTTCCTTTCTTCTCTTTCTTCTGAAGTTTGTATATATCAGATAGGAAACTTGTAAATAATTGAGGTGTATCAGTGCAGAAAAGTAAGAAAAGATCTTTTTTTTCTGGGCAGCTTTGATATATGGAATAAGGGCTGATTCAATCTCTTTCCCATTGAAAGTCACTGAAAGGATAAGGTTATTCATATTTTGTATCAAATTCCTCCTGACATTTACTCAGGAGCATATTTTCTAACCTTTACACGGGCTTTGATTGGGTGATCACAGTCCCTGCATCAAGAGAATAGCTCATCTGCAACCAAAATTAAATTCTATCATACAGAGTTGTTTGGTTCCACATTGTGATAAACTAATCAGAAACTTGATGCATTTTTAATAGAAATCAAGAACAGTGAAATGCAGTGAAAGAAAACACATTTGAAATAGTAGTTACATTGTATTTTTGCCATGAGTTTTTGTAAAATTTTAAATGCTTTAACTATTCTGATAAACTGTCAGTAAAGCATTAAAAATTGCATTGCTGAATATTTAAGAAACTGCATTTATAAAAGCATTCAATATTTTCTCATTTCTGAAAATTTACCTAAACTAGTAGCTTTTAAACTTAACGTGTGCAAAGGGAAAAACTAAAATAATGTATTTGTTTAGTTTTCATTAATTTTACAAACCAGCCTTATTTCATGTTAAAATAATAACAATAATAGCAATAATACAATATTATTATTATTAATAATAATAATAATAATAATAATCTGTATATTAAAAACTTTAAGATTATTTTTATGAATTAAATTTTGTCATATAACACTAAATTAAACAATGATCATGCCCTATATCCCCATCAGACCTTAATCTGGTAATAGTCAATACAATAAAAGGAAAGCCCTCAAATTGTCCTTGTTGTTTACTGCTGAACTCTGCCAAGCACTTCCTAAAGTGGGGAAAGAGTCCTCTCTCCCATGATGATTAGTCTTGTCAATCCATTTTGCTTAGTAAATTAGCTGGGATTGACAGGTGTACACTACCATATTTTATTCCTATAACTATCAATACAATGCCATCCATTAGGAGATGCAGGGACTCACCTCTACAGGTGAGTGATTCGGGATAGTCAAAGTGTGTTGGAAACTGTCCACGTTGCACTAAAATCACTCTTAAAGGGACACTCCAGGCACCCAGACCACTTCTGCCCATTGGAGTGGTCTGGGTGCCAACTCCCACTACCCTTAACCCTGCAACTGTAATTATTGCAGTTTTCATAAACTGCAATAATTACCTTGCAGGGTTAAGTCCTCCCCTAGTGGCTGTCTATTAGACAGCCACTAGAGGGCCACTAGAGGGCCACTAGAGGGCACTTCCGGAATTATCTGTGCTATAGCAACGCTGGACATCCTCACGCTGTTTGAGAACCTCAAGCGTCGCTAAAATCCCCATAGGAAAGCATTGAAAAGCATCTTCAATGCTTTCCTATGGAGAGGTCTAAGGATGGAATATTGGCATTTGCAACCGATGTAAAGATTTGATTTGGGCCGAACTGCAATTCAACAGAATTCAAGCAGATTGGGGATTTCTGACCTGGCAAATGCCAGAATTTAAGGAATCTGACTCACTTAATCCTAAACATGCTCATTTTTGTTCCCGAAATAAGCAACTTAGTTAGCCATGATGGACAAGATGCCTGCTTCATTCATCCTTGTGTTAGACTGGTGGTTACAGTTAGTGCAGTATCTTACTGCTAGCCACTGCTACTCAACACCAACTTGGAATCACCAAGAGGTCTAATTGTAGTTAGCTGGAACTGCAGTGTTTTACATTGCAACACTAAGTGCAATAGGTACACAGCACCCAGACCACTTCAATTAGCTGCAGTGGTCTGGGTGCCTACATTGTCCCTTTAAAGGCTGCACTGCATTAGTAGCATGAAACTATTTTTAAATAATCAGGGACTTCCATGCCACCATGCATATTTGGGTTTTATAAAAGAGAACTTTATCCTACACATTTTGTTACTCCATATAAATTTGATTAAGCTTTAGGTATTATTGGGAAATTTGGGAAAAGGATGTAAAACAAGAATATTCATTATAAATATTTTATTTTTTACAAACAACTGATTGATCTAATTGCTTAGTTTAATTTACTGTGTTAAGTCGTGGCCAAGAGTAATTGAATAATTATATTTTTATTAAAAGTGACAGAATTTGCTACCCAGGATGGAATCCCCACAACCTTTTTCCACTCCCCAGTTTCATTATTTTTCTTTAGAATTTTCTTTTTTTTATTTTGATTCACTTCTGAACATTTTTTTTTTACTATCATACATAATTTAATGTTGAAAAACAAAACAGAGAACAACATTTAAATGATTCTTCAAATAGATATGATTGTTTTCTTTGTAAGCATTTTTAGATTGTATAAATTGACTTCTTATACTTGTGGAAATAAATTATGTTACTTGTTCATTGAATGTTTTTTTCTTAAATATTTAAAATACTTGAAAAAGAAATCTGAAAAGAAACTTTGCATCACAGTCAGGGGAGGGCTGGAAGCCTTAGGCCTGGGGGGCAAAACCAGTCAAGTGGCCCATTGCACCACCAAATCAGTGCAATGGTACCCACCTTTTCCTGGTTTTATAACGGATATTGATGTTATGCTAATCAGTAGCTCTTTGCCATACCCGCTCCTTCACGGCTCTGACTTTCAATGTTGTCAGAGCGAAGGCTGAGAATCTCTGAGCGTGTGCTCTGACTCACTAACTCAGCGCCGGAACCACGAGGGAGAGGCTATAATCTGACTGCAAAAGTCAAAAATAGGTAAGCGCTAATAATATATAGAATTAAATAAAAAAAAAAAAAATAAAGTAGGCAGCAACCTTATAGAGGGTAACCCTCTTACCCTCTAGATAATGTACAGTAAAGCAGGAAGAAAGGTAGCGCCAAAATAAAACGAAAAATTAAGTAAAATAAATAAATAAATAAAATAAAATGAGTCCCAATATATGTTGGAGGGTAGAAGTGTCTGTTCCACAATTTCCACTGGTAAAGTGTTTCCTCTGTCTGTGATACTTCAGATCGTCTCGTGATATGGAAAACACAAAGGGAAAGGACCAATCGTGCAGAATGTATAAAATGTGTAGATATAAAATAAGAAGATGAATTGCACTCACATTATCATGAGCTATGACCAGCTCAGGGGTAATGGGTTTTCAGCAGAATAATCCCTGCTTGTAGGATATAACGAATGCTTGTCCTCTTGGAGTATGACGGTGTCCAACTCTCAGGAAAAGGAAAAATAGGAACAGCCAATAGTGCTCTCTGATAATATAATGTGGTATAAAAATAAAAAGAATAGGAAATATACTCACAAATAGAGTGCAGATATCACTGCACTTGGAATGTCGCGTGGGCGGTATAATCCCCACCTCAGGATATATATAAAATGCCAGGAAATAGGTAGTAAAAAAAAGGTTATGTGTAAAAATAATAAAATAATAATATAGATGGCACAAGAATATAGCCAAACTTAATTTATTATTTAAAATACACAATAAAAACCATTAACGCGTTTCACCACTAGGGTTTTATCAAAATGGTATAACATGAGAACCTGGCAAGAATAAAATATATATAGGGACACTAGTACTTTAAAAATTGCGCCAAAAACAGCATCAATTAGCTTTAACCAATCAGAATCAAACATAATGTTCATGGATAACAAAACTTTGAGAAGCACATAAAACAGAGATTGAAATGAGTAAGAATGAAAATATGTGTATCACAGTCATATTATGCATTGTGCATATGAAAAACGAAGCTTTTAGTTGGAATTAAATATTGTTGTAGCGCGTCACGTGACCCGCGCGGCACTATGGGAAATGTAGTGCGCGGGTCACGTGATCGTACACAGACATTCATATTAGCCGTCCCAGCAATGGGCGGTGTAAACGTCTTGGAGGCGGGTGCGTGTGACGTCACGTGACCCGCGGCATACACAAGCAGTGTAGTGCACGGGTCACGTGATCGGCGCTTAGGCGCCTGGGAAATGTAGTTAAATGGGAAAACGAGCAGAATATGGAAAATACACTGCATATATTTAGAATAACGATCATATTAGAACACAATCATAATGTACATAAGACAGGCAAGTGAATAAAAGAAAAACCACTGATAAAAGACATACAAAAGGATATCAGCATAAATAATCCTCATATAGTAATGAGTTAATATAATAGCAGCATATTTATAAGCACATATATAAGTAAAAAATATATATAAAAATTATAAAATATATATCTCAAGGAATAACAAGAAATACATACATTTTTGTGATAACATGTATATATATATTATAATTAAAATATCTATAGTGTGGTCAGATTGGGGGTATCCTAGACTATAATGCCGTAGGTAACAACTATGAATAGGATAGCCCCATAATGACCACAATAAGGAAGATAAAGATAAAGTGAATAAAATCATAAAAAGTTAAATAAATCAAAATCCACATTTAAGCCTTGGGGGGCTAACGTCTGTAGATTAAATACCCACTCCATCTCATTTTTACCTAAAATATTTTTTATATTGCCACCTCTCCATGGGACTTTGCATTTTTTTATTCCGATACATTTAAGAAATTTAGGATCCCGATTGTGTTTTTCAAAGTGTTTTGATACAGAGTGGTTGGCATAACCATTTTTTATATTTCGGCAGTGTTCTGCTAATCTTGTTTTAAGGCATCTGGTAGTCATACCCACATATTGGAGGCCACAAGGGCACTCCAATAGGTAGATAACATTGGTAGTGTGACATCCAATAAAATCTTTTATAATATAGTTTTTGTTAGTTACATTCGATTTAAAACTGGTAACTTTGGAATGGATAGCGGGATTAGTACTTTTACACACAATACAACGTTTGCATCTATAAAAACCCGTCATTCCATTAAGAAAAGTAGGTTGTGTATTTTTAACTTCTCTGGTATAGTTATTGGTTAAGATAGATCTAAAATTGGGTGCACCTCTAAAAACAATTTTTGGCTGAGTCGGTAATGTTTCTTTAAGGAGATCATCTTGTCTTAGGAGGTGCCAGTGTTTTTTAATCGTTTTTTTGATAAAACCACTTTTGTTATTATAGTTAAAAATTATAGGAAGGGTAGGGGCTTCTGAGATATTTCTATCTTTATAAGTTAAAAGGTTTTCTCTGGGTTTGTTCCTTACTGATTCTATAATGTTATCTAATTGTGTGGATGGGTAGTTTTTTTCAATAAACTGATTTTTTAAAAACAATGATTGTTCATTAAAGTCATCAATGTGAGAGCAATTTCGACGCATACGTAGTAATATATGCAGTGTATTTTCCATATTCTGCTCGTTTTCCCATTTAACTACATTTCCCAGGCGCCTAAGCGCCGATCACGTGACCCGTGCACTACACTGCTTGTGTATGCCGCGGGTCACGTGACGTCACACGCACCCGCCTCCAAGACGTTTACACCGCCCATTGCTGGGACGGCTAATATGAATGTCTGTGTACGATCACGTGACCCGCGCACTACATTTCCCATAGTGCCGCGCGGGTCACGTGACGCGCTACAACAATATTTAATTCCAACTAAAAGCTTCGTTTTTCATATGCACAATGCATAATATGACTGTGATACACATATTTTCATTCTTACTCATTTCAATCTCTGTTTTATGTGCTTCTCAAAGTTTTGTTATCCATGAACATTATGTTTGATTCTGATTGGTTAAAGCTAATTGATGCTGTTTTTGGCGCAATTTTTAAAGTACTAGTGTCCCTATATATATTTTATTCTTGCCAGGTTCTCATGTTATACCATTTTGATAAAACCCTAGTGGTGAAACGCGTTAATGGTTTTTATTGTGTATTTTAAATAATAAATTAAGTTTGGCTATATTCTTGTGCCATCTATATTATTATTTTATTATTTTTACACATAACCTTTTTTTTACTACCTATTTCCTGGCATTTTATATATATCCTGAGGTGGGGATTATACCGCCCACGCGACATTCCAAGTGCAGTGATATCTGCACTCTATTTGTGAGTATATTTCCTATTCTTTTTATTTTTATACCACATTATATTATCAGAGAGCACTATTGGCTGTTCCTATTTTTCCCTTTCCTGAGAGTTGGACACCGTCATACTCCAAGAGGACAAGCATTCGTTATATCCTACAAGCAGGGATTATTCTGCTGAAAACCCATTACCCCTGAGCTGGTCATAGCTCATGATAATGTGAGTGCAATTCATCTTCTTATTTTATATCTACACATTTTATACATTCTGCACGATTGGTCCTTTCCCTTTGTGTTTTCCATATCACGAGACGCTCTGAAGTATCACAGACAGAGGAAACACTTTACCAGTGGAAATTGTGGAACAGACACTTCTACCCTCCAACATATATTGGGACTCATTTTATTTTATTTATTTATTTATTTTACTTAATTTTTCGTTTTATTTTGGCGCTACCTTTCTTCCTGCTTTACTATAATCTGACTGCACCTACTGCTGCTGCGATGGTATGTAGTGTATAGGGATACCAGTTTGTGCAGGTGATGCAATGTGTTTGTGTGTAGTGGAAGCAGTGTGTATTTATGTATAAGGGATGTATTGTGTGTTTCTGGTTGTGTGTAAGGGATGCATTGTGTGAATCTGTGTTTGTATGCATAAGGGATACAAGGTGTGTGTCTGTAAGTGTGTGCATTGAGTGTGTGTTAGTGATGCATTGTGTTTCTGTGTGTATGTAAGAAAAGCAGTGTGTGTGTGTAAGGGTTTGCATTGTGTGTTTCTGTGTATGTGTGCAAAGGATGCATTGTCTTTGTGTGTAATGGATGCATTGTGTGTTTCTCTGTGTGTAAGGGAAACATGTTGTGTTTCTGTGTGTGTAGGGATGCATTGTGTGTTTCTGTGTATGTATAGGGATGCATTGTGTGTGCGCGCGCGTAGTGTGAAAGAGCTCCCTGTCTTGCCCCCTGTCCTATAGAGCTGTCCCTTCTAGCTCTCCCCTGCCCCTTAGTGGTCTCTCCTCTCCCCCACCCTCCCGTAGCGGTCTCTTGTCACACTCACCCACCCTCCCTGTGCTCTTCTCATCCACCCTCCATGTGTTCTTCTCACCTCCCCCCTCCCTGTGTTCTCCTCACCTCCCCCCTCCCTGTGTTCTCAACTCCCCCCTTCCTGTGTTCTTCTTACCCCCTCTCCTCCCTGTGTCCTCCTTACCCCCTCTCCTCCCTGTGTCCTCCTCACCTCCCCCTCCCTGTGTTCTCCTCACCACCCACCCTCCCTGTGTTCTTCTCAGTCCCCCCTTCTCCTCATCTCCCCTTCTCCTCACTCTTACTCTCCCCCTCCTCCTTGTGTTCTTCTTACTCCCCCTTGTTCTTCTTACCCCCCGTTTTTCATACCCCCCTTCTTCTTCTTACTCCCCCTCCTCCTTCCTTACTCCCCCTTCTTCTGTTACTCCCCCCTCCTCAACTCCTCCTCTTCATTTACACCCCATCTTCATTTACTCTCCCATCTTCTTTTGCTCCCCCTTCGCGACACCCCCCCTCCTTCACTTATTCCCCCCCTCCTTCACTTATTCCACCCCATCTTCATTTACTCCCCCCTTTCACTTATTCCCCCCTCCTTCACTTACTCCCCCCTCTTCATTTACACCCCCATCTTCATTTACTCCTCCCCTTCACTTATTCCCCCCCTTCATTTTACACCCCCCTGCTTCACTTACCCCCAATCTTCCTTGTTCCCCCCCTTCTCACTTATTCCACCCCTCTTCATTTACACCCCCCTCCTTCCTTGTTCACTCCCCCTCCTTCACTTGTCCACTTGCCCCCTCCTTCACTTATTCCACCCCTCCTTCACTTGTTCCTGCGCCCCTCCTTCACTTGTTCCCCTCCCCCCCTCCACTTGTTCCTCCCTCCCCTCCTTCGCTTATTACCCACCCCTGTAGGCGTGTGGCCAAGGCTGCTCGCTGGTCCAGCGGTTACTTGACGGACTGATGGGAAGGTGCGCACTCAGTGTGCACTTCCTGTCAGTCCGACGATGGAAAGACAGAAACCCCGCGCGGAACTGGAGTTTCTGTTTCCTGTAACCGGCCGGACTGACAGGAAGTGCACACTCAGTGTGCACCATCCTATCACTCCGGCCGGCCACCGCGGACCAGCGAGCAGCTCGGCCACGCTACAGGGGAGGGGAGGGGAGAAGCTGCAGCTGCCTGAGGCTCTTCACAGAGTGCTCAGGCGGCTGCAGTATTTAAAGGGCCGGCCCTGGAGTGGCCGGTCCCAACAGAATTTAGGGCGGCCTGGGGGGCAATTGCCTCCCTGCCCCCCGGCCCAGCCCGCCCCTGATCACAGTGGTGCCAGCTTTAGACAGTTCATACCCTTGTTCACCTACCTAATAAAAAAAAAAGAGAAAATATATTAATTAAATTGCTGCTGCTGCTGTTCCCCTTTTTGTTCAAATGCCTTTCATTGTAGTGGTTTCACCCTGTCTGAGTGAGTCTTGCAGTGCCTGCTACTTCCACAGGCGTAGCTGGGAGCAGCTAGAATACACTTTGTTCTCATTAGTGTGGAAGTGGTGTGTGGTGGGTATTGAGCCCACTGACTGTATCTTTTTTTTAGATAAATCTGCCTTTTTCAAGTTAAAATGACTACTCCTCACAGTTTCATAAATGTGAGATGGCAAAAAGCAAAATATTTCAATCAATCCTTATAAAACTTTCACTTTCTATTATTTTTTAATATATATATTAATTAATATGTAGCAATCTAGTTTTGGCAACACAGAATTGGCAATGCAAAAATGCCTGATATTGCATAGTTATTAAATCAGGCCATAATATAGACATTGTAACAGAGCCAATCCTGGAGGTAGTGCAGACTGCACAGTGGTCTGGAGATAGGCATGGTGCACAGTGCTAGCCCCCACCCACTAGGTAGATCCTGCTCACTCTCACTAGGTCCCACCCCTGCATAATTGGTGCTGCTTGGCAGGGGGAGGGGCCTATTGATACATGGTGGAATCTACCTGGTGGGGTGGGCGCTAGCGCTGGGCACCCTGGAGAAGTGTAGTGTTGCTCATCCCACCTATGTACAGAGCACCTGGGTGGTCCGAACCCCCCAGGATTGACTCCTCATTGTTGCATGTCAGTACATTCATACATTTATTTTCCTGATTTATTGTGTGCCTGAATTGCTTTTACAGAGCCAAACTGTAATATGGACTAAATTCCACCAAATCAATTTATTTTTTATAGCAAACATGGTTCAGAAGAGGACATGTTTTTGTTGTGCATAAGTACACTTTTTACTTGCTGGTCATTTAGCTCAGTCGATCCTAGGCATGCAGTTGCCCAGAGAATCAGCCTTGCAAACTTCTCATTTAGCTGCATTGGGACAGTCACAGAAATTTGTTTTGGAAAAGATTGCATACTTCAGGCTTGCAACAACTGCAAACTGTTTTTGATATACCCCAATGCAAAATGCAGCAATAAATGCATGCATGTCTTCACTGGGGTTATATCTACAACATTGTTGATAGAATAACATATTTTTAGTTGAAGTGTTTCTTTTAAACTCACAGCTTTTATTTATGCAGTACACAAATTAAATGGACACTACGCGTACCAACACAACTTAAACTCATCAGCAACCACATTAAAACAATCTGCATAATATCATGTGGTTCCCCCTCACTCTGCCAAAACAGCTCTGACGCGCCAAGGCATGGACTCTATAAGATCTCTGAATGCATCCTTTGGTATCTGGCAACAAGACATTAGCAGCAGATCCTTTAAGTCCTGTAAGTTCTTATGTGGGGGTGTACGTGGCCCGCGACAGCCTCTAGGTAGGTGGTACATGTCAAAGTTACATCTGCATGAATTCCAGGAACAAGGTTTCCCAGCAGAACATTGTCCAGAGTATAATACTGCCCCAACCTGCCTATTTATCCTATACATGACATTGAAGAACTGACTGTTCACTTACTGCCCAATATATCCCACCCTTTGACAGGTGCCATTTAATGTTCTGGCTGATTAGTGTATGTTCATTTGCTCAGTTTCAACGTCATATATATGATCTGGGTTTTTTTCAGATTCATAAAAAAATAACTAAATATTTTGCAGCATTACAGGCCTAGAAGATAAGGATACAGAAATGAAAAAAAAATACTTTATTTTGTTTATTTATTTTATATTGATGTCACATTTGCTGTTTTAAATAAGCAAAATGTGCAGATAGAATGTGCCATATCTGGCTAGGAATCAGTATCCAGAAGGTGTTTGTGTACATGGCTTGTTGTCTTTCGTTGTTCCAGACCAGTAATATGCTGGCTCCAATTGTGCTGAAGTTATGATTCTCACAGAGAATCAATGCTTCACTCTAATTGCCTACAGAACCCAGAAACTAGTTGAGGTCTGCAGAGGAGGTGACAGACTGGCAATTGAGGAGCTGCTAGTATTAGGAAACACAGAGAGAAACTGTATTGATGTTTACAATTTCACAATGCAAAACATTGATAAAAAAAAGATAGAATATAAGAGTGGTAATAGTTAATAAAAATAGTTCATTTTTAATTAAGTTCCCAGACAAATTAATTATATTAAAAAATAAATTAAAAAGTGGCAGATCTGATTTAAGGGACATCTCATCTGTTAATAAATAAAATAGTGCACTATATATCTTGACATACATAATTCTACGAATTTACAGACATTAAAATACAATTAGACATCAACTGTACCATTATAATTAAATGAATATTAAGGATTTATTCACTGAAAATTGAACTGTTGCAAACTGAAAATTGAATTGCAAATTTTAGACCAAATATACCAAGTTTGAAAAATCACTATACCTGAACCTTAACACTCAGCTTTATTAAACGGTTTTCCAAATAGTATCATTCAGCAGCCTATAAGCATCAAGAGGTTTCTGACCTCTGCTCAATTCAATAATTGTTTTTTTTTACAAACTTGACTATTAGCATATCATGCACATGTAAGATGACTTGAAACAGCAGATTTGAATTACTTGAAGCCACTTTAGCAAACTGACTTGCAAACTTTTTTTTTGAAATGTCAGATTTTTTTATGAATAAACTTCTATGTTATTATGTTTATAGGCAAGAAGAATTTACAAAGATAGCCAAAATTACGGTGTTTAAAACCAGACAGTTCCAATTCAAATTTACATTGGAGGCAATGATGAAGAGAAGTAACGTAAGAAATTAAATATATGGAATGATTAGAAGTGATGTATTTCTTGGACCACTAAATTCTAACTTATTATTCTGGAAAACAAAACAATGCAGTTTAGAAAATACATCTGAAAAATACATGTACAAAAAGTATTTATTTTTTATAGCGTCTGTCTGGATAAAGAAGAATGATCACAGATTTGTAATCATTCTGCATGAGGGCATATGAAGGTTTTCCTTTTCTCAAATGCATCACAAGTATGATGTTAAACTAACATAACATTATTGTAATGAAATGCATTCTGAAGACTCAGATAAATAAATACTTAGCAAACCTGACGTATTGATGGCAGGTTTTTTATTAACAATTTGCGTTCTTAAAGATCCACAGCTGTCTGATACACTGTATACCATAGTTTGTCAAATTAAATGTATAACACTCTGATCAGTCACAACATTAAAACCACTGACAGGTGAAGTGAATAACCGATTGTATTGTTCGAATGACACCTGTCAACGGGTGGTATATACAAGGAAGGAAACATGGACAAGCAAAAAGGTCTGAGTGACTGACAAGGGCTAAATAGTAATGGCTAGATGACTAGGTCAGGAAGGAGAACTGGTGTCAGGGTCATGAATGCCCAAGGCTCATTGATGCATGTGGGGAGCAAAGGCTAGCCAATCTGGTTCTGATCACAAGATGAACTACTGTTTCTCAAACTACCATAATATAAAGGTGTCAAAACACACAGTGCATCACACTTTGCTGCGTATAGGGCTGCATAGCTGCCAACCAGTCAGAGTGCCCATGATGACCCTGTTCACTGTTGCAAACGCCTGCCAAGGGGACATGAGAGTGAAAGCAATACCATGGAGCAATGGAAGAAGGTTGCCTGATCTTATGAATCAGGTGCATGTGCGTCGGTGTCATGATTACCGATAGGTGATCTCACCTGCAGTTTTTTCCTAGTTTTCGACGATCCGGCTCTGCCCATACGTCTGACGTCACATGCTCCAGAGTTAAAAGGAAGCCACAGGTTCTCCAAAATTGCTCCGTCAATTTGTTACCCTGTGTTATCAAGCTGTGTATTGAACCTCTGAACTTCAAACCAACCTTGTTGAATTCTATACTCCCTGGACTCGGAACAGACTCCGACTATTCTTACCTTTGAACTACTAAACTGACTTTGCTGAACTCCATACTCCCTGAAAATGGAAAGGACTCACACTATTCACCAACCTCCTCCAACAAGCTAAATTCTTTTGTTATAAAAGGTATTGCTACTTCTTCAATTCATTCCATTTAATCTTTCCAAGGGGTGATCCCAGCCAATTATTAAGTCAGTTCATTGTGCTTCCATTTATACCTGTATTTAAATTGCATCCTGAATATACCCTGCACAACTCTTGTATTATTCATTTTCCTAAACACTGCATAGATTCCTTATTGGAGCATTGTTTAAAGAATTCAAATAAGGATCTGCATACTTCCCTCTGGAGTTATTTATTCAAATTGAATTGCTGCAGAAAGCTGTTCTGATCTACCAAGACCTAATCAATAAAACACCTATTTTATTTTTAAATCTACAATTGCGTTCCAACTAACTTTACATCCTAAATACTACAGTCGGGAAGAGATGGCAGCAGAATACACTATTGGAAGAAGACAGGCCAGCAGTTGGCTCTGTTATGCTCTGGGAAATGTTCTGCTTGAAAACCTTGGGTCCTGGCTTTTGCGTGGGTGTTACTTTGACACTTACCACCTACCTAAAAACTGTTGCAGACCATGTACACCCCTTCATGGCAATGGTGTTCCATGATGGCAGTGGCCTCTTTCAGCAGAATAATGCACCATACCACACTGCAAAAATATTTCAGGGATGGTTTGAGGAATTTTACTGGTTGAGGAAAGTTTGAGTGCCAAAGAGTTTAAGGTGTTGCCCTGGCCTCCAAATTTCCCAGATCTCAATACCATTGAGCATCTGTGGGATGTGCTGAAACATCAAATCCAATCCATGAAGGCCCCACCTCACAACTGCAGGACTTAAAGGATCTATTGCTAGTCTTGCCAGACACCACAGGACAGAGGTTTGGAGGTCTTGTGGAGTCCATGCCTTGATGTATCAAAGCTGATTTTGCAGCACAAAGGGGACTTACACAATATTAGGAAAGTTGTTTAATCCCTTAGCGACCTAGGACGTACAGGATACGTCAGACAAACCCCCCCCCCATCACCCCTAGGACTTCGGACGTACCTGCTAGCGGTCACATGTTTCATATATATACACGTAGACTTTAAATAGAAATATGTATATGTATATATATACATATTTAAATTCTACGTGCATATTTATGTGATATTTTTACATAATTAAGTAATTTTATTGATTGCAGTTGACAACTCAGGCTGAAAGTCCAGAGAAATTAATTTGCTAGCACTACATTTACCTGTGCATGGGGGGTACTGTTTTACTTGGTAGACTTAGCTGAACACAAATATTAGTGTTTTAAAACAGTAAAACATATCACAGCAATGATATTTTCAGTGAAAGTGAAGTTTTCACACAAAAAAGGCACTTTCACTGATGATATCATCGTTGTTCTGATGAGCTAAACAGGCAAAAAGTGTGTCAGGGGCAGCTTCTCTCTAACTAGCCACTCATCCTAAAACTGATACCAGACAGTTCAACGATAGAGATATTTTTGTGACGAGTCAGCTCGGCTTCTTTCAGGGATTTAACCTAGAACTAATACCAGGCAGTAACGGCATCCTTAGCACAAATCTATTGCAGGGAACAGTCTTGCTCGAACCAGCATTGTGTCTACACTAAACTACCGTGCATTTATTGAATATTATCAAGTACTTGCTTTTTTCGTGGGATATAGAGGGGAGGTTTTACCGGCAACACCAGCCAGTATAGGGCTAGTCTATACTAGGGTAAGGGGTGCCCTTGAAGGGTGAGAAAAGGCATTTCTGGTATATTCTCCCTCTTTGTTCCCACTGGCCTTTTCCCTCCTTTAATCATTTCCCTAAGGTGTGTAGAGTTACAATTGTTGACACTCAGACTATGCCAACTACAACACAGTGTCTAGATTGTTAACATTATTCTGCAACTAGCACTGTTAATTAATTTAAAATGTCTCATGCAATGCAGCACGGTAGCAAATGAATCTGAGATACTAGTGATTATCTGGTATTTCTGTGCATTAGCTGGGAACTCTGCACACCTTAACAGTTATAGGAGCAACAACATTGTGATAACTTTGCTTGGTAAACTATTTTTCACACAATCAATTGCAACACATTGTCTAGATAGTTTATATTACTGCACCATAAGTACTGTAACTTCAGTTTGAGATTTCTCATGTAATGCAGCACAGTAGCAGATTGGTCAGTGATATTCGTGGTCATCCGGCACTGCTGAACATTAGCTATGAATTCTGCACACCTGTCTAGGGCAGTGATATTATGACCACTCTGCTTGGTGAGCTATTTTTTTACACCCATACTCCCTGCAGGACTATCTAAATAGTAGTCCACATTTGTTTGCTAGTTATTAGAGTGTAGTTTGGCATTAATCTCGGCACCTAACTATTACAGAGATCTAACACCTCCACCCAGGTACCGGGTGTTTCGTGCCTTTATAAGAGCATATGAAGGTGTCAGCCTACACCAGTTCGCTATTTTAGCAAATATATTTTTTCTTTTGTGTATTGTTTTTTTTCGTTGTACACTTTTTTATTTGTGTTTGCAGTCAGTCTTCTTTTTTTCTTTTTTCTTTTTAGTCAATTTCATGGACTTTTGTGTTATTGATTAAATGTTAAGTTTTATATATTATGCTAGGATTTAGTATCTGGATTTGTCCAGCACTTTATTCCTTTCTGTTTTCAAATTATTGCAAATTCAGTCTTAGGGGTATATTTAGTAGCCACTTAGTCACAAACACTGGCCGAAGTTAGAATTCATAATTGTTTTTTTGCATTTTTAACACACAAATATAAATGCTCACTTTGGCCAGGGTATGTGACTAAGTGGCTACTAAAAGACTGGACATACCCCATTTTGAATACCCTGGGTTGTCTACTTTAAAAACATATGTACATGTGAAGTGTGTTTTAGAGATTTATGACAGATAACAGTTTTACAATGTCACTATTGATAAATTTTGAAAATATACATTTAGAAACCGCAATATACTTATAGCCCTATAACTTTCCTAAAAAAGCTAAGAACATATTAACATTGGGTATTTCTAAACTCAGGACAAAATTTAAAAACTATTTGGCATGGGTGTTTTTTGGCAGTTGTAGATGCGTAACAGATTTTGGGGGTCAAAGTTTTAAAAAGTGTGTTTTAAAAAAAAATGTCATCATATTTTATAATTGTTTTTATAGTAAACTATAAGATATGATAAAAATAAGGATATCTTTAGAAAGACCATTAAATAGCGAGAAAAACTGAATATAATATGTGTGGGTACAGTAAATGAGTAAGAGGAAAATTACAGCTAAACACAAACGCTGCAAAAATGTAAAAACAGCCTTGGTCCAAAACGGTAAGAAAATTGAAAAGCTGTCTGGTCACTAAGGAGTTAAATGTGGTCGGTGATCAGTGTATATCAAATCACAAATTTTCTACATACTATATTTTTGTCATATAGGTTACCCCAGTTTAACAGGTGACTATCTGACTTGAAAACATGTTTCTATTTTCTCGAATGGACACTCTTAGCACAATAACTATTTAAATGTATTATGGTGGTTTTATTGTGTGCAGTCCTTACAGATTTTGTGGCACAGTATTCTAGTAGATTTAATAAAATCAAAGCTCTCACAACACTTGAAGTCAGCCCACTGTGCTGCTGACATAATTGGCATGTTTCACTACCTCAATATCTACACAAATTTGGATGGCATTAAAATGATATAAGCAGGGGGCAGGTTAACTGAGTGCTAGGAACCAATTCTTGCCATCCAAATTTGGATGTATAATAATGTGTAGTATGTTTAAATTCCATCACAGACTCCTGTACTTTTTGATTTTTCCAATTTGTCAGAATTGTCTGTATTCTTACTACATTATTACAGCCTCAATTTGGGGGTCCTGTATTTGCATCCCTATTTTGTAATGAGAGGTTAATTAAACATATTTGCACTATTTTGAGGCACTAAGATTCTGCAGATAGAGCTTCAGTTGTGCTGTCTTTATGGTGTGTGCCCTGAGTGGAGCTGGTTAAGGGGCTGTCAGTTAGTCTGGCATACATTCATGCCGGATTGACAGGATCCTTCTGTGAGTTGGCATACTCCCCCCTTTTGTGGGTTGGCCAATCCATTTTGGATGTTTCAAGTTGCCTCGATGGCTTGCCTCCCAAGGACAGCCTACCATGTCACAACTGCATATCTCCCAAAGTTACAAAAATAAAGAACCATTTTTTCCTAAATGGATAAATTATTTTGTCACATTTCAAGATCTTCTCATTGTGTCTCACCTACTTCACTGATGTTGCCTAAGATTATGATTACATTAAGCTAGACTTCGCAGTTGACTTGACACACCCTTATTGGTTGTATTATCATTTCTTCAAGTCTAGATATTTGTCAAATCTGTTAATAAGGTAGTAGACAGTACATAAACATGCCCATGATATTTTCATATATCAGGGGTTTCATACCTCATTCTGTATATATTAGATGTAGCTTCTCCTACCTAAATTACTGTTGTTGAGGATTAATTTGTTTGCCTCACTGTTAGAGCCCTGAATAAGTTGGGGTCCTAATGTGAGGTTTTACTCTAATTTCAAGGAACACAATATGCTCTGCATTACTTACATTACTTTCTGAGTAGCTCCACAAGACTATGTTTCAATATATTTGATTAGATGCTTTATAGTAAGTACACATTTGAGAGCATTCATTAAAAAAGGATGAATGCGTCACCAAATTATGCAAATATGTTGCAAAATATCATGTCACACCAATTTTAAAAGCACATGGAATTGGCAAAGCACAGTAACATAGACAAGACTTAACAAGATCTCAGCTTAATCCGCAGAAGGATAAGAGAAAATGCAGAAATCAGTGGACCCAGTCTACGACAGATGTTTCTAGAGTAAGAAGCTTGAGTTGCTTACTGATTTTGTTTAAGTCATGCTTAAGAACCAGAATCAAAACATTTAGAAAAATACACAATATTTTATCATGAATGTGTTTGCAATGAGATTTTTTTTTTTCGAGCAAAACGGTAAATTACAGCATTTTTTCTAAAATATATCAAATGCTACCAGTTTTCTTTGTTTTCCTATAAACATTTTCCCTTTTTTATTTTATCAGACACATACATCGCCTTATGCCTGCTGTAGTCACTGAGGCACGGGAATGCAGCTAGAGCAGTTACTGGAGTGTAAATTCAGCTTTAAGCTTTCTTATGGCTGAATTATTCTTCCTAGATGAACAGGTGGATCTCGGCAGTGGGACAAAGACAGATGCAAAATTCTTAAGAAAAGCCCTAACATTTATGAAATAATCAGAATTCAAATGACTGTGTTTTGTCATGCAGAAACTTCATCTGCACAGATTGTTTGTATGTGTGGATAATACAAATGAACAGGCAGCTACTCTTCACATACACGTATTTCTTATATTCTTGCCTGCAGTGGAACATGAAGGCACAATCCTTATCAGGAATAAAGACACATGTGTGAACTAGTCTGAGTGTAATTAATGTTAACATTTGAAAGGTTGATAATAGAATATACACAGATGCATCTTTTGGTTTGACGATGCAGAAAATAACAAGGCATTTTTAGAATTGTTATGTGTATATGATGATATTTAACAATGCATGTTGTTCTATGTCTGCTGGGATTTATTAGTAATGAATACCTTCTATGTACTGGCATATATAGCTTAGTAAGGTAGTCACAGGCATACTTTGTACAGCTAAATTCTTTCTACGTAGAAGGCATATCCTGCACTGGATAGTCATAGAATTCTCATA
>OW240912.1:92225565-92254671 GCA_933207985.1 Pelobates cultripes | reverse complement strand
TAATTAAAAATAAAAATGTATATCTGTCTCAAAAAAATGCAAACAGACAAATAACCGTATTGTAACATTTTGAAACAAGAGGACTTTGTCAAAGTATAGTCTATATATAATAGAGAATGGTTCTATGACTGTGTTACACCCATAAGACAGTGTAACAGCCACGGGTGTCTTACTTGTTAACACAGTCACAGAGGTGATACAACAGTGAGACACTCCAGGGGTGTCTCGGGGCTCAATCCCCAATGTATGAAAAAGAAAAGAGGAAAAAAGAAAAAGCCAAAATCTTCTAACATAAGTGAGGGGCGGGTGATCTCTGTGGTGGAGACAAATGTAACAAAAACTTAACTTATAAGCAAAATGGCTATATATTGTTCTATATATAAGCAGGTTGCAAAAAGACACAAAACACTTTAAAATACATAAGGTCACCTTTTACACATAACACACAGACATTTCACATATCCCCAGATAGCTGGGATCTGAGCGCACATTATTAGATGAATGGCAATCAGATCACACAAATAAGCCTTTCTGCAGGGGAAATAAACGGTTTAACCTGCAGGGCCATAGTCCAAAGGGAGCAGGCGAGCAACCAGGCTTCTCCAGTTCACAGTGGCGAGGTTGGTTTCGCCACAGTCAGCCATTTATTTTCTCAATCCCAGAATTGTGAAATAGGGCTAATAACAGGAATTCTATTTCTCTATCCACATGAGACATCTTTAGAGAGACATATATGTCTCTAGAAACATCTTTCATGAGACATTACTGTGTTTTTTTATTTTTATTTTATTTTTTAATAGAACCCTGTAATGGGTTCCCTTATTACATGTGTGGTGTTTGGTTCAATCACAATTCTAACCACCTAGGTCATTATTCGCCATACCACCACATCATTAATATCAAAAGTTTACATACCCTAGAATGTTTGGCCTTGTTACACACACACAAGGTGACACACACAGGTTAAAATGGCAATTAAATGTTATTTGACCACACCTTTGGCTTTTTAAATTGCAATTGGTGTCTGTGTATAAATAGTAACTGAGTTTGTTAGCTCTCACGTGGATGCACTAACTGATGGATGCACTAGATACTGAGCCATGGAGAGCAGAAAAGAACTGTCAAAAGATCTGCATAACAAAGTAATGGAACTTTTTGAAGATGGAAAATGATAAACAAGATATACAAAGCCTGGAAATGCCAGTCAGTAGTGTTCAATCACTTATTAAGAAGTGGACAATTTGGGGATCTCTTGATATCAAGCCAAAGTCAGGTAGACCAAGAAAGATTTCAGCCACAACTGCCAGAACAATTGTTCAGGATACAAAATAAAAACCCACAGGTAACCTCAGGAGAAATACAGTCTGCTCTGGAAAAAGACAGTGAGGTTGGTTCAAGAAGCACAATACGACAATACTTGAACAAAAATGAGCTGCATGGTCAAGTTGCCAGAAAGAAACCTTTACTGTGACCATGCCACAAAAAAGCCTGTTTAAAATATGCCCGACAGCAACTTGACACACCTCACAGCTTCTGGCACACTATAATTCGGAGTGACGAGACCAAAATAGAGCTTTATGGTCACAATCATAAGCGCTATGTTTTGAGAGGGATCAACAAGACCTACAGTGAAAAGAACATTATCCCCATTGTGAAGCTTGGTGGTGGCTCAATTATGTTTTGGGGGTGTTTGAGTTCTAAATAGAACAATTTGCATTCTTCTGCATGAAGGCTGCGCACGGGACGCTCACAGCACAAGGTCAAGATTACCCTCCAATGCTTACAGTAGAAAAAGGTGAAGGTTCTGGAGTGGCCATCACAGTCTCTTTAATATCATTGAGCCACTCTGGGGAGATCTCAAATGTGCAGTTCATGCAAGACAACCAAAGACTTTGCATGACCTGGAGGCATTTTGCCAAGATGAATGGGCAGGCAGCTACACCACCTGGAAGATTTAGGGACCTCACAGACAACTATTAGAAAAAACCGTCATACTGTCATTGATGATAAAGGGGACAATACACAGTATTAAGAACTAAGGGTATGCAGACTTTTGAACAGGGTTCATTTAATTTTTTTTAGCACAATTGTACTGTGTGGGTTTTGTCACATTTTACAAAATTATAGCTTGCCTTGTTATTATTTTAACTTTTTAGTAATGTGTGTTTTAATCACTGTTCACTCACCTGTGCAAGATTTTATAATAATTTAAAACAGATTTAATAAATTGTAAATTTTAGCTCAATTTTCTCATTATATTAATAGGTGGTGCCATTAGCAAATTATAGAGTATAATTCATATGATTTATAACTTTTCCTCTGTTGGAGAATGCCTGTTCTATATAACACTAAAGGATCCCTGTACCCTACCCTATAATAATAAAGCCTCTCCCTGTACCCTATGTACACATTTATGAGCATGCAGAAAGACTTTCATAGCATTCTCTTGTAAGTAAGTTTCATGATAATTATTCATGATAATAAACCTGGTGTCTGATTTGTAGTTAAAAAAAAATACTTTGCTTCAAATTCAGTCCTTCGTGGAGCTATTCTTAAGAAGATTGAATTGATCCCTATAATAATTAATTTAATTTAATTTTGAAGAAAACTCTCCAAATATGATATCAAATTGCCTTAAGTTGCCAAAATGATTTTTTTTTTTATTTTGGGTGCCAAATTGTGTGATTTTATTTCTCAAAAATGTTACTGTTAGGGGATGGATATTAGATGGAGTCTAGTTAAAGGCTTAAAGTGAAATAATACATGTTGCAAAAATACTTGAAAATATATACCATAAAGTACCAGAATCCCTGAGTATCATTCCTATTTTCTTTTTGAATGCTGACAATAAAATGTCAAAATCTGCTTGCTTGCCACAGTATCTCTATACATGGATATCTGTTGCAGGACTTTATGAATATCATTGTAGCATAGCATCAATGTATCTGTCTGTCAATATATCATAAGAGCTGTGTCTGACTGTCAGAGTTTGATTTTTAAAGTGGCTTATAATTCAAGTTTACGCATCAGTAGCTGGGAATGTCAGGCTGTGCTTCTCGTTGAAGCCAGTCTGAAATCCAACATGACACAGTGCTAAAATATCTACCCGTTATATAGTTTGTATTTAAATGTTTGTCAAAATATTTCAATTTCTATGTGGATAAAATCAGAGTGGTATAAAACAGTATATGTTTGCTAATAAATAATATACATTTGACCTTACTTCTCCCTATTTAAATATCCAACACTCATATACAAATCTCTGGGTACCAACATACTTCTTTCTGTGATGAAACTGCAGCATTCCTCCCTCTTCCAGGGTATTTCTATTGTGATAGCTCCATTTTATAGACATATCTAAAATTACAATTTGCATATTAGTTCCCAGTATTTTGTTTATTCCAATTCAAGTGTTTTACCTATTCGTAGACTGATCTGAATGTCACCCAATGTTCTCAAATCTGTTTCCACTTATAATATAGGCTTAAATACTTTCTGGTCCTTTCTGCTTGATTCTACATTATTTCAGATTTGTGTAAATTTGTTTCTGGATCTCTCTGTATTTTATTAAAATAATGTATGTAAAGTATATATATATATATATATATATATATATATATATATATATATTATTTATTTGTGCCTAACTCACAAGCGCAAGAGGGCTTGCATGAATAAAACAAAAGAGACAAAGTAGATACAATTCATAACATAAAGGATAAACAGTTATAAATTTTTTTGGGGTGGCATAGATGGGAGCTGGGGGTTTTATTTTTAAATAGCTAAGGTCTTATCCGAGTGCGTCTCCTTGAGACCTGACCAATTAGGTGCTTGCAGTTAGCATGATCGAACGGTCAGTGGGTAATTTTGTGCCAGTCAGTTGGTCTGCTATGTAGGCATAGGGTATCATTGGCCGGAACATGCATATTAAAACAAGCTAAAGAAACCTATCTGAGTATATACAATCATAATAATTGTGATGGCTGCGCCTTTTGGTTCTATCTACCTACCGCCTGGTTGTGGAGTGACATGCCCTTCTGTGGTTACACTGAGAAGCAGGGTAGTGCCACAATATTTAAGATAGTTATTTTTAACTCATATATTGTATAGTACTGTGGATTTACATGTATCAAATGCAAGTGAGCAATATGTGCCCAAAATATTTAAATGAATAAATAATGTGTACGTGTATATAAATAGAGAGGAAAATTTAATTATTTTAAAGAGATTACAAATATTACAGTTATGAACAGTGTTAGCAATCTTGAATTGTTCATAAGAACTTAAAGAAAAGGAAGAATACTTTATAATCTTCTAAATTATATGTTTACCAGGTGCTTTTCTCAGAAACATTTAAGTGCCCATTAGGATGTAATATGTATTTTGCAATATATCATATCAGAAATAAAATTTTCTAGATGGGAAAAAAAAAAGATTCTCTGCTGGGCATCTCTTTGCTTCATTTACTCTCCCCAGTTCACAACAGATGAATATGTTCATAGACTGATTGCAGTAATTACTAGGTCCTGCTGCTTTACAATATTAAGTAAATAAATGCCCTAGACCAAACAACAACAGGAAATCAGCCAGACCATTGCGAAAAAAAGTTCCCTACTATCAAATTATCTCCAGTGATTTATATTCCAATTTATTTACAGTCACTTTTTCCTACAAGAGTAAACCTTTTTCTTTTTCCTACAAGAGTAAACCTTTTCTTTAGCATAGCTATTTTGATTTATGTTGAGATCTAATGTTTAGATGTTATTAGCTTTCAGATTTACTTGATATACTATGAGTTAAGATATCAATGTTCCCTATATTCTTTAAACATATTTGATAAGTCTAGACCTACATATCTACATACATATGGCTTGGTAATATAGTGTTATAATAAATAATCAGACATATATATATATAATTATTTAGGCAGTAACACTTTTGATTATTTTTTTTTATTTTTTTTAGCAAAACAGAATAGGCACTTTTTACATCTAGATTCTTTCCTCTGCACAAGGTTATTGGCTGCACTGATTAAATGTCAGTTCTCTGGAATAGTGCTGCATGTTGTCCAAAATGGTGTCTGTTCCTCTGAACTTTATTGGCATCTACTAATTAATTACGATACATTACAATACAATTGTTGCTTGTTAGCATGAATAATCAGGGCAAGAGTGAAAAGGCAGCAAATTAAATGCATCTCATCGAGTTGCTGTATTCTTATTTGGTTTGAAAGTAAATGTTTGAAACTGGTCTTTAATAATTTATCAGAGGCACGCAATATCTTACTTTAATCTAGGAAGAGTTATGCAAACATTATGCATATTATTAAAAATAAAACTAATAATAAATAAAATAATATAGCAATATTTAGTTTATTAGAAGAAAAAGAAACCTCAGCACACTCCACTATTAGGGAATGCAGCGGGGAGAGCACAGTGAGGTAGAAAAGGTCGCTAAAAAAGAACCCTAACTTTATTAAATCTAGTACATAAACATAGAACTAAAATACCTAAACACATAGTATTAATGACAAAGCAATATAATAGAATTGTAGTGAGAAACACAATAATAAAAAGTCCTCAAAAACACCTTAGTGAGAGTCCCTTTCACCTCACAAATAAACACAAATACATACAATATAAGGTGGAGTATCTTCTTATTATAATAAATTTCCTGTATCTCTAGAAGACATAACAAAATAAAGCATATGATAGTGCAGTATTGTCTGTTATATAAAGAGGTTATAGTAGAATAGGAGGAGTATCACTCACAAGTGTAGAGCCTCAAAGTATGGCTTAATTTTCCAGTATTGTGGGATATAAGGTTCCCACTGCCTTCTTTGTATGTCTGGTGATCAAATATTCCTCTCGGGAACAAGTAATGATTTCCAAAATGCTTTATTATAAAGTGCACAAAAAATATAACAAATTAAAAAACATGAATAAAAATGTTAAATAACAAGACCTTACAAGTTGAAGGTGAATGGTATGAAGAGTCTTTGATTCAAAGAGTCTATGGTGCAAAACGCGTTTCCCCCCCTGTAGAGGCTTCATCAGTTGCTGCGGAGTGTAGAAAGAATGTCCTTTATATACTGTTAATCCAGAGTAATCATTGGGATCTGCTGATTTTCGGCATCCACAATATACTTCCGGTTTCCGGGTTACTGCGTTCCACTGATGGAACGCAAATGTCATCATTTTCAATGGCTATTTCCTGTTTTCGGCATCCAAAGTGTGACTTCCGGTTTCTGGTTTCACTTCCGGTTTGCGTTCCAACGGTGGAACGCAAAACGTCATCATCCTGCGTTGTATCGGCTGGACTTCCGTCATGCGTTCCACCGCTGGAACGCATGGATTGCGATCATTATTTCATTATAACAGGGCATGTAACCCAATAGTAACTATGATCGTTTTCATTATGCTGAGCTCATAGCCTAACAGCACATAGCTTGTCATATATAACAAAGAGCTATTTCAATAATAGAAGGGATATTGTATGAATAATGTACAATATAATTAAGTATAAAATCTCAATCATAAGTGAGCATTTAGGAATATATATCCATAATAAAATTAACATAAATAAGCATCAAATCAGGTAAATTCATCCTAAAATCAAAATAAATGGTCACTATTAATATTAGTATCATAAAATATATATATTAAAAACAGAGTGAATGCCCATAAAAATAATTACAACTATAAAATCAATATTTAAATGAACCATAAACAGCCTGAAAATATGCTCGTTTGAGCAGGTTCCTCTTCAACCTTTCGTTCCTGTAAGTTTTCTTGTAATTGTCCTATTTATAGCTATCCCCCCGCCCCCTTATAATATTGTAAAGCACCACGGAATCTGTTGGCGCTACATAAATGGCAATAATAATAATAATAATAATCTATACCTGCACTGAAAAAATAAAGAAATTTAAAAAAGAAAACACGTAGAGGGGACGGAAAACATTAGTTATGATGTAAAGCTAGAAAAATGGATTTGTATAATGGATATGACAACACTGGAGAAATATATACAGGGCAGGGCTGGACTGGGGAAACAAAGCAGCCCTGAAAAAAAAATCTATGCCAGCCCCATAAGTCACTGTGCCACGTATTGTCACATGTAATACGTACGGCTGTGTGTTGCCACCCTAGATGATTGAGTAATATATAAACACATTATATATATATATATATGTATATATATATATATATATATACATTTATATTTATATTTATTGTGTGTTTATATATTATATATTATATATTATCATCCGGTGGAACGCAAAACGTTATCATCCCGCGTGTTAATGTGGTCACTATTAATATTAGTATCATAAAATATATATATTAAAAACAGAGTGAATGCCCATAAAAATAATTACAAATATAAAATCAATATTTAAATGAACCATAAACAGCCTGGAATATAAAATATGATTTAAAATCAAGGTTTATAGATAAATACAAATACACACATTAAAAATGGCAAACCTCAAAATCTGAATTAAGACCATAGGGGATGAGGGTTTTGAAATTATAAATAAAACGCATTTCTTCTTTACCTAATAGTTTAATATAATTTCCCCCTCTCCAATCTCGTTTAACTTCCTTTATCGCACAGAAAAATAAATTCTCTGGGTTTTGGTCATGGGTCTCTTTAAAATGTAACGACACACTGTGGGTTAGTAAACCATTTCTAATATTCCGAATATGTTCGGCAGTTCTGACTTTTAGTGGTCTAATAGTCCTTCCCACATATTTAAATTGCATGGGCATTTTAGAATGTATATTATGCCCTTTGTGTGGCAAGTTAAATGATCATTTATGATATTGGGTTTATGAATAATATCCTCTATGTTGTGTAAATGTCGTTTAATGCTTTTAGTAACTTTACAAGGGAGACACATGCCGCACCCATAAAATACTTTCAAATCCTGAATAAAGTGCTTTTGCTTATTGGACTTTAGATGATTTTTAACTAAAATACTTTTAAAATTTTTTGCTCCTCTATATATAATTTTTGGCCTTGATGGTAAAATTGTATTCAGGATTGGATCATCCTGAAGTAAATGCCAATATTTTTTTATGGTGTGTTGTATACGTTTGTTTTGTCCGTTAAAATTGCAAATAAAAGGAATTTCGCTTGTGTCTCTTGGTTTATTTTTTGGTTTATATTAGATAAAAATTTTCCTTTGAAGTTTTCCAACTTCATTTAGATCTTGATCTAAAAGGGTTTCATCGTATCCCTTTTCTAGGAATTGATATTTAATGTAATTGGCCTGCTCTACATAATCCGCGTCAAGCTTACAATTGCGTCTAATTCTTATAAATTGACTTTTAGGAGCGTTGTTAAGCCAAGGTGGGTAATGGCAACTATTTCTATCAATATAACTATTGGCATCTATAGGATTGAAGTGATTTTTGGTAACAATCTTAGAATTCTGAATATAGATGTCTAAGTCTAAGAAAGTGATATGGGAGTCACTAAAGGTGCTAGTCAAACAGATCCCACAATTGTTCTTATTCAAATATGTTATTATTGTGTGTCTCACTACAATTCTATTATATTGCTTTGTATTTATTGTATCTTTGATATTCCCTTTTTAGTATTTGTAGTAGACACCACAACATTATGTCATTTTGGGAAAATAGAGAATACCGCACCCAAAATATTGACTCATGTTTTGCAGGAACAGCAGGGTCAAATCCTATTATACAATATAATGATAAAAATAAATCAAGATTTAATTTAGAAAAAATACTTATAAAAGAGATGAAAGTAAAATGGGAAATAGCAACCCTTAAAAAGTATGTTCGGGACCAAATTACCCCTAGGGGTCTTCGTCTTTATAAAGACCCTAGCTTTGATAGGGAAGATCCGCACTTTATGGCAGGCTGGGAGAAACTTTTACATGGATTCTCTTTTAGCACAATGGGCTACATAGTAGCAAGGAGGGAAGAAACCCTCCCAAAATTAGATGAGGAAATAAACAAATGGAAAAATTCCTTAGCAGAATCCACAAGCCCAGACATTTATAATAGTACCTTGAAAGAAATTCAAAATAAAGTGGACAAAATTGAATTAGATGTTATAGAAATT
Source organism: Pelobates cultripes (assembly GCA_933207985.1). Classification (NCBI taxonomy): domain Eukaryota; kingdom Metazoa; phylum Chordata; class Amphibia; order Anura; family Pelobatidae; genus Pelobates; species Pelobates cultripes. Next base: position 92,245,572 of record OW240912.1, on the reverse strand, counting down.
AAAAAGAAAAAAATATATACGAGACATTACAGACTATCAGACAGGAAATATGAGAAAGCTTAAAAAGATCCATCAACGTCAAAATAGTTCCTATCAGCGGTCACAATCAAACCATAGAAACTATTCTCAATGCTTACCCACGAATAGAACCCATCACTTTGCAGAACACCTGGTTTGATAAAGCAATCCAACAACAAAAAAGTTTTAAGACTACCTCATACAACAAGAAAATAGAAAGATCCAGAGAAAGAGCATCATCCAATTCACGCCATTTACATAACACTACTCGCCATCACACATCAATTACACATCAATTACAGCTCCATTATCTCCAAGTAGGACACAGCATCACACTCACAAGAGATCGACTAATAGCAACACTGTAGAATACACTCATCCTATTAGATACAGTGACGCTGTCAGGAAAGGAATTCATAACAAACCACTTGAAAATACTAACAGACGAGCCCCATCTCCTACTCTTATTGAGAGACCACATTCCCCCCATTATAAGGAACTCAAGTCAAACTCCATCACCTCCCCCAGATACCCCCCCTTCACCTTCTTTTTTTCGACGGGACCTCATACAAAACAGAAGGAAGTGGGTGGACCAGACCCAATCTTGGCATACACAGGGGAAAAGACAAAGATCAACAGAAGAAGAAGGAGACAGAGAGGAAAGAAGAACACAACACAGAGAGAAGAGGGGCAAAACCTCAATTTAGAAGGGATATTTAATTTATCTAACCAAATTTTAACTATTGAACAGATTGAAGTTTTTAAGAAAGGCTTAAAATTTGCCCCAACAGCTGCTTTTAATCATTTTGATTTTTTTGTAGATATGAATCTTTTTATTAGAAAATTGTGCCTTAAAAAATTATTTTTCAATAGGGAAAAACATCAGCAGGAAACTCCGGATGATAAATACTTTCACACACCATTAAAAGAGAAATCTCAATTTTTTTCCTAGGCATTTGATTTCAAATGAAATCAAGACTTTTGAGACTATGGTTATGAAAGACATAGAAAAATAAAAAAAAAAATAGTAAATACCAACAGAATCTAACAATAAAAGAAAAAAAGGCCTTAAAAATATTAAAAACGATGAAAATATGGTTATTAAACCGGCCGACGGGGGTTGGGGGGAATAGTTATTTTAAGCAAAGATCAATATGTGAAAGAAGCAGAGAGAACACTCTCTGATACCTCAACCTACCAGAAATTACCTCACAATCCCACCAATGAAACAATTAAAATATTTAAGCAATATGTAGACAAAGGAAGAGAAATAGGGATATTAACAGATAAAGAAGCTGAATACTTATGGATAGATAACCCGAAAATACCAGTGTTTTATCTGCTTCCGAAAATACATAAGAATGCAGAAAACCCGCCAGGGAGACCAATTATTTCGGTCATTGATTCAATTTCCACTAGAATTTCAGAATATATTGACACCATTCTTCAACCAATAGTCCTAAAAAATCCCATTTACCTCAAAGACACCATCCATATTTTACAGATTCTGGAAAAAATAGAATGGACACAGGGAAATATTTTGGCCACATGTGACGTGACTTCCCTGTATAGTATCATTCCGCATGAAAAAGGATTGGCAGCTGTGAAATATTTTTTAGAAAAATCGGATTTTAAAATAGAACAAATAGAATATATTTTAGAAGGGATTTTACTTATTTTAACTCACAATTACTTTTGGTTTGAAAACTCTTTTTATTTGCAAATTTGTGGCACTGCAATGGGCACAAAATTCACCCCAAGTTACGCCAATCTTTTTATGGCATTTTGGGAAGAAACATTTGTTTTTACAGAACTCCAGTGGAAGAGACATTTGATCACATATTGCCGGTTTATTGACGATATCGTTTTCATATGGAATGGAACTATGGAAGTTTTACAGAAATTAATAACATACTTGAATAAGAACAATTGTGGGATCCGTTTGACTAGCACCTTTAGTGACTCCCATATCACTTTCTTAGACTGAGACATCTATATTCAGAATTCTAAGATTGTTACCAAAAATAATTTCAAACCTATAGATGCCAATAGTTATATTGATAGAAATAGTTGCCATTACCCACCTTGGCTTAATAACGCTCCTAAAAGAATTAGACGCAATTGTAAGCTTGACGCGGATTATGTAGAGCAGGCCAATTACATTAAAGATCAATTCCTAGAAAAGGGATACGATGAAACCCTTTTAGATCAAGATCTAAATGAAGTTGGAAAACTTCAAAGGAAATATTTTATCCAATATAAACCAAAAAATAAACCAAGAGACACAAGCGAAATTCATTTTATTTGCAATTTTAACAGACAAAACAAACGTATACAACACACCATAAAAAAATATTGGCATTTACTTCAGGATGATCCAATCCTGAATACAATTTTACCATCAAGGCCAAAAATTATATATAGAGGAGTAAAAATTTTTCAAAGTATTTTAGTTAAAAGTCATCTAAATTCCAATAAGCAAAAGCACTTTATTCAGGATTTGAAAGTATTTTATGGGTGCGGCATGTGTCTCCCTTGTAAAGTTACTAAATGCATTAAACGTCATTTACACAACATAGAGGATATTATTCATAAACCCTATATCATAAATGACCATTTAACTTGCCACACAAAGGGCATAATATACATTCTAAAATGCCCATGCAATTTAATATATGTGGGAAGGACTATTAGACCACTAAAAGTCAGAATTGCCGAACATATTCGGAATATTAGAAACGGTTTCGAAACCCACAGTGTGTCGTTACATTTTAAAGAGACCCATAACCAAAACCCAGAGAATTTATTTTTCTATGCGATAAAGGAAGTTAAACGAGATTGGAGAGGGGGAAATTATATTAAACTATTAGGTAAAGAAGAAATGCGTTTTATTTATAATTTCAAAACCCTCATCCCCTATGGTCTTAATTCAGATTTTGAGGTTTGCCATTTTTAATGTGTGTATTTGTATTTATCTATAAACCTTGATTTTAAATCATATTTTATATTCCAGGCTGTTTATGGTTCATTTAAATATTGATTTTATATTTGTAATTATTTTTATGGGCATTCACTCTGTTTTTAATATATATATTTTATGATACTAATATTAATAGTGACCACATTAACACGCGGGATGATAACGTTTTGCGTTCCACCGGATGATAATATATAATATATAATATATAAACACACAATAAATATAAATATAAATGTATATATATATATATATATATACATATATATATATATATAATGTGTTTATATATTACTCAATCATCTAGGGTGGCAACACACAGCCGTACGTATTACATGTGACAATACGTGGCACAGTGACTTATGGGGCTGGCATAGATTTTTTTTTCAGGGCTGCTTTGTTTCCCCAGTCCAGCCCTGCCCTGTATATATTTCTCCAGTGTTGTCATATCCATTATACAAATCCATTTTTCTAGCTTTACATCATAACTAATGTTTTCCGTCCCCTCTACGTGTTTTCTTTTTTAAATTTCTTTATTTTTTCAGTGCAGGTATAGATTATTATTATTATTATTATTGCCATTTATGTAGCGCCAACAGATTCCGTGGTGCTTTACAATATTATAAGGGGGCGGGGGGATAGCTATAAATAGGACAATTACAAGAAAACTTACAGGAACGAAAGGTTGAAGAGGAACCTGCTCAAACGAGCTTACAATCTATAGGAGGTGGGGTGTAAAACACAATAGGACACTATTTTTCAATTTCTTAGCATATAGATAAGCAGACAGTGCCAATATAGCATAGACAATCATAAAATATCAAAACATGTCATTTCTGAGACATTCAATTGCATATTTTTTTTTGTAAAAGAAAGAACATGAAGAAACTGAAAGCAGGAGTACATGACAGATTGAGTTTTGTTCTGGAAAAAGCTGGAAATAGGCTCAAAGTAATGAGAGAACAATATTAACTAAGTAGACTTTCAGAGATTTGAACCACTGGAACTAAGCTCTTCTTTATATTGCTGCACCACTGTGAGAGTAGTAATAAAGCAGATAGGGTATCAGCAGTGGCAATAGTTCCAGGCAAAAGTCACCATCATCCTCTGATTCCCAATGCTGGTAGGCAGCTGGAACCCACAAGAAGGTAGGATTGAAGCGGCATTAGTGTAGGAAACCCGGCCAACACGTGGCAGACCAGGGCTGTGTGGCGGCTCACAGTGTTAGGGCATGGACTTTGGAGCCCCTCTGGATCAAGTCCATCCCCTGGCCGGGGTGAGCAGAAGGTCGAGGTGGTAGGTGCCTTTTACAGCAGGCGATCCTCATTTTGGATGGCAAATGCTTGTAAGCTTTGCCTCGCTGGACTTTTGGCCTAGTTAAGTGGACTGTAGAGCTTGGAGGTGCTGGTGTGGCGTGAAGGCTTGCAGGGGTCCCACTCCATCTTGGCAGCGCTCATCCCTTAGATACCTCCATGTGTCCAGAGGGGTTAGGTTGTACATGATTCTGGAGCTTCAGCCAAAAGTTCTGGAACATGACCTCTAGTCTCCGCAGGATAGATTCTAAGGAGTCATAGTGAGGCTTATGGGCCAGAGGCATGCTCCCCTGATTGTGTGAAAAGCCAGCAGCCATTTTGGGTTCTCATCTCAGATGGGTAGCCCTCAATGTTGTGGTGATGACCTGTGCCGTGTGTGAGAGTCCAGTGGGGACTGGGATATCCCTCCCGGTCCAGGAAGGGTGGGGGGTAGGATGTCAGTGATATGTACTGCAAGCAGGAAAGCAGGGAGAGCTGCTGCCTCTCCCCAACTTCAATGCCCGCAGGCCACAGCTTTGTGCCCGGGGCTCTCAGGTGAGTAGAAGTCAGAGTGAAGGCTTGTTTTGTGCCTTAGTGCACTCCCGAGCTGGGTAGCACACTGCGGTACTAGTGGCGAATTTGTGCCTGGAGGTAAGTCCCGAAATCTAGTGAGGAGTACAGGAGACTGTGCATCATGCGTTTCGCTAGTTTGGTGGTCAGGCTCTGCCCCCTGCTACTAGTTTTGTGGCTGCACTTTTTATAGTTTTGCAATATTCTTCTTTAAAACTGATTTCCAAAATTGCACCGCATATTTAAGGTGGGGTCTTACCATTGATTTGTGAAGAGGCAATTATATTTGGACCATGTGAAACAAAATCCCTTTTTATACCCAATGCACCTTACTAAGTTTTGTAACTGCAATAGAGCATTGTATGCTGTTGACTAGTTTGTGATCTATAATTGTTTACAAGCACCTTTCACTTAATGTTATCCCTAACTCCATTTAATGAATATGTGGCTTATCGGTTCCAACTCCAAAATGCATAACTTTGCATTTATCTGTATAGAATTTAATCTGCCACTTGCCTGCCCATTCCCCCAATTTATCCAAATCCCTCTGAAGAAAAGTGATGTCATATTCAGACTGTATTATCTTACCTGGTTTTCTCTCACCTGCAAACACTAATAAATGACTTTCAATGCCCACTTCAAGATCATTTATAAACAGATTAAAGAGGAGTGGGCCTAGGAAAGAAACCTGAGGCACTCCACTTAACACATTTGTCCAATTTGAAAACTTCCCATTTACAAGTACTATCTGCACTCTATCTTTAAGACAGTGTATTATCCCAAAAAATATTTTTCATATAAACCAACCGTTTTCAGCTTTAATAGTAACCTTTTGTGTGGAACTCTATCAATTGCCTAAGACAAATCAAGTAGATTACATATTTACTTATTTACTGGATCACCCGGATCTATATTTATACTAACTTCTTCATTATCGGTCTTTCATAAAACCATGTTGATTCCTGCTAATGCTATTTTTGTACAAAATGAATTCTTATACCTTAACAGCCCTTCAAATAATTTCACAATCACAGTTGTTAAGCTCACGGGCCAGTAGTTACCAGGGTGAGCTTTTGAACCATTTTAAATGAAGGTACCACATCTGATTTTCTACAATCCTCTGGTACAATTCCTGAAAGAAAAGAATCCTGAAATAAAAAATAAAAACACAGTGTTATGGATATTTCTACACTATGCTCCCAAAGCACGTGTGGATGAATACCATCTAGCCCTGGGGGTTTGCTTACATTAACTTAATTTAATTTCTGAATAAATGTTAACCACAGGTTTGCTATAGGCATTTGTAACAGGGATTTGCAAATCAACAGCCATAGATTAATCCTCCCTATATATTGTAAAAAAAATATTATTTAGAATTTCTGCCTTGACTCACCCATCTCAATTTTTAAATAGGCCTGATATTTTAATTCATAACCTTTTTGGCATTAACATACTTGCTCTCTTTGGCTATGGTTTAAGTTCATCCCATCTAACTGCCTTTTTGCAAGCCCTATTGGCATGCTTATATGTGTTTTGGATGCAATTGACCCCTCTGATTTAAATGTTGTGAATGCCCTTTTCTTATCTTTTATCATTTGACTGATCCTTGTACTAAGCCATGTTGGTTTTAATTTGCTTCTATTGAATTTCTTTTCCAGTGGTATATGTTGAGAAATGTACTTTTGTAGAATTTGTTTAAAGATCTCCCATTTATCCTCTGTTCTTTTGCCAGTGAGTATTTCCTGCTAGCCAATTAGTTGCTAAGATGGTCTTATCATATTAAATGTAGCCTTTTTAAAATGAAAGCATTTTGAACAGCCCATATAAACCCTGTATTAGACACACCTACTCAGGCTTACAATGTGAAATCTGCTCTCGGCCTCTTGTAATGTTTTAGTATGACGTGAAATTTCCAAATAATTGTGTACTATAGTGGACAAACCTCTCTTGTGCCATATCCACAACAAACTACTGACAGGTGAAGTGAATAAGATTGATTATATCATTACTAAGTGATATCAATTGATATGAATAATATTTATTATATCATTACTAACTGATATCAATTGATATGACTAATATTGATTATATCATTTCTAATTGATATCACTTAGTAATGATATAATCAGACTTATTTACGTCAGCTGTCAGTAGTTTGTTGTGGATATGCCACAAGAGAAGATCGTCCACTATACTACACACTTATTTGGAAATTATACGTCATACTAAAACACTACAAGAGGTAGAGAGTGAGAGATGAGCTTAAAGATTTCACATTGTAAGCCTGAGTAGGTGTGTCTAATACAGGAAAGGCATACTGTAAGGAAGATGGCATATCCAATATATGTGCTTTAATATACAGTTAACAGCAATGTAAAAAATATTATGAAACAATGTCGAATGAAAGTAAAGGGTAATAAAGGGTATCACTTATAACACTGAGCAATGATGTAAGCACTTTTTAGAACAGATCGAAATACAACGGTATGAATTTCTACATTTATTTTGTTTCTTACCTTGTAAACAAACATTTGTTAAACACACGGTGTACATAAACATAATATTAAAAATTCTTTATGTATTGAAATACAAATAAATTGTGTTAGAGTGTCTCCTAAAAAGGGCTGAGTAACTGTGATTGCCTAAAAAAAATAAACACGAGACCCACAATGTAAAATTCACATTTCACTCATATATGTTCCCTGACCAACCTATTTGTCTTTAGGGAAAGAATGTATTAATCTATAGCAAACTGGTAAAACAAATGTGTTCTCTATATTATGATTCGTGTCTTCAATTCACTATATATTATCATTTATTATCAAAGATCTTATTATTTAGTAATAAAATCAAATCAGATGTTAAATAGATAATGTTGCATTTATATGTATTTTGATTTAATATTAAATATTAGTGTTACTTGCCAAATATAATTAGTGCTACTGGATTTTCTATTATAGTGAAGCCATTCACCTTTAAAACCAGTGTTTTTAAACCCACTGGCAAAATTACAAAAAAAACTTTGTATAGATTATGTTAAAAAGTAACAGAATCTTGGAAAACATTCTCAGCCTATTTTAAATTATTCCCCATATGCTAACAGGGAATATACTTCCATTTCGATATGCATTTCTCTTGACTACTTGCAACCAATTTCTGTGTACATCAAGTAATTCCCTGCATTTACTTCTCACCAAAACCTTTGCTTCTGCTCTCAGATGTCTACATTTACCTTCAAGTAAATAAAAATAGTTCTCAGAAATAGCAATCTTGACCCCAAGTATGCTTTATTACCTTCTATTGAATCATGAATTATTTATGTCTCTACATTTCATTTCAAGCCTTGCATATAAGGCTTCACCTTCAAAAAGTAAGATTTATACTAACATAAGCCTTTGGTATATTTTGAATTATTGTAGAGTACAACTAAGGAGAGGGGAGTAAGTAACAATATGAATGGTGTTTAAAGGAACAAAGAGGTAAATAATGCACTGCATCACTTTTCATAGAAAAAGTAAATATCTGAGCAACTGGGTCATGTTTTAATGTGCTTGCAGTTTTAACTCAGATGATCTCAAATTGCATTGTGTGGTTTGAATTTATCTTTATATCTAACAAAAATAATAATTTCATGAGGGAGTTTTGCTATATTTAGAGATACCGGTAAATCATATAATTAAACATGATTATATGCATGTTTAGTGCTGCCTTTTTTTGATATTATCTGCAGAGATAAAAGAAGAGAATTATGGTGTACTTTTGGCATAAAAATAATATTGCGTGGGTAAGTCATTGTGGTTTGATGTAAGGTAATGTGTCAATCCTTAATTAATTATTTGCGGTACATTCATAATTATAATATACAAAAAATGACTGGGATACAGCTGATATAATGCAGAAACAAATAAATAAACAGAACAGAACTGTATAATACAATTAAGTATAAACACACACACTGCGGTAGGTTGCACTCACAAGAGATGTAGGTGGGGGGCTATGATCCCCTGATGTAGGTGGGGGCCATGAACCCTTCTTTGGTGTGTAGTCACCACTGTAATTCAGGAACCAACCAGGACAATGAGTAGTAAGTAACTTAAGCAGATTTTATTAAGACTATAAAATAAATAAAATAGTAAAACAATATGGTCCTACTCGTTTCGTCCCAGGAAAAGGACTTCCTCAGGGACCATAAAATTAAACAACAAAAATAATGCCCAAAACACAGCCTAACCCTCCCACCCACGTTAAATAGGGCTAATCCCCAAAGTCCATTGGTGATCCAAGGGGGAGTCCTTATTCTTCCATACTCCATTGGTTTGCTAACTCCATTCACCGGTTCCTTAACTATAATCTTAGTTCCACTTTCTCCACAGTGGCTCCCCATTATCCAAAGGCTAAAATCAGAAGTGCGTTCCACTGATTACTTCTTTTCTCTTCTGAGACTGAGATGGCAGAGCGTTCCACCATGGAACTGAATATGCCTCATATAATGGAGCGATCATCCCCTAGTGTTGGCAAGGTGTATTAATACTGGACAACTTTTCTAAAGGAAAAGCAGCTTCTAATACTTGTTATAACGAAAAGTCTGTCTGCTCAAAGTGAACATATTATAATCTGAACTAAACATTTCTTAAAGTGACATTTGCATGAAAAAAATAAAAAGTGAAATCATTTATTTGAATATGCTTCTCAATAATATTTTCTATACAAGTCAAACTTACAACCTAATACCATATTTTTTTCTAGATTGATGAAACTTAGAAAAGGCTTTTACATATATAGCAATACCACACATACTCATAAAAAAAAAGTGTGTAAACCTTGTATCGACCTATGAATTTCAAATATACTATGGTATATGCAGAGAAAGAAAAAAGGAGGAATTTAACCTAAGGCTACAAAAAAACAAACCAAATCTATATCTACATTCAGTCCCCCAGGCTCCAACATTTGCAATCTGTGGATCTAATATGTCTTGTGTTGGATCCAATATGTCTCGTGTTCTCCCTATCGGTGATCTCAAATGCATTGGCAGGACTTTCTTAATGCCAATGCATTTGAGACCACCAAATGGGAAGGAGGGTCAGGAACTGCAATGAACATGGAGCTTGGCATAAATGCATCTAATGAAGCACTAGCTCTGGTCCACTCCTCTCCTAATCTTCTTACTAGCAGGCAGAAGCACCTGTTCTACAGTCTGGGTCAGAGAGAAAATGTATGTAGTGAGTGTAGAAGAATGGGAACATGCCACAGTGTTAGAGAGACTGAAGCAGCATTTGCATAGTGCGCAAAGTCAGCTTTACCTTAACTAATTTTATTGTCAGCCAGTCCACACCAGTTTTGTTCCCCTACAGCCCTATTAAGTTTCCATACTTAAATAAGAGCATGTGAAGTGCCGTAAAATGTTTTTTTTTTTTTTTTTTTAAATCAATGGGCCTATTCTATTGGCATGGGCTTGGAGCTGCAGCTCCATCAGCCCCTATGTTAATCAGGCCCTGCACATACTACACCCCGTGGAACACGCAAGATTCTCAGTTGGTCTAGTTGTATCAACAGACAGTTAGACATGTATTACCAGGGCAGTAGATACTTGTGTTTCAAAATCAGTGCATAGAGAATACAAGGCATTGTAGTGGTACTTATTTTGTAGTTTTTATGGACACATATGTTATAATGAGAGAATTAACAAGCAAAACAATGGGGGCGTAGTATGCCCGGCTATAGGGAACAGTGCAAATATAACCAGAAGGTGAGTAGGTCATGCTATCTAGGCTAGAATGCTCCGCTATGGTAGGTGCGCCCCAAGTCTATTCCCCATGGCTAGTTTAGAGTGTGCAATATGGCACCCTATTTTTGGGTTGTGTTTGTCGGGTGGTTTAGTACAGTATTCCGCTATACGACCATAGACATTAAAAAGGGCCTGTGCCCGTAATGGCTATTAGCCGTGGTCAAGTGGCCTATGTTTGTGGTTGCATTGCACTCTGTTCAAAGCAGTGTAAATAGAGATGGTTAGAATTATGTGTAATTGGGATATAGCCTCAGAAATGTTTATAGTGTGAGTCAAGGTGGGTAGGAGTTGTGGTGGTGATATACAGACGAGCTGAGCAATAAAGCTGGACTATAGTAGTGGCATAGTTGCCTTGTTGTTGGTACGAATTAGGTGTAGGAAGCTCCATCGCTAATAATACCCTGTTACCCCAAGGTGGGGGCAGAGGCGAATGTCACCGGAACAGGAAAGTGTGGCCTCAGGGGACTGCTTGCTTGAAAGTTTCAACCCAAAATGTACCTGTGAGGTTTAAAATTGTAAAAGCATATTTGCAAGATAGGTTGCCCTAACAACACATAAGTAACAAATAAAAGGCTGCTTGTAATGGGAGTTAGATCAGGTCATGGTGCCTCTGTTCTCTCTGGGCCTGAAAGCCATTGCAGTGTCTGCATTCCAGCTTGACAGTGTCATTGAGGCCTTATTGTAGTTAGCAGTGCCGCCATCAATGCTGGACCTTCTTTAGGATCAGTGGCCTTTTTTTGCACCAGAGTAGTGTATCCCTGCTTAAAGGACCACTATAGTGCCAGGAAAACAAACTTGTTTTCCTGGCACTATAGTGCCCTGAGGGTGCCCCCACCCTCAGGGTCCCCCTCCCGCCGGCTCTGGGGAGAGGAAGGGGTTAAAATCTTACCTTTCTCCAGTGCCGGGCGGGGAGCTCTCCTCTCCGTCTCCTGTCCTCCTCTTCGGCTGAATGTGCATGCGCAGCAGGAGCTGCTCGCGCATTCAGCCAGTCTCATAGGAAAGCATTCATAATGCTTTCCTATGGACGCTTGCGTGTTCTCACTATGATTTTCACAGTGAGAAGCACGCAAACGCCTCTAGCGGCTGTCAATGAGACAGCCACTAGAGGCTATAGAGGCTGCATTAACCTATTTATAAACATAGCAGTTTCTCTGAAATTGCTATGTTTATAAAAAAAAAAGGGTTAACCCTAGCTGGACCTGGCATCCAGACCACTTCATTAAGCCGAAGTGGTCTGGTTGCCTATAGTGGTCCTTTAAGTCCTGGAAAAAGGTGAGTTGGCATTCTTTAAATTCATATGGAGTCTGCCTTAAACCCTAATTTGTCTAAAATTAATTGCTTGGCATCGCAAGATGATGTCTCGTGGAGCTGCGTTGGGTGCTTGTGGTGATTTAACGATTCTGTAGGCTCCATCAAATAGGACATTTTTAGCTTATCTCACTGGCAGTACTGAAGCCACAAGGCGCCTCCTTCAATGGCACTGACTCCTGGACCCCTCTGATCTTGATATTCTTATGTCTTCCCCTGATATCCAGTAGGTTGACTTATCTCAACAGGGTAGCTTGTGTGGAGTGTAGGTGTTGTACTTTCTCCCCCAGTGCCTGTAGGCCCTGTTTAAGACCAACAACTTCACCTTTAGTTGCCTAAGTGCGAGCTGCCATGACCTGCACTTCAGTTTTGAGCACCACCAGGTCTGCTTTCCACATCTGCTTGAGGTAATGTTGCAGGCCTGTCAACATGGCCTGTATGTCTCTCTTTGAGGCAGGGGTACAGTACTTCACTTCCCAAGTGGGCTCAGGGTGTCAGGTCTTAGTGGAGGGCAGTCAAGTGGCTCCCCTTCCTTGGAGGGTGGTGGGGAGTCCACGTGGAGGTGACTGCAGAATTTGGCTAATGTCTCGCTGTGGCTTCGGGGTGTGTGGGATTGGTTTTTAAGACCTATATCCCATCTCACCTGTGCTTTGTGAGCTGGATTGTAAGTCTTCCAGTCCAAGTGTATTCCACGGCCATATTCCTCCAGCTGTGTCTTCATGCTGTACACCCACGCAGTAGGCCTTTTCGCCTCCACGTCGAGTGTTAGAGCCCGGGGTCAGAAGAAAATGGCATCACCCATATCATTGCAATGCTCCTATGTTGATAGCCATTCGTGGACCTGGGATCACAGCGGGATGCCCTCGATTTTTGCAGATTGGTTTTTGTAGCTTTGGAGCTCAAAGAAGTTGTGTCTGCTCCGGTGCGGTGTCAGTCTCTGCCCTAGTTGAATCAGTTTTAATGGCATAACTAGGTGATACATTTTTTTTTTTTAATTTTGATTATTTTTGTAAATAAGTGTTAGGTAACGAGGCCCTTATTACCGGGTCTTGTAGTAAAATTGACCAGTGTTTTTGTAAATCTTTTTTAATTTTCCAATGGTCTACATTATATTGTGCTGTGAATGCATATCTAAACACATCCTCAATTATTTTTCTTGTATCCCTTTCAATTACTTTATTCTTTATATGTATAAACTAGGATTTAAAATCTTGGAGGTGGGAGCAGTTGTGTCTAGAATGCGTAAATCGACCCTTTGCTATCCCCTTAACCAAGACTGATGGTGGCAGCTTTTCTGATGGACGTAGCCGTTGCCATTAGTTGATTTGCAAAGACATTTAGTTTTAATATGGCCATTTTCCCAAAATAACGTTAAATCAAGAAAATAAATTTTCCTCATATTCTACACAGGTGTAAATTTTTAATTTTTATTGATTACTATTATGGTAATCAACAAACTCCTGAAACCAAGAAAATGACCATTTCCAAATTATAATTACATTGCTGATATATCTCCGCCAGAGCATCAGGTATAATTATATAGGTGTGAGGTATGCCAGTAAATATGGATTACTCTTAGAATAAATTTTTCATCACACAAAGATCTCCTTAAACTACATATTTATGATCCTGCATATAAAACTGGCTAATTGTGTTATTGCTTGTATGTCAATGTAAAAGAAAATATATTCACATTTGCCTTAATTTTCTTTTCCTGACTATTATTCATATTAGCATTATCCCTATAGCATATGCTAATGGGTTAGGTTCACCCCTTGCAATCAATAAGAAAGGAAATAGAAACAATCTTTAAAAGTAGATCCTTGTCATTAAAACTCAGTAAGAACAGTAACAAACTCCCATTATGATAAGTATTATTTGCTGCCATAAATAATATTCAGGAAAAGAAAATTATGGTACGTATGCATAAATGTTTGTTTTTCCTACCTAATCAGGGCAGCACATACTAATGGGTAAAGGGAGTTTTAAAGGGAGTGTCATAGAGAGTCAAATAATGCATAAAATACTTCTACGATGTAAGAAATAAGAAAGTGAGCATTATAATGGACAGACTGAATGACTTAATGTCCAAACTGAGTCTTTTAGTTGCCTTGACATCCAACGTGTAATGATGAAGAGAAATGTTGAATGAGGACCAAGTGCCAACTTCAAAAATCTTCTCAAAGGAAACACTTGCCACAGAAGCCCAAGAGTCTGAGACTGTTGATAGTTGAGCGAGTTCAATCCATTAGGAACTGCGATCGTATATTATAGGCCTTAGATATAGCCAGAACCACACATATCCTGAGTGTGGAAGTGGATCCTACTTCTCCTTCCCTGTATCCACAAGGTGACACAAAACGTTTTGAAAAGAGTTGGTTCTATTATTATTAAAAAACAACAACTCCTAACACAACCAGTGCATGCAAGACTTGCTCCTCCAGAGATAAGGCAGAGGAATAGACATATGGCAATACCAATTCCTGATTCATATGAAATTCAGAGACCAACTTTGTAAGAAATTTTGAAATTGGTCTAAGGACAACTTTGTCCTGTGGCAAGATGGCAAAAAGGTGGCTTTTAAGACATAATTCACAAATATTCCTGCTGATGAGAAGTCCGCAAGGAAGGATAATATTGTCAGAGAGTCAGTCTACAATTTCTCAAAGAGCTTTTTTCATAGCTTTCATTATAAGAGGCAAATCCCATATGGGCATACATGCTTTTAACTGTGGTCTCATCTTAATAACAGCTTTAAAGAATTTTGCCACTGGGAGTTCCAAAGCCTGACAAATTCCAGACAATGCTGACACAAATATGTACCTCCAAGGTGTTATTATTATTATTATTATTGATACTTATGTAATGCCAACTAATTCCACAGCGCTTATAACTAAGACTCTTGTCTAATCCTACTTTATGAAAGCTGGGAACAAATGACAAGAAAGGATAACTTTCTACTTGGCCATGTCACAGGAATGTCAACTCCTCTAATAGGTGGAGGAAGTTGAATATTTGCAAAGTTGTAACAGGGTATTAATCATTGAGTCAGTGATACCCAAATATGTAGAGATAGGAGGGTGTTGTTGTTTACATGTTTGTGCCTGAAGAGAAGTGTGGTGTTTGTGAGTCTTTAAATAGCCAGGCAAATCAAACTCACTTTGCATTCAATGAATATGGATGCCGCAGACATGGTAATCCTTACCTTGAAGCGGCAGTCAATCGGTTTCATAAGACAGCTTGTGTGTGCACTGTGCATGCATGGGGCATTCTTCCAAGGTTCAAATATGACTGGGTCAAGGTATAAAGTCTGTGCATTTGCTATGTTGCTAGCAAAGAAACTGTGACTTGGTCATTGCAATTGAGGAGCTTGAGTAGGGTCCATCCAAATCAGAGGAATGTGTAACAGAGTTTCCATTGAAGTTAGCAGACGAAAAAAAAAGTTCAATCACAAAGTACCTATATGCATATATACAGGGAGTGCAGAATTATTAGGCAAATGAGTATTTTGACCACATCATCCTCTTTATGCATGTTGTCTTACTCCAAGCTGTATAGGCTCGAAAGCCTACTACCAATTAAGCATATTAGGTGATGTGCATCTCTGTAATGAGAAGGGGTGTGGTCTAATGACATCAACACCCTATATCAGGTGTGCATAATTATTAGGCAACTTCCTTTCCTTTGGCAAAATGGGTCAAAAGAAGGACTTGACAGGCTCAGAAAAGTCAAAAATAGTGAGATATCTTGCAGAGGGATGCAGCACTCTTAAAATTGCAAAGCTTCTGAAGCGTGATCATCGAACAATCAAGCGTTTCATTCAAAATAGTCAACAGGGTCGCAAGAAGCGTGTGGAAAAACCAAGGCGCAAAATAACTGCCCATGAACTGAGAAAAGTCAAGCGTGCAGCTGCCACGATGCCACTTGCCACCAGTTTGGCCATATTTCAGAGGTGCAACATCACTGGAGTGCCCAAAAGCACAAGGTGTGCAATACTCAGAGACATGGCCAAGGTAAGAAAGGCTGAAAGACGACCACCACTGAACAAGACACACAAGCTGAAACGTCAAGACTGGGCCAAGAAATATCTCAAGACTGATTTTTCTAAGGTTTTATGGACTGATGAAATGAGAGTGAGTCTTGATGGGCCAGATGGATGGGCCCGTGGCTGGATTGGTAAAGGGCAGAGAGCTCCAGTCCGACTCAGACGCCAGCAAGGTGGAGGTGGAGTACTGGTTTGGGCTGGTATCATCAAAGATGAGCTTGTGGGGCCTTTTCGGGTTGAGGATGGAGTCAAGCTCAACTCCCAGTCCTACTGCCAGTTCCTGGAAGACACCTTCTTCAAGCAGTGGTACAGGAAGAAGTCTGCATCCTTCAAGAAAAACATGATTTTCATGCAGGACAATGCTCCATCACACGCGTCCAAGTACTCCACAGCGTGGCTGGCAAGAAAGGGTATAAAAGAAGAAAATCTAATGACATGGCCTCCTTGTTCACCTGATCTGAACCCCATTGAGAACCTGTGGTCCATCATCAAATGTGAGATTTACAAGGAGGGAAAACAGTACACCTCTCTGAACAGTGTCTGGGAGGCTGTGGTTGCTGCTGCACGCAATGTTGATGGTGAACAGATCAAAACACTGACAGAATCCATGGATGGCAGGCTTTTGAGTGTCCTTGCAAAGAAAGGTGGCTATATTGGTCACTGATTTGTTTTTGTTTTGTTTTTGAATGTCAGAAATGTATATTTGTGAATGTTGAGATGTTATATTGGTTTCACCGGTAATAATAAATAATTGAAATGGGTATATATTTGTTTTTTGTTAAGTTGCCTAATAATTATGCACAGTAATAGTCACCTGCACACACAGATATCCCCCTAACATAGCTAAAACTAAAAACAAACTAAAAACTACTTCCAAAAATATTCAGCTTTGATATTAATGAGTTTTTTGGGTTCATTGAGAACATGGTTGTTGTTCAATAATAAAATTAATCCTCAAAAATACAACTTGCCTAATAATTCTGCACTCCCTGTAGTTTTCAATTCTGTGTAGACTAAACACAGAAGCATGCTGAAATTAAAAGTGCAACCCCACCCTAAGGTCTGTAGGTCTGTATGACCAGGACCTCAATTTAAAGATTTTTATTTCTATATCTTTTCCTATTAGCTTCAATGGGCAGAGCTAAACTATCAGTATATGCTACCATGACCAGCCAAAAAAAAAGATTATGTGGTAGATTGCAAACCAGTCAGTAACCAATCAATAAAAATCTGACAATAAAGTATTAATAGCCCATTAATTTCACAATATCAAGCTCACTAAGCCTATATTGCAAGGCTAACAAAGAAAGTTACCTATGTACAACTCGTATTACATTACTGGTTGAAGGTTATTAATAGCCAGTCCAGGAAGATGTCATCAAGTGCATCTTGGGTCTCATGGAGGCCACTGTATAACCACCAATCACAAAGGGCCAAATTAGATGCACATTATCCAGAAACTGGAAGAGAAGTCCAAAATGTGAATTCCCAAGTAAAGCAAGAAAGAAGCATAAAAAGGATACTGAATGGTAGTCGTGGAAAGTGAAAAATGGGAGCATGAGAATGAAAAAACACGGGGCACTAGTGGGTGAGAATATAGAGAGTAACAGAAAGTATATAAAATGTCAAGGAAAATGAGAGAGTGAGATTGGGGCTTGTGAGGGGCTGTGTGAATGCTACTGGGTTGAGGGTGGCTGGAAGTGTTGAGGTGAATGGACCTGAGAGTGTTTGTGAATAAATAGTAAATGAGAAGGATAAAATGGAGACTGAAGACTGAATTAAAGATTGAAAGTAAGTGGCAAAGACAGAAGCAAGTTTGGGATAGAAAGAATTCTGTATGAATGCTTGGGGAGGCCTGAGTGCCACATAAGTGCAGTGAATGGCTTCCAGGACATTGAGCAATTTTGAAGCTACATCTGTTTTTAAATGTTGAGAGAAAGGAATTAGACTTCCAGCAAGAATAGCCAGTTAGATGGGCAGCACTCTTAAATAAAGATGGTGCCACTGCACTAGCAACACCCATGTTGCTTTGGAATTTGCCAGTGGCCCAAAATGTTTGCTTAAAATGTGTACTAATGTGTTTAGTTGTATTGCCCCTTTTGAGATTGGTGTCACATTATTATATAAATTTATCAAGCATCCAGCTCCCAAACAGATACCAACTGCCACCCAGAGTGACACTATGTGAGACACCAAAAAAACCACCCTCAGTTGCCACGCTATTCTGGACTCTGAGTCAGCAAGGGCGGCCATCTTTGAGCCAAGGCCTGCTGGACTCAGGTTCCGACAACGACTGCAGCGAAACCTCAGAGGGACAACATGCCCCACTGTTGTCTCAAACCTCAGAGGGACAACATGCCCCACTGACAAAACAAGACCTTCGTTGCATGCCACAGCAATAAACAAAGCTAGAAAGGCAAATCTCGGGCTTCAAGGAAGACCTTGAGGCCCTGACAGTGCGCACCAAGCAGGCCAAAGCTGACGTATTGAGCCTAAAAGTAAAATCAACCCAACACAGCCAAGACATATTCTACCTGAGTGACAAGCTGCAATTCATTGAAGACAATCTTGATGACCTGAACAACCACTCCAGGACAAACAATGTTCGAATCAAAGCCTACTGGAAACGGTAGCGGCGGATGCCATCATGCCCACTCTTCCAAGCTATACTGCCAGAATACATGGACCAAGACCGGGATATTGAAAGGGCGCACAGAGCACTTCGCCCACCAACGTAGATGTAGGGCACGCTGAGGGTGGGGTCCCCGGAGCCTTTGGGTCAACCACCTCTCATTACCAATGTAATGTTAATCAGGCAATTACCCAGTTCTTTACTTGTTAAAGGCAATACTTTTTTTCCCAAAGATTATTGATTAATTTTAAGTTATTTCCATAATATCTCACCAAAAGACAAGTCTGCCACAAGGCACCACAGTCAGTGATGTGAGCCAGAGCTCGGGGAGGGATTCATGGGTCCAAGCACCAATAGGGCACACCAGCTGAACTGGGGAGAAGAACACATGCCCAGGGTGCCCGCTTACGAGTGTGGGACATGGTTGGGGCCCAGCATCGGCAGGCTGCCCTTAGCCACTTGAGGGGCAAATCACTAACGAGAGAGACACTACAAAAACCAGGCCCTTGAAATGGTACCCCAGCTGTAGGCACCCTCATTCCCCCTCATTCTTCTCTGGTCCCACTGTACAATACCCAGCCACACCATCCACAAGGATATTTGTATTACGCGGGGGAGCGGGATGAGGGGAGGGGTGGAAAGGGGGCACAGGGAAACCAACAACCAACTACGTGCAACCCACTATCCCCAGTACAGTCAATGGTAACTCATGGCACATTGCAGGGCACAACCTGTATGGACAGGGCACCCCAGGTATTAAAGCCCCCACCCCAATGGCTAGACATCTCGAGGCAGACAGCAACATCCCACACAAATAATGGTGCCCAGAACCTGACCCAGTGACACTTTCATACACCTGGCATCTTAGAACACGAGACTACATACACACAATGATAAATCTCAATGATAAATCTCATAATAGAGGTTGAGAGGGCCGCTCTCTGAACCCCACAGACACACTACCACTCCTTCTGTGAGATAGAGAACCTTGAGACAGATGGGGGGGGGGAACCAAGTAGGCCAATCTCTGGACTCTCTCTTCCTCTGACCCCACACACCCTGGCATCCCAGGTATAAGACCAGGAGACTTCTCTCACACAACCAACCTCCCACCCCTAGACCTCGAGGCTACACCCCACCTTTCCCCTTCACCAACCTATCCCCCTCTTCCCCTCCCCCATTATCCACTCTTCCCCCCTCTCCACACTAACTCTAATAAATATACATGGATATCTATAATCCACATCAATGATGCAACAAAAATGAAAAAACTTTATACAGTAAAAAAAAAAAAAGGAAAAGATTATGAAATGAAAAAATTGCAAAATTAAAAAATTTCAAAAAATGGAAAAAAAAAGAAAAAGTTGGGCAAATCAG
>OW240912.1:91993736-92225465 GCA_933207985.1 Pelobates cultripes | reverse complement strand
GGGGGCAGGGGACTAGATAAGGGTGACACTGGGTCTAATTAAGGGGGGCAGGGGACTAGATAAGGGTGGCACTGGGTGTAATTAAGGGGGCAGGGGACTAGATATGGGTGACACTGGGTCTAATTAAGGGGGGCAGGGGACTGGCTATGGGTGACACTGGGTCTAATTAAGGGGGGCAGGGGACTGGGACTGGCTATGGGTGACACTGGGTCTAATTAAGGGGGGCAGGGGACTGATGAAGGGGTGGCCAGGGGTTGGATTATTTGGCATGGCCTGTATTAAGGGGGCTGATGAAGGGGAGCAGGGGGTTGAAAAGGGGGGCATGGGACTGATTAAAGGGGGGCAGGTGGGTGATAGGGGTGGGAGGGTACTGATGAGGGGGTCAGGGGGCTGATAAAAGGGGGAGGGGATTGGTGAGGGGGTCAGGGGACTGATGAATGGGGCAGAGGGCTGTTAAAGGGGTGGGAGGGGATTGATTAGGGGGTCAGGTGGCTGATGAATAGGGGCAGAGGGCTGAGTAAAGGGTGGGAGGGAATTGATGAGAGGGGCAGGGGACTGATGAAGGGGTGGCAGGAATTGATAAAGGGGTGGGAGGGAATTGATGAGAGGGGCAGGGGTGGCTAGGAGTTTGACGAAGGGATGGCCAGGGCATTGATGAAGGGGAAGGGGTGGCCAGGAGTTTGATGAAGTGGTGGCCAGGGGCTTGGTGAAGATCTGGCCAGGGATTTTGGGTAAGAGGTGCAGTGGTTTTGTAGAAGGGGGTGGAGGCAACAGATTGTGAATGCTCCTAAAATAGTTTGAAGGGGTCCAAACAGAGACAGGTGAGGGGGGGGGCGCCACAAGATTGTTTCGCACAGGGCGCCTGAACACCTAAGGCCGGCCCTGGGTGGGGTTACACACAAACAGGTGTCATTTTGTTCCCTGGCATTTATACTGGTTGTTCCTGAGTATGCAAATTGTGTCACCTCAAAGTGTGCCACAAACACATTGACTTCATGGCTGTAACAGACTGAATGCAGTATTTAAGTAAGTTTTATCTCACAGATATGGACTTACAATTTTGAAGAACTTGTAGCAATTATTTAAAGATAATAAATCAGTTTAGCTAGAAGTGGGCATATTTTGCATACTTCTCTAGTAAGGCTGCAAGTATATGTTAGGTCTATATATACATCAATGATAAAGGTTAAAAACATGTCTTGGAGTTTTTTCTTTTGTTGAAGTTGTTGAATCCTTAGTATACAGAGCATACATAGGTCATTCTTAGGCAGAATGTATAGGATGTATTAGATCATGAGCTGGTAACATTTCAGCTGCACAATAGATCCTTTTTGCATAACATTCCCTTATACTCTAACAAGTATTTATATCACATTGAAAGACATGATAATCAGTCCAGTTGGCTATAAGAAAAGAAACCCCATTTTCTCTTTGGTGGAAATGTATGTAACACATAACTATAGTGACCAAATAAACTAAAATTGTATATACAGAGAAATACAGCAATAAAGTGAAAGACAAATATCAAACAATGACTAAAATTAAACACAATATGTGTGCTTTTACCCCATAACTCCCTAAATGATTAGCCTATGGTTTCCCCATTTAACAGATGTTCCCTGCATAAATGTCAGTTTACAGGACTGAAATAGTTAATAATTTCGTTTACATTGTTGAAAGGAGCATGGCTTTAACACACCAGTTTAACCAGTTCAGAGTCAGGAGGCAGGTTGAATGGTAGGTAATAGTCTGGAAGGAGGGGCATGTTACTATGGTTAATGTGGTAACTGTTTTTTGGAGGTTTTGGCAGCTGGTTTTTGGAGTGTTTTGTAGAAAGACATGTAGTAGACAGGGCACAGGGGCCTTCACAGGTCCTTGCAGCCTACTCAATTTTCAGGCTGCTAATTTGTGCTCTAGGCCCATATTTTGTAAACTGGGACATGACATATGATCTATACAGTGCAGCTGAAACCTGTATCTCCTGAGACACTAAGTATAAAACTGTATAATAGGTTATGCAAAATCCAAATAGGTTATGGTGGGGAAAAATTGTGACTGAAAACCCCTTCCAACTGAAGTCTGTGGATAGTTAATACAATGTTAAACAAAAATCTGCACACCAGCCAAGCCATGGAATGAGGCAAAAATTTGATTCTTTGTTAAACTAATTTGCATATGCCCACCCAGAATCCTTTGCGGTTGTAACATCACTGCAGATTTAGGATTTCTGTGGGAAAAGCAAGTCTTATGGCTTGGCTGGTGTACAGATTTTTGTTTAACATTGTATTAACTATCCACAGACTTCAGGTGGAAGGGGTTTTCAACCACAATTTTTCCCCACCATAACCTAATTGGATTTTGCTTCCCAAGCACTACCAAGCCTCAATAAGCAAACCAGTTCACTGGTTCACTGGTTTTGCATCTTTTCCTAAATTGTGTTCCAAGCAGTTGTATACTGCAAACACAGATTAAAAGGAATCCATGTTTAACATGGAATGAGGCAAAAATGTGATTCTTTGTTAAACTAATTTGCATATGCCCACCCAGAATCCTTTGCGGTTGCATGCATTTAGTAGTATTTTTTTTATTAATGATTATTCAACAGGAGGGAAAATGTGTGGTTATAATAACTTGTAATATTCGCTGAAATCATCCACACCAAGAATTTTTACATTTTTGATATTAAGAAAGTACATTTGGGCATCAGCCTATTACCCCTTCAAGGAAATGGGATGTCAGAATTAAAGGGCTAGTGAACTGCCATAGAAAGCCAATGTAGTTCAACAGTCAATAGTTCATTTGGCTTGGCCAGTTAAGGTAGTCAAAATAGATTATTCCTCCAACTATGGTTCTCTAAATCTTCAATCTTCCATGTGTTCTTTATGTGCACTGTGTCTTTGCTCCAGTTCTGTTAGTAGGGCAGTGCTGGAGAAAACAGTAGTAAGAGACATTAGCAATAGAAATGTCTTTTAATTTCCAGTTAGCAATGTGGAGATCCCCTCAGCCATTTAAGGACCATACATATCCAAGTGGATAGAGGGGTGTCCAGTGAGGAGATTCCATATTTCTTAGGAGGAAAGGAAGGAAGGTCTATAGCTTATGGCTATAAGTGGGCATAGACATTGGGCAATAATTACTAGACTGAGAAGCAGTAGTCTTATAACAATACAGGTGGGCTCAAAATTAAAAATAACTCATGAAAAATAAAAGAACACTAAAAAAGTCAATAGAAATAATTGTTAAACTATTTGCGTCACCCAGCTACGTGCAGTACCCCAAAATATATAATCCAACAAGGGCAAGTAGTTAAGTAAGTGATCTGCAGGCAAAGTTTTGAGCCAGCAAACAGCGCAAGAAGAACATTTCAGAGCTGATGTTAAATATGGTTAAGAACTAGTCTGTAGGTAAAGGATGATAGTCCACAAATAAAGACAAAACAAAGAATGAGTTTTGTTCAGACTCCTTATCTATCACTAGACCCAGGGGTTTTAGCAACAAAACATAGCAAAAAATAAAGAAAGAACAAGTGCTTTATATACAAGAAATAATAAAACTCTTAAAATTATTTTACACCAATATCAATACCTACAGTACTTCTAGTAATTATAATATTATACTAAATGATTTCCTGTCTATATCACTAATCCAAACAAAGTAGCATACATATACTGGTATGGAAATACAATAAATAAAATACATAACACTAAAAATCACCGGACTCTAATATCTCTTAAACTCCCTGTATCCCAAAAGTCAGTAAGTATCAGTGGCAGGCAGCTGTAGCCCATATAAATCTCTATGGGACCGTTATAAGTTATATAAGGGATGCAATATCAAAAGTCACCAATAGAGGCATTGCTGTCTGCCAGCAGAACATAATTAATCACAGAAGGAAAGGTAGAGGAGGCCATACTGCATACACAATGGACAAAGAAGTAACAATTCACCTACTTATTTGCCAGCTGGATACTTCCACAAACAACACAAAGAGCAGAGAGGCAAGATAAGGTGTGTAAGAGCATATTAAGCACTTGATACTCAATTATCTCATGTGTTAACATCCAGTGGCAGGAGTGTATCTAGACCCCATGGTAAAAAAAGAAACTAAATTAATGTATGAGGTGCAACACTGTTTTCACTGAAATAAGTAGGAAAGTAATATTAAGGTGAAACGCTGTCTTCACTGAGAGACATAGGGGTTGAAGTAGGAGACAGTCATTTTGATGGTGTGTTAACGTAATTGGAGAGTAACCTGCTGAATTTCTAAAACTCTACAGTAAAAGACAGGTAAGCCCAAGTGTCAGATTTTATCAAAAACATAGGGAAGGTGGACAGAAGGTGGACAAGCACTAACGAAGGTGCCTAATAGTGTCAAATGCTGAACCTTTATTCAAAAGGCATTTGTGATTGTTAGTTAAAGACATAGCTATTATGATTTACAGACACCTTCGTCAACACCCCTTCAAATGCTATTTTATATGTAATGTGCAGTTTATTTTTCACACAAGTTATTAACCTGATACGTTATTACAAAATAGCTGACATGGTTGAGTTTTCCTATTTTGAATTACATTTTGCAACTCCCTTGACAATTCTTTGCAGTTTGCTTTACATCTCACATGTCATATTTTGTATAACAAAATACTTTTGAAAGTGCTGTAGCATTTGGCCATAAAACATGGCTCTTTGTAATTCCAGTTTGTGTAGGGAAGGGTTGAGTATTATTCTGTGAATTATTAATGCTACCAAAATATTTTTTATCTCACTAGAAAAACAATGGTAAACAAATGCTTGGAAATAATTGATTAAGCTCAGTGTTGAAGGCAGTAAATATACAGTAAATATATTTTGCTGGGAATATGTACCTTGATACTGAAAATATAATTAGCCAGGCTGTATGTAACTTATATAGTAATACGGCTTTTCTGGATTATATCACTAACCACATTCATTTTTTGACATCAAACTCTCTTTGTGATATTGTGATATATTGTGTTACTAGAGTTGAGCAAACCCACACTGTAAAGTTCGGGTTCGTACTGAACATTACGTTTTTTAGACCCCGGACCCAAAAACAGACATATCACTGTATGTTCGGGTTGGAGTTCGGTGTTCGTCGATTAAATGGCGCATTTTGAAAGGCTGCAGGGCAGCCAGTCAACAAGCGTTTGACTCGTGTGCCCTTAGAAGCCATCACAGCCATGCCTACTAATGGCATGGCGGTAATTGGACAGTACAGCATGTGACCCAGCCTCTAGATATATAAGCTGGAGTCGCGTAGCGCCGCACGCACATGAGGTCTTATTAGTGTAGGGAGAGGATTCTGCCACTGTGAGGGGCAGCTTAGGAAAGAATTCTGCAAACTAGTACATTAGTGGGGTGCACTTCATATCTGAAAGTCAAATAGAAGCTTCAAATACCACGGTTACATCGGAGTTTTAAAAAGTCAATATTTTTTGGTGCTAAATAGTACATTAGTGGGGTGCACTTCATATCTGAGAGTCAAATAGAATCGTCAAATACTGCTGTCACATTGCAGTTTTAAAACTTAAATTTTTTTCGGGTGCTAAACTGCTAAATAGTATTTTAGTGGGGTGCACTTCATATCTGAGAGTCAAAAAGAAGTGTCAAATAGTGCGCTTACAGCGCAGTTGTAAACATTCTAATTGTTTTGCTGCTAATCTGCTAAATAGTACATTTTGGGGCCTGCTCTTCATAACTGAGAGTCAAATCGAAGCGTCTAATAGTGCGCTTACAGCACACTTGTAAACATTCTAATTTTCTGGGTGCTAATCTGCTAAATTGTACATTTTGGGGCATGCATCTCATATCTGAGAGTCAAATCGAAGCGTCTAATAGTGCGCTTACAGCGCAGGTGTAAACATTCTAATTGTTTTGCTGCCAATCTGCTAAATAGTACATTTTGGGGCCTGCTCTTCATATCTGAGAGTCAAATCGAAGCGTCTAATAGTGCACTTACAGTGCAGTTGTAAACATTCTAATTGTTTTGCTGCTAATCTGCTATATAGTAAATTTTGGGGCCTGCTCTTCATATCTGAGAGTCAAATTGAAGCGTCTTATAGTGCGCTTACAGCGCACTTGTAAACATTCTAATTGTTTTGCTGCTAATCTGTTAAATAGTAAAATTTGGGCGTGCTCTTGATATCTGAGAGTCAAATCGAAGCGTAACTTTGATTCAAATTTACTACATTGGTCACTTGTAATATTGTTTCACACCTACAACACTTGTTACACAGATCTAAGTAATAGAAAACAGATTGATATTTTCTACACTAGAAACTATCAGATAACAAGCTGCTATATTTAAACCAGTTATCAATAGCTAAGAGGTACTTAAACAATATTGTAATTCTGGAGCAATACCCTCACAAGTCAAACTGAGAGGTCAGTTTATAGGGAAAACTGTTGCCTGGATACAATTCTAAAACAATTTCCATATGTCCTTTGCAGACTTTACATGCTGGAAAAACACAGGTGCCAACTGCTGTGGCTTTCTGCAGTGTGCATACCGGCAAGGAGGGCAGGGTTGAGGAGTGGGTGGAAGATGATGTGGAGGATGATGAGGTCCTAGACCCCACATGGAATCAAGGTCATGCGAGTGACGTGTGCAGTTTGGAGGAAGAGGCACAGGTCGCACAGAGGCACCAGCACAGCATAAGAGGGAGCAGGGTGCAAAAGCGGAGCGGCCGTCCCCTAGTGCACGTCGGCATGTATTATCTTTAGAATTCCCACAGCTATTCAAGTAACAGTTGAAGCGATAAAAAGAACCATAACAGATTTAACAAGCCATTCGCAGTTTCGCAGTCCAGTGACCGAGACCCAGACACTGTCTGGGCGGTGGTCGGACGACCAGAACCCAGTATGCCTGATGTAGAAGTTAGGAATTACAGTGTTGAATGGATTAGCAGGATCTGGTGCAAGGTAACTGCACGCCCACTGGTGTTGAGCACCAGAGTTTGTGCGGCCACATACCAGGACCCTGATTCAGCTTCAGTAAAAAGAGTACTGGATACCAGAAGCCATCACCAGACTGATTCGCAACTTGGAACAAGATGTGACATTCACTGTAGTGGCGTTCTCACCCTGCTGCTTCTGGCCTGTCTGCACTGCAGCATAACTTTGGCCTTCCCGCTCACTGCCTCATATGCGACATACCCACAATGTGGAACTCCACATGCTGGAGAGACTGTTTGAGCAGCAGCAGGCGATAGTGGAGTTTCAGCTGCAGCACGCACGGGTCAGTGGCTCTGCACCAAACTTCCCTCCAATTGATCAGAGTTAAAGGATTTCAAGTGGACTCATTACAATTACAGGGCCTCTAAAGAGTCCTGTATTGTTATTTGTCGTTACTACCTTCCCGCGTTGGGAGTGGGTAATTTGTGCGCTTGCTGCCTTCCTTGCATGTGGTAGCTGTTTGTCAGGGTCCCTGTATGGAATCAAACCCTGATTCCCCATTAACCTTGGTCACCATGGTAGGCGCAGTCAAAGGCATCGAAAGTTGATATGGATTGACATACGAATGCGTTGTCGCCTTCTCGTTTGGGAGCACATTGAAAAAGTGCTCTAGCAAGACGAGCTGGGTGATCTCTTCCGGGAACTTGGCTTGACGGGAGTTGAGCCAGTTCTGGGTGGCCCTTGTGATACCACAGTGTATACCCAGATATATCAGAGCTGCTGCAGAAAGTGCGGGTCGTCTGTGCGCGCTTTTGGCGTTCTCACCCTGCTGCTGCTTGCCTGTCTGCACTGCAGCGTAACTTCGTCCTTCCCGCTCACCGCCTCATGAGACTGTGCAAGCAGCACCACACGATAGTGGAGTTTCAGATGGAGCACGCATGTCCCAATATTATGGGGGCTACCCCAATTAAAATAAAAAATATATCTATATAAAAAACAGTATTGGCTACCTCCTCCTCCTCCACCGCTGCTTCCACCTACACCGCCAAGGTCACAGCCTCCTTAACCTATGGGTCACTTAGTATAAACTATGTACACAATAGCAGAGGCTTGTGAAGGCCTTTTCTCCATGCATCAGGAGTTGAGCATTTCTCCATGCATCAGTATTGCAAGAAATGCACCGCAGGCTGCAAATGTTTCTTTTTTTATATGTCCCAATATTTTGGGGACTACCACAATTAAAATAAAAAATACATATATATAAACAGTGTTGGCTACCTCCTCCTCCACCACCGCTGCTTCCACCTACAACGCCACGGTCACCACCTCCTCAACCTATGGGTCACTTAGTATAAACTATGTACACAATAGCAGAGGTTTGTAAAGGCCTTTTCTCCATGCATCAGGAGTTGAGCTCAGTTTGAACAATGAAAGAGAATACCCTGCAATCCAACCGTCTCTCAAATAGATAATTCTGGTGATCACCCAGAGCTAAGATTGATCATGCTCTAGGAAACGTGAGCGCAAACTCCCAACTTTTTATAAGTGTGCATATATGTCAGATGGTCTGCACTATATTTGTTTTTTTATATTTTTTTTGCAGAAGGTTTTATGAAAAAAATGTGCATGCAATAATATTTAAGTGCAACACCATTTCTGGTTTAGCATAAATCCATGCCACTAATGGATGCCACTATAGTGCCTTATTTTCTCTCTGTATGTAATAGTTCTTATTATTTCATGAAATATTAAGATGATTTAGATGTAGGATATAAATCATTTTTTATGAATACTAATCATAGCAGTGATCCATCTGTGGCAAAGTCCCAGAAATAAGATGACAACAGTGATTCATCAGTAACAAGGGTCCTGCAATATGATGGTAACTGCAACAGTGGCAGTGATAGAAACGTCCATTAAAATTAAAAAGTACCAAAACACCCATATATCATGCACAACAGATCATAATTCTCTAATATTCCTTGTTTTATTAATTTTATGTTTCGTCACATTCAAAATACCCACTGCACAACAAATAAAAATAAAATAATGCTTTATTAGTTAATGCATATATACAATAAATTACAAAATCATCATGTGTCAATCAGCAAACAATATCCTATTCATAATTTAGCATATTAAATTGAAAGACATTAGTGTAAATGCATAAACAAATGATGATCAATAAACAGGTATCTAAAAAATCTCAAATTAAATTATAAAGCAAATATTCTGTTAGTAGTAGTAGTATAGGGCAAGAGCTTAAATACCAAAGCACCCAACATTTCAACCTTGTAATATTTTCACTTTGTTGTACTCTATGCCAATAGGGATACAATTTACACAACACATAGATCACCTGCTGGACAAGAGGTTTGATACATACGGCCTGCCAAATCTGCAGTTTTGCAGCCGTGGTCTATACCTCTTTCTATCTTCACTAGGGTGAGTTTGTCAATTAAATGTGTGCTAGATAAGATATCAATACTTTTTTTTAACAAATGGATAATCTCACATAAGTTCTAATTCTGATTAGAACATTGACTATTTTTTTTTTTATTATTACTTTTGACATAGATATGTTACTTGGGTGCCCGGTCACCATGATGATGGCAAACCCGATCCTATACTTGTTTAATAGAAATACCCATTACTACCTACAAACATTCTATCTGGATCCATCACCTTTACTGTGGTATATCACTATATAAAGGATATCTGTGTGAAGTGCTCTTCACCCTTGACAAAGGCTCAAAACTTCTTAACTTTGGGTGCTATTCTATCTTGGTTCTATCCCTATATTACTACTTTTGAGGTAACACTATTTATTATTTAATTTGTAATTTTTTAGATGGCTGTATTTGTTTATTGCTCATCATTTTTCTATGCATTTATATGAATATGTCTTAGGAATTGTATGATGATTTATGCATAACATACTGCTTGTTGATTTACACAATAACAATTTTGTAATGTTTTTGTATATACATATTAACCAATAAAACATTATTTTATTTTTTGTTATTTTGGTATGCAGTGGGTATTTTGATTTATGGTTGTACTTTGCTTTGACCACAAGGGGTAGCTGTTAACCCCACATTGCACCCACTACATGTAATTCTTGCTATATTAAGGTGATCCTATATATACTGATATATTCAAAAAAACCTACATGCCATATGACTTTTTCCTCTATACTACAGGTGAAACTCAAAAAATTAGAATATCGTGCAAAAGTTCATTTATTTCAATAATGCAATGTAAAAGGGGAAACTAATATATGAGATAGACGCATTAGATGCAAAGCATGATAGTTTAAGCCGTGATTTGTCATAAGTGCGATGATTATGGCTTACAGCTCATGAACACCCCAAATCCACAATCTCAGTAAATTATAATATTGTGAAAAGGTGCAATATTCTAGGCTCACAGTGTCCCACTCTAATCAGCTAAGTAAGCCATAACAACTGCAAAGGGTTTCTGAGTCTTTAAATGGTCTCTCAGTCTGGTTCAGTAGGAATCACAATCATGGGGAAGACTGCTGACCTGACAGTTATGCATAAAACCATCATTGACACCCTCCATAAGGAGGGAAAGCCTCAAAAGGTAATTGCGAAGGAAGATGGATGTTCCCAAAGTGCTGTATCAAAACACATTAAAAGTTATGTGGATGAGAAAAGTGGGGCAGAAAAAGGTGCACAAGAAGCAGGGAGGACTGCAGCCTGGAGAGGATTGTCAAGAAAAAGCCATTCAAATGTGTTGGGGACTTTCACAAGGAGTGGACTGAGGCTGGAGTCAGTGAATCAAGAGCCACCACACACAGATGGATCCTGGAAATGGGCTTCAGATGTTGTATTCCTCTTGGCAAGCCGCTCCTGAACAACAAACAACGTCAGAAGAGTATTACCTGGGCTAAAGAAAAACAGACCTGGTCTGTTGCTCAGTGGTCAAAGTCCTCTTTTCTGATGAGAGCAACTTTTGCATCTCATTTGGAAACCAAGGACACAGAGTCTGGAGGAAGAATGGAGAGGCACACACTGCAAGATGGTTGAAGTCCAGTGTGAAGTTTCCACAGTCTGTGTTCATATGGGCAGCCATGTCATCTGCTGGTGTTGGTCCACTGTGCTTCATTAAGTCCAGGGTCAACACAACCGTCTACCAGGAGAATTTGGAGCACGTCATGCTTCCTTCCACAGACAAGCTTTAGGGGGAAGCTGACTTCATTTTCCAGCAGGACTTGGCACCTGCCCACACTGCCAAAAGAACCAATGACCGTGGGATTACTGTGCTTGATTGGCCAGCAAACTCGCCTAACCTGAACCCCATAGAGAATCCATGGGGCATTGCCAAGAGAAAGATGAGAGACATGAGACCGAACAATGCAGAAGAGCTGAAGGCCGCTATTGAAGCATCCTGGTCCTTTAACAGTGCCACAGGCTGATAGCTTCCATGCCATGCTGCATTGAGGCAGTAATTGCTGCAAAAGGGGCCCAAACCAAGTACTGAGTCCATATGCATGCTTATACTTTTCAGAGGTCCGATATTGTTCTATGAACACTGCTTGTTTTATTGATTGCATATAATATTCTAAATTACTAAGATTGTGGATTTGGGATTTTCATGAGCTGTAAGCCATAATCATAGCACTTTACTCGGCTTTGCATATAATGCGTCTATCTCATATATTAGTTTCCCCTTTTACGTTGCATTACTGAAATAAATGAACTTTTGCACTATATTCTAATTTTTCGAGTATCACCTGTATATTTGTGAAACTTAGTATATGACAAAATAACTAAAAGCTCATCTTAATGTGGCCATCATGACCTTAATATTAGCTCGCTTAAAACAACCACAGTCAAGAACTTAACCAAGGACACTGTAACAGCTATGCTCAGCAGTCATTTATATGGAATTGGTGCTTGTTAGGGTTAGTTGTGCTGATTCGTCATAGAAAAGTGCAGATAAGTTACTCTATAATGTTTATCATGCTTAAAATCCTTTCTAAATATCATATAAAGGCTCAAAATATATTTTTTGATTCATAAATAATTACTGTTTTTAGAATTCATCAGTAGTGTGCCAAGCAGGGGGTGGTGGGAGTCTTCTGCCCCTTGAGAGAGATGGGAAGGGGTTGCACAGAGAACCCCAGTTCTGCCACTCTCTTACTCTATGTAGCATGGCCACAAAGCACATGCCAAGTTGTCCGAAAACAGCTTATCAGCTTGTAACTTTTGCCTTCCAGCTCTGCCACCTGGCAACAATTGTGAGGTGGCAGAGACCAAGCATGAGGGTGAGACCTAACATGAGAGGGGTAAGACCTAGCATGAGAGGGTGGAGCATTGCACCCACCCAGGATAGGCTCTGGCTGGATTAGTGACTCACATTCTTTTCTGGTTTTTGCTGCTTCTGCCAAACATAAGACAGTGATCAGTTCTGTACAAATCCTCTCTTCACTAAAGTCATAGTAAAGGGAATCTGAAAGGAGATGAAAAGTATGAATGCAGTCCAGTAATGTACATTATAGATAAACAGTGCCAATTCTGTATAATATAGAAGTTTACATCATATATCTTACGCTCTAAAAAACTAAAATTATAAACTGCATTATTTTCTAACTCTGCAAGTAATTTGCAGCATTTTAAAAAATATATATTTTGTTGCATAATCTATGCTAATCAGA
The DNA here is from genome assembly GCA_933207985.1 of Pelobates cultripes. Lineage (NCBI taxonomy): Eukaryota > Metazoa > Chordata > Amphibia > Anura > Pelobatidae > Pelobates > Pelobates cultripes. The sequence goes on along the minus strand of OW240912.1, from coordinate 92,212,867 downwards.
ATTCTAAACTTCTCCCAAGACAATAAATAAAGCACATGTGAACATATGCACTGAAACTTAATTGCAATAAGTATCTATATCTGTCTAAACATAGAAAGAAATTATAGATAGATAGATAGATAGATAGATAGATAGATGTATATGGTCCACACTGAAGAGAGATAATGAGTGATATTACAGGTTTGACATTAGTTATTGTCTTCCTTATAGTGTTTTTTAAATGACTTGTTTTTAAACCTTTTCTTTATGTTAAAATGCTTTCACACTATTTATTTACACATTTTACTTACAAATAATTGCATTTGAATGGAAATGATCTACATTTTTTAAATTTAATGTATATATTTTCACTTCTATTATTCAGTAGCAAAATGTATCTTACTTTTAAGTGGATCACAGATAGCAAAAGCTTCTTCAAATGTTTCCTCACAACTCAATGTTCTTTAAAATGAGGTAATATCTAGGATTGAATATGACAAATACAATGTTATGGCAATTTGCTGTTTGACAGAGAACAAAGTCGTGCAATTACAAGTGACTCTTCCCATTCCATATATAGATTCAGAATCAAGATGAATGCTGGTAATATTGAATCAATTGAATACACTTGGTTTTTTCAGCCAATCTTCTTCATATGTTATTGTACATGTCCTTTGTTGTCCCGTATTTTTATGCTTCCTTCATTTCAGTTTTACAGCTGAATGAAAATAAAAGAAATAAATGAAATATTTAAGAAGCATCCAGGGCTGAGACCATAATATCATCATCAACTAAATTGACCATTCTGAGTCTTGACACAGCTCATGATTGCATCTCATAACGGTTCTTTACTTACATGCCATAAACAAGGTCAGTTAAGACATATTCTGTGAAAGCATACAATAACCTTGAAGCTATTCTGAACTAGTTTTTTTAAAGCTACAGTGGTTAACATGTAGAGAATGAAGGATACTTTCTGAAATTAGTTGTCAGACAATTTAAAACTAGATGAGATTGTTTTAAACAGCATAAAATAAATATATTGCAATGAAATTCGCAAAGCTGTTCACAAGTAGGAACAATTATAGTGTGAAGCAATAAACTAATTTAGTGTTACATAAATCTCTCTCCATATAAACAAGTTAGAAGACACAATAACATGATAATACAAGCATAATTGTATATACCTTCGGGGAGTTGTCACTTGCAGAGGGGAATACAATTGAAATATTTGTCTACCTTTGTATGTTATAATGATAAAGAAAACAAAATTGTTAATGTGCTGGCATTCAGATACAGTAGACAGTGCACATAACAGATTTGGTACAAAGCATATTGATATTGGTACAAAGCATAGGAATATTTGATAGATATTTGTCTACCTTTGTATGTTATAATGATAAAGAAAACAAAATTGTTAATGTGCTGGCATTCAGATACAGTAGACAGTGCACATAACAGATTTGGTACAAAGCATATTGGTATTGGTACAAAGCATAGGAACATGGTACTTACCTTCCATCTGAACAGGCACACAGCACCCAAGATTATGATCTAATACTCCAAAGTGAATTTAAATTTTATTAAACAAAATTATGATATAAACACAAATTCAATATCAAATATAGCAGGTCATTTTATGGAGACCATAGAACTGATGTGTTAAGTTAGTGTAAATTTGTTTGAAAGAAAATGTTGAAAAATCTAGCTCAAATGTTGATTTGAGTTAGATTTTTCTTCTGTTTACTCGCTGCATTTTGGTAATTGATAAAAATAAATGATCAACATTTCTAATTTTGAAAGCTTTTTTTACTTTAGTGCACACCTGTCAAAATCTTTTCCACAGCGGTTTCTATATATTCAATTAATCATAGCCATAGAGTTTCCTAATGTTGTATCCATTCTTTTTAAATGGATGGCTTGGGGATATCAGTGACAGTGTTTATCTAATGTTGCTTATGCGAAAGTTTCTGTTCTTCTATACTTAAAACCCAGTGACTAAATATCCGAGAAGACATCAATTTAAGGGCAATTCAAGTTCTTTTTGGTGTTTCATAAATCTTTATTTTTCATGATTTTATGAAATCTGTCCATTGATCTGTTTGACTCTTTGTCTGTCTTTACAATGAATTTATAAATGTATTTTTTAGTAGCACATGCAAATGTCTGTTGGTGCCATCCCCCTAATTTGTGTCAAATTGTTATAGAGGGAATCAGGTAATAGCATTGTTCTCAGACCCAAACTGCCATCAAAATATGGACAGGTTAATGAGAATATTAGGTTTGCACTAACCAAGATACAGTAGAAGATCCATACTATAGAGCATGGGTAGGCAACCTTCAAAACTCCAGATGTTGTTCACTGCATCTCCCTTGATGCTGAACCGTTGTATATAATTTTGTTCTCCTGGTCCTGAATAAAACGCCTCCTATTTGCACTACTCCGTGAAGCCTTTGAAATTAGATTTTAAATACTTTTAAGGGACTGTGGATCCCTTCCATGGAGCTCCAGGTGTGGTAGAAGACTATTGGGTTTCCTGAGTACAACACTACCTTTGGAATTGAACTAATGTAGATAGTGTTCACTATCTTTGTTGAAAGTATTTTAGATGAAAATTGTTTAAATGAATGTTGGATATTGACATTCATTGGTTACAGCAAACATCAAACAGAACAAATCAAAACAGATTCTGAATCAAAGACATAGAGTGGACAGAGAAACATGGACAAACTGTACTTCCTTCTATTGCAGAATTAAAAAAAAAACTGTAAATAAACATTCTATCTTGCTATGGCTATAGGTACTGTCAAGATTGCCTAACACATTTATTATATATGATGCATGACTTGGAACTTTTACTCCCCTTGTCTGCAGTATGCCAATCATTTTATAAAGGACAACTTCTTCTGTAGTTTCCAATTATATTTGACTTTGAAAGTCTGTTTTCTTGCAATAGCTTTGCATCCAAATAAAAGCTCTGTTAGTGTCAAACTGTTATTTACATGATGTGATTTCAGTTCTTATGATTGCCTTTCTATTTACGGTCTTTTTTTTTTAGGTAATTTTGCAGTATCTTCTCAGGGTGACCACTCTTGTGCATGTTTTTGCAGTATGGTTTTAAACTTGTTGATTTTTCAATTCCTGTTCCTTTTGTGGATTCTGGTGTATTATTAGTATATCATTTTTTTTCACTTCAAATTCAAATACTTGTTTCTACTACTTTCAAATTCATTAGGTGGAAGTCTATTCCTGAAGCAACTAGAAGATATTATGTTGTCTTTCTGTGGCTTCATTACCATGGCTTATTGTGACTTTACTAGTATTTAGGTGCAGGGTTCTATATCCCTTGCAGTGTTGTATTTAGCTCATCAGAATCTATTGTCAGGCTATGCAATCCAACTCAAAACAACTTGATGTTCCTTAGTCTAGATTTTGATCCTTTGTGTAATTGTTAATGGTTGTTTAGCTAGCCTTTGCTGATGATAGCATTTGGTGCCCTCTACTGATTACTGCATGTGACCCAGTAAATTAAAGAGTAAATTAATAGCAACATATCATGTATTTAAAAACACATTGTACAAAACATCAGATAAGTGCATTATTCACCACAGTATTCTCATGTGTTGTAACCCCATCAACCTCAAACGCTCTCTGAAAAATGTCCAAATCGGAACATAATTGATATTGTCCAAGTGGAAGGGCAGCTTCTGCTTTAGCAAGAGACTGAAGACCACTATAGCACCCTTTAAAAATTATAGTGCTTAGGATGTCCCTAAATTAAAGCTCCTAAATTAATGAAAATATGTATGATAAGCAAAAAAAATAAGTGAATTAGGTCATTAAGCTCTCTTTAAAATTCATAATTCCTAACATACTTTCCTCTTTACATCCCTGTTATTTACACTTAAACCCTTGTTCTTATGATCATTGTTCTTAACAATTCTACATTTCCTTATTTTTCATGAAGAGAAGAATATGTCCTTGAATTGTAATTCAGCTTTTTGTGTTATATGATAAAGCATGACACATTCCCAATTATTCTGTCGAATCTCTATTATTTAGGTACAATAAAATTAATCTAAGAATGTGGTCAAAAGAAATGATTCATACTTCCCAGTAAAAACTATCAAGAGATTATTCTTCAAATTCTTGAAAGCGATATTTGATTGTCTACCATTGTGAAAAGGTAATCCACATAAGCAGCGGGAGTTCAATTGCCATAGGTAGTATCATTAATCTTCAACTTGTATATTGGTGGAATATGAAGCAACTAATATGGATTCTCCAAATAGACCTAAGCCAATTATATAGATTACTCAACAATTAATTAGTAGTCCTTCAGGCAGGAATATTTATGAGGTATGTATTGATTATGTTTTGTTGTTCTTGGAAACCATGAGCTTAAATAATGATGTTCTTTCTCTTAAGGTTTTTAAAAAGTTACTAGTCTAAGTTGTGTCACAAATTATGCTTACACAGAAGAGGGAATGATGTACAGTGATTTCACAATACTGACTAAATATGGGACATAAGCTGACTTACTTAAAACAAAACTTTGCATTATAAAGCTATAGAGACTGACATCAAAGTTCAAAGTATGAGCAAAGATGGATAGTGTGTTTTGTGAAATAGTTCCATGACTACCACCTATTTTAGTTATTAATAACCACTGGATTTAGCTGTTAACATCAATACCTCGGAATGTATCTGATCCAGTGACTGCAAAATGCATCCTGTCAGATTAAATCATTTGATTAATATTGTTATTATTCTTTGAATTAATAGCACTGTTTAACTTTTAAACTATTGTTTATAAATCTTTTCCAATTTTTTTTAAATAGACATTTATTTGGTTTTGGAGATACTTCATATTGATTAGAATGAATAGGTCCTTGCTGTAGTAAAAAATATAACAATTCAAATGATTTACCACGATTATTCTCTTTTTGATCAGACGCACCATACATAAAACCAAAGACCATGCAGGGAACATTGAACTAGTTCATGATTATGCATCCTGACATCACGTGCAAGTATTAGGCATTTCAAAAATGCACTAAGAGCTGTTTTCAACAGTAAATTGTCCATAGTTCTGTTAGATGCTTCGGACCAAAGAGAATTTGAAGATTGGTGCTCCAAAAACAGGTAACTTATATTTGTGCATTAAAAAAACAAAACAACGAGAGGCTATATTATATGTTTTAGCTAGTTTTATTTAAAACAAAGATAATAAAACCAATGTAAAGAAAACACTAACACGTTTCACCCAAAAGGACATTTTTAAAGTGTTCACTTTGAAAAAGCCCCATTTGGGAGAAACGCGTTCGTGTTTTTATGTTATTGGTTTTATTATCTTTGTTTTAAATAAAATAATTTTTTTACCATTTCTGGACCTTCCTGAGTTTATCCCTAAAGATTTTATCCAGAGGAGCCACACTTTCTATCTGCTTGGTGGGGAGGAAACCACCTACGCTACACAGGATTGAGCAAAAAACTAATCTTTTGCTCTTCTTTTGTCAGTATATCTCCTTTTATTTCGCTTTTATAACAACAAAATAGAGAGGACTATTTTTCTGTTTTTATTTGCATTTTATGTATTTTGTGAATATCTGTGACACTGCAATTTGGAGGGAAATACCCATGAACGCTCGACACTCTAACTGACGCTTGACCCTGACCTACCATCTACAAGGAAGCAAGCTGAGTGACATATCCACAGACGGGGACCATACCACCCAGGTGCATATATCTGGATATAGCTCAATTTTACCTCACCACCTATAGAATATACTACACTATATTCTGTTAGCTGTCTTCATATTTTCCATACTGACTCACCACCATACGAGTTTGAGGACACCCAGAAGGCGCTGTTTCCCTGTGCACTTTCCTGACCTATACCTAGTTACTGCCAGATAAAAATGACTCTGGTTTGGGAAGTACCAGCTGCCATACCCAGATCTAACAAGCGCTAGGAACCTGTCAGGATTACAGAATGATCCAGCACGTAGAATTGTGTAACACAGAGGAATGATAGGTAATGTATACCAGACCTTAGAATGGCTAGACTAATGCACAAAAGAATAGTCAGGAATAGCTGAGGTCAAGGGATACAGAAAGAGACACAACGATAAGGAAAAGCCAGGAGTCAGGGATGCCAGAAAACAGGGAAGTCAAAAACAATGCCAAAGTCAAATAACCAGAATAACCAGAATAAATAACGCACTCTCGGACAGCCACAAGGGAAACCACGACAGGGCACTGAGCAGGATGAGAACTGGGCCTAAATACCCCTCCTCTAGATCTGATAGGCTGTAACCAGCCTTTGACCCCAAAGGCAGTTACCAGGTTTCCATTTGCATAATTGCTGCTCAGCATTAACCCTTCTGTGGATTTGGTTGCTGCTCGGCACAACTTTTCCTGTGTGGACAGTAAATGCCATCAACCAAATTTTTAGAAGCGGATGAAGCCCTATCCTTTTCTTCTTTTGAAGTTCACACTGTCTGCCTATTTAAACCCACTCCTTTAAGAATTGCTATCTACCCACCCCCCCTATTATAGACTATTCATTGATTCATTGAGCACTTTTCTTCCTGGCTTCCCCACTTCCCCTCATCTAGCACTCCTTCCCTTATACTTGGGGATTTCAATATCCCAATCAATAACCCCAATTGCACTGAAGCCTCTCGTCTGCACTCTGTAACCTCCTCCTTTGGCCTTACGCAATGGTCCATCTAGCAACCCATACAGCGGGAAACACTCTTGATCTTGCCTTCACCAACCTCTGTACTGCCTCTAATCTCTCCAATATTCCCTTTGCTCTATCTGACCACCATCTGCTGACTTTTGACATTGGAATACCTAAGACCCAATTGACACCACCGTCTGAACATCACTCTCACAGAAACCTCCAATGTCTTGACCTAGAGCATTTCTCCACTAATCTCCAAACTCTCCTTTTACCTATCTCAAACCTCACCTGTCCTATTTCTTCAACCTCCTTCTACAATTCCACCCTCTCCTCTCAACTAGACATCATGGCACCTTGTACATTTAAACGCCGCAGGCCCCCCCAACAACAACCCTGGCACACCAAGCTCACTCGATACCTCCAAAAATGCTCCAGAACTGCTGAACGCTGTTGGAGAAGGTCTCACTGTGCATCTGACTTTCTCCAATATAAATTTATGCTGAGCTCATACAGCTTAGCTCTTTCCTCTGCAAAAGTAAATTACTTCAATACCCTCATAACCACACTTTCCCGCGAACCCAAATGACTATTTCACACATTTAACTCTCTTCTTCGCCCTGCTGTTCCTCCTCCACCTACTAACTTGAACGCCTCAGACTTTGCAACTCACTTCACTGACAAGATCTCTACAATCAGAGAAGAGATATCTCATCTTTCTTCTTCCTCTTACAATACTTCCCCTAAGTTCACTCCCTCTGCTGTTCTATGTTCATTCGCACCCGCAACATTGGAAGAAGTTTCTGCTCTGCTCCAGTCCTCCCGCCCCACCACCTGCTCCCTAGATCCAATTCCCTCGCATCTCATACGTATTGTGTCTTCTTCTCTTTCTCCACCTCTCACTAAGATCATCAATCTCTCTCTCTCCTCTGGTATATTTCCATTGCCCTTCAAACATGCAACTGTAACCCCAATTCTAAAGAAGCCCAATCTTGACCCTAACTCCCCCTCCAACTATCGTCCTATCTCGCTACTGCCTTTTGCATCCAAGATCCTTGAAAAAATTGTGTATGCGAGATTGACAGACTTCCTCGAGTCCAACTCTCTGCTAGACCCGCTTCAGTCTGGTTTCCACGCTAAGCACTCTGTGGAAACGGCACTGACCAAAGTATCCAATGATGTACTCGCTGCAAAATCTCATGGTCACTACTCTATCGTAATTCTCCTTGACCTGTCTGTGGCTTTTGACACTATTGATCATCAACAGCTTCTTCTCATCCTCTGCAATATTGGTCTACAAGATACTGCTCTCTCCTGGTACTCCTCCTACCTCTCCCAGCGCTCTTTCAGTGTTTCTTTCTCTGGCTCTGCTTCTTCCCCCCCAACTCCTCTCTGTTGGTGTCCCCCAAGGTTCAGTCCTTGGTCCCCTACTGTCCCCTACTGTTCTTCATCTATACTGCCTCCCTTCGTAAACTCATTAGCTCCTTTGGCTTCCAATATCATTTCTATGCAGATGACACGCAAATCTACCTGTCCTCTTCCGATCTCTCCCCGTCCCTCTTGACTAGTGTCTCTGACTGCCTCTCTGCTGTTTCTAACTGGGTGGCTGCCCACTTCCCACTTCCTGGTCTTTCCTCCCTTAAGTGTTGTTATGCCTATGTCTGTCTCCCTCCAAGTCAACGGTGCTACCATCAGCTCCACCACGCAGGCTCGCTGCCTAGGTGTTCTCTTTGACTCCGACCTCTCCTTCAAGCCTCCTATTCAATCTATCGCCAAATCCTGTAATTTCCATCAAAAAAAATTGCGTGCATCCGCCCCTACTTAACGCCAGATGCGACTAAGGTGTTGGTCCATTCCACTGTCCTTTCTCGCCTTGACTACTGTAATCTGCTTCTCAGTGGTCTTACGTGCTCCCAACTAGCGCCGTTACAGTCCATAATGAATGCGGCGGCAAGGCTCATCTTCCTGTCCGCCCGCACCTCCCATGCCTCACCCTTCTGTCAATCCCTACATTGGCTTCCTATAAAATATAGAGCTCAATTTAAAATTCTGGTTCTTTCTTTCAAATCGCTACATAATGCTGCTCCCACCTATCTATCCTCCCTTATACACAAGTATGTCCCGTCTAGGCCCTTACGATCTGCTGAAGACTTACGTCTATCTTCTGTCCGTACTCGCACCTCTGATGCTCGCATTCAAGATTTCTCGAGGGCTGCACCGTTCCTGTGGAACTCGCTTCCCTCCTCCGTTAGATGCTCACCCAGTCTCCATTCCTTCAAAAAATCGTTAAAAACCCACTTCTTCATAAAAGCGTATCAGTTAAACTGTTAATAGCTCATGACTGATTCCTCTTCTGCAACTGTCATTAGTTTAATACTATCCTTACCTTTTTGTGTCATTTTACCCCACTCCCTCTAGCATGTAAGCTCATTGAGCAGGGCCCTCAACCCCTCTGTTCCTGTGTGTCCAACTTGTCTGGTTACAACTACATGTCTGTTCGTCCACCCATTGTAAAGCGCTGCGGAATTTGATGGCGCTCTATAAATATAATAATAATAATAATAATAATAATGAATATGTGACAGAACCTCACCATCACACGTATGTAAAAAAAAGTTTAATTATAACAAAGTATGATGAGTGTACGTTTGCCTTTAATGACCAGATTCAAGACAGGAATAAGAATGTTTGACCTACCTCCCTCCCAATAAATAAAGAAAGAAACAAAACTACTAAAATAGAGTATACAGAAACGAAAACAAACTAGCATATTTCAATGCATTTATTCTACCACAATGTCTGTCTTTCTGTTTAGGTGCACGGTGCACCAATACATAGTATATCAAATTGGTTTAAATGAGGCATAGGACTTTCTTTTGATACCCTATGTAAGTACATAACACAATATTAAATAAGATAGACATTTCTAAAAATGGGAAAACACATTTTAAAAGACACGTTTGTTATCATAATTATTTAGTAATTGAATAATAATAATTTCTATACACCAAGTGCAAATACAGAAAACTAACTCAAACAAGATTAACCAATTAGACTCAATTGTTAAATTGCCCAATATGTCTAGGATGTCAATTAATTTCATAAATTCTAAAACAAATATTATAAGGAGTGAATAAAAGTTTTGAAGCTAAAACTGCAAAATTTGGCATGCTGAAATGACAGAATTGGAAACCACTACATACACAAGTATATATTTGTGGAAAATATATCCCTCAGGCTATGTAACTAAGAGCATTTTATCACTTTTCATTTAACTATTTTTTCACAAACCTACTTCAAATTACTTAATTTTTTTGTTTTTTTCCTCATGTTACATTTTAAAGAAATTAACAGACCATGCATATCCCACTACTGCAAACATCCCATATTTGTATTTTGCTACTGTTTGCAAGTACTTTGATGCCCTATATATATATATATATACCTTTTCCAATAAACCTGACCCTAATCCTACCTTTAATATTGTCTCTAGCGCAACTCTTAATCAAACCCCAACTCAACCCTTAAAGCATCCTTTAATCCAATCCATAATCCAACCTATAATCTAACCCAAAATCCAACCCATAATCCGAGTCCTAATTGAATTATCTCTCCCAACCCTAATCCTAGTTCTAATCCCACCTCTAATCCCACCCCTTAATCTCACCTCCTAAGGGGCCACTGTATTAATTTGATAGAGGGAGTGGACCAGTTTATTAATTTGAAGGAGGGAGGGGGCAAGTGTATTAATTTGGGGGAGGTATATTTCCCTTTTTCTGCAGCCCACATAAACCTGGGCCTGTGTTAGCCTTTGAGTTTGACATGACTGTCATAGACCATCATGTGGTTCTTAAGTGGATAAGTGTTTTTTCTGCAGTTCCCGATGTGGGTTAAAATAATTGCATTTTTATTTTTTTTCTTGTTTCTTTATTTAAATGAGAAGTAGTGTATTTCCATATTCATTAGCTATATGGACACATGAACAGTGAAAAAAAAATTAGCAGTTAGAGTAAAATAGACATGTGTAGTTCTTTGATAAAGACTGATATATTTTAAGGAGGAACTGTCACTTACAAGGATTTTTAAAATTACGTTTATTTTTCCATATATGTAGCAAATATATATTTGTGATGCATGAAAAATAACATTAAATATGTAAATCTAAACCTTTGGGTGCATCCATTTAGCTCCCTATCAATCATGTTGTAAATTCTGTCCTTTCCACCTGGCACTCAGCATAAAGAAACCATGTATGGAGATCTTATGCAATGTTTCTTTTTAACTTCATCATTTTATATTTTTGCCCTGGATTTGCTTAGTCTGAACTGGAATTTTGATGTCACTTGCTAAACATTTAATAAAAAGAAAATTGTGAATTTTTTAAAATGTTTTATTCAATGGTGCACATTTCCATGAAGTAACACTTCCCTTTCAAAGAAATTAGAATGTTATAGCATGTTTATAGGCACCACAAAGAAAACTGGAAAAACTTATAAGCTGAAAATATATTTGCTAAAATGAAATGGTATTTTTTTTACATGCTTTAAATGCATGTTTTTTTAAAGGAATGACCAGAAAGGAAGGAATTAGGTCAATATCCATGCCATACATTTTTAATAGTAATGCTGCTAAAAGTACTTTAATTCAAAATGCATGCTATGGGAACTGCACACACACATTCTTTAAAGAATTTATTTATGCCACTTGAGAAAGTCTTTTTGGTGAAACGCGTAATGGTGATTTTATACTGTGTATTTTAGATCAATTAAAGGTTTTTGGTTACTTTACTGTGCCAATTCTCTTTTTATTGTATTTTTATTGCACTTTTACTATTTTTACTTTCCTGGCTTTTTATTATTGTTCCTGCACTTAAAGAAATCCCAGGTGGGGATTGTGGCGGAACAAGTCTCGCCACTGGGCATTAGAGAAGACTGATTGCCAGCCTGCTGCCCTGTGACTATGGCCCCATGTTGAAATGCTGGATTTTCCCCTGCAAAGACCCAAAAGCCGGGTCATTCGGTACTTTCCCTATGTGAGCAGTGTTACCCCAGATAGCTATGCCATGGAGCCCATTCGTATAACGAAAAACTATGTGAAAGACTTTGGCTCCATGGCAATTGAACTGTATGTATGTGATCTGAGCGCCATTCGGTAATAATTTGCACTCAGATCTAAGCTATCTGGGGATATGTTGAATGTACCCGTTTTATGAAATAGCTGCACAGTTATATATTTTTATGTATTTTATTGTATTTTGCTACCATGTGGCTAATGAAGTTTTGCCTCTGTCCTTGGAGATAATTGGATTACTTCCCAATTATCTCCAGGATAGAAGACTTTGTGGAACTGGTTTTGGGCAGAAAAACCATGCTTCATTTGGTCAAATAGGACTTTCCCTTAACTTTTTAACCCCTGAACCGATTGCCCTGATTTTTGAGTATGTGTATATTTCAAGCATGCTGATTCTGAAAATGTATGTTTCATGTGAATGGCATGTATATTTGGGAAGTTATTAATATTTTGTAAAAACTGGATTTCTCTGCCTGTGTTAATTATATTACCCATTGTGTTCAGTAATCATATCACAAGCAGAGGGGAGGATTTTGTGTGGGCGGGTCTGTGTGTATTGTACGGATTGATTGGTTGTGTTTCAAAACCCTGTGGGCAGTACTATGTTTGTGGATTGTGAATAAAAGAGGCTGTATGTGCCAGTACAGTCAGTTCTGCTTGACCTCAAAACGAAGTGTCGTCTCGTTATTGGGGGAATTGGATTGTATGCTGATTGCCAGGAGTGTAAGCTGATTGTATGCTTTTCCTGTTCAGCTGCTTACAGCATTCAAATGCTTGAGAGCATTCGGATGCTTCTCCGGTTCAGTGGCTGTGGTGTCTGCTGCAGTGCTTGGAGTCCTCAGGAAGCGCTAGGAGCATCCTTCAATGGAGGTACCCAGTTGGGGTGCCAGGTGATCCGTTACAGGGATCATACCACCAACGCCTAATTAATAGAGCAGTATTTCCTGCTCTACACCTGTAAGTATTACTCTAGTTACTTTTACTTACTTTTATCCAACTGAGAGCACTATTGTCGACTCTTTTTATTTCCCCTGGAGCTTCAGATGACCAGATGGCGCTGATAGACACATTTTCTTTACACATCCTAGCATCGGGGATTATACCGTTGTACGCCCTCCACACCAGAGCTTTTAAATGTGAGTTTTCTACCTTTTACTACTATTTTACCCTTTGGATTTTAGACGTACTGCACTACTGGTGTCAGGATTACTGTTTGATCCAGCACGTAGAATTGTATAGCACGGATGACAAATAAGTAACGTATTAATGGTCCTTAGAATGGCCGGATTTAACGCACATAGAATAGTCAAAAATACTAGCCGAGGTCAGGGAACACAGAAAGGGACGCAGCGATGAGGAAAGCCAGGAGTCAGGATACCAGAATATAGAGAAGTCAATAAACAAAGCCAAAGTCACCAGGTAGAAAACTAATAACAGGAACGCGCTCTCGGACAACCACAAGGGAAACCACAACAGGGCACTGAGCAGGATGAGAACTGGGCCTAAATACCCCTCCTTTAGTTCTGATAGGCTGTAACCGGCCTTTGACCCGAAAGTCAGTTACCAGGTTTCATTTGCATAATTGCTGCTCAGCATTAACCCTTCTGTGGACTAGGTTGCTGCTCGGCACAACTTTTCCTGTGTGGACAGTAAATGTCATTAACCACATTTCTATAAGCGGGTGAATACGTGACAACTGGTTGCCCTGAGACACTACGACGCACCCACCTCTACTGCAAAGCTACTCATCTATATCCCATCAAGCATTGTTGCTCTAGTGGACTCTTTTGGACTATTTTACATTATTTTACTTTTTCCGCTGGCGCAGCCCTACCCCATCGCTTTGTATTGTCTCATCTATTGAAGGATTTGAGGGGTCTCCTTCGTTTGGGTTGCTGGCTATCTACATATTGTTTGTTAATTATCGCTGATTTCCTTTTGTTTTCTGTATATCTTCCCTCTGATAGTTTGTTAGAATGTTCTCATGTATTTTTTACTTTAGTCTACCCCCTTCATTTTGATTCTGTGTTAACTAGTATTGAGGAATCAAGAAATTAGGGTTTTTGAAATTGGCTGTGAAAGTAGGTATGGACCAAAGGTGCACCCTAAATGGATAAAAAAGGTCCTACAGGAAGAAAAAAAAAGACAACACACCCACAGAACCACCAATGATTCAAGGGATTAGTCCTATTTAAAGGACATTGGGAAGAGGTGCTGTATTTTCACCCTAGAGTGTTTGCTGTATGGTTTTATTATATTTTACTGTCTCTGAGGCAGTACACTGCGGTGGGGAAAATGCATAGGACATTTTATTTATTTATTTGATTTGCATTATTTTTATTTATTTTTTGTTATTTTGTATACAATAATTACTTTTGGCAAAAAAGTCAAGATTTTACATTGATTTTTTCTGAACCATATGAGGGGCCTTGATGAGGGGATGCACCCCAAGATGTCAAACTCTTATTTTTCCCTTGAGTGCATATCTGGAACACAGAGTTTATTTGTATCCCTTTACAGATGTATAGCTGAATCCCAAATATTGTGTGTATCTTGTTGTTCAATATGGTGGTAAATTGGGAAAAACAACCTGGGAAGCTGCATCATTTACATAAGTTAAGTACCACAGTGTGTGTGTGTTTATAGTAAAGTGGAATTATACACACCTATTTTGATTTGTTTTTCAAAATATGTTTTGCTTAAAGAAGCAGTTTTGTTGTATAGACCATGCCTCCTCCATGCAGGCCTACTGTTTAATTCATTGCCATTTAGCAGTTCACTTTGTTTATGCAGTCCTAGTCTCACCTCCCTGTTAATAACTGCACAGCCTTCCTAAACACTTCCTGTAAAGTGAGATCTAATGTTTACAATTCATTTATTGCACGGTATGTTTTATTTAGAACTTTGTATCTCCATTTCTGTTAATAGCTTCCTAGACCTTGCAAGAGAAACCTGTGAGGGATGAAAGTTTAATTTACAGAGCAGGAGATAAAAACTTAGGAGATAAAGTAAGTTAATATATGATTGTAATTGAAAGCATTTTTTTTTTTCATGCAGGCTGTGTGAGTAACAGCCAGGGAAGGTGTGGCTAGAACTACATAAACAGAAACACAAGTGACTTAACTTCTAAATGCCAGGTAATTGAGAAGTGACACTTCAAAGGCATGATCTATACTCCAAAACTGCTTCAACCAGATAAAGTTATTTTGGTGACTATACTGTACTTTTCAAGATACAAGCCAAAATGTACAGATGGTACTTTCAAGGATAGAAAGATTGGATGAAAATATAAGACAACATGTTTCAACCTTTTAAATTTGTCTATTTTCACGTCTTCCAAAACTGGCATTTTATTACTGAAACATCTTTTAGTGTTTTATTTATTTAATGGATTACTAAGAAAACATTGTTTTCATCATTTGAACAAATACCGCTTTATTTTAATACAAGGCATATCTGTGGCGTAGGATATGGATTTCAATTAAATTTCACTGTAGCAATGTGGATCTCTAAACCATGACATTTATCTTGTGCCATAATATTGAATCTGTGTCTAATAATAATGTTTGCAGTTTTTATCAAACAATTCAGTTGAATAGAAGATTTCCATGCATCAGTTAAGTAAGGTAAAGCATTATTCTGTAACTTTAAAGGACCCTCCAGGCATATACAATACAAAAATGCACTTTATAGAGAATTCTCTTGTAGTCATTCCTGGTGTCATTGTATCTTTGCATTGCTGCATACTTAACCCTTCCCCATCTGATGCCTAGTAACCAGAGACCTCTGCTGTTTCTTGTCATCTCTAGTCTGGACACAACAGACAATAGGTGGTATACAGATATGTTTAAACCCGCTGAGGCTACCATCAAAAGCAAATAATTTTTTTTCTGATTTCTGCAAACAGCATTGTGACAGATATTTTCTGACTTTAAGGTAATAATCACAAGTATGTATCTTCTTTTTTTTCAACCTGTGTACAAGTTGTGCACATTTTGGATTTAATCGATTTTTTATTTTTTTTTAGATCTTCTTTCTTCAAACTTCAAAATGCACCTCATTACAGAGACATTTCCGGTGAATGATTTTTAGTAATACACTGATTTGTCCTGTATTAACCTTATTCTGAAGTCATCAGTAAACAATAATTAAGAGGAAATAAAGTCAAGTTTCTTAAACAGGTCAAGACAGGTTTACCCAGCAAAGAAAGGTATTCATATAGTGACAGGTAACCACTTATTGAGACAATTAGTACATATCTACATTATAGATTCATATTGTGTTCATACAGCGCAGCCCTTGCCATCGCCAAACAGTCATACTTTTCCTCTCTCATCAGTTCATGCTCCCGCAATCCCAGGTGTCTCTTTGACACTTTTAATTCTCTTCTTTGCCTTCCTGTGGCCACCCCCCAAAATAACCTTACTGTCGATAGCTTTGCATGTTACTTTACCGACAAGATTGAACAGCTAAGGAAATAATTCTCTTCTGCTTGCTATTCTCTTTCCACAACCACAACCACAACCACACGTAGATCATGCCTTTCCTACCCTTCAGACTTTATCCCCAGCTACTGAACAAGAGATGGCTGCGCTTCTCCTTTCCTCTCGCCCCAACATTTGCCCGCTCGATCCTGTCCCGTCTCACCTTATCAGATTTCTCTCTACTTGTTTTGTGCCTTCCTTAACACACATCTTCACCTGCTCTCTTCCTGACCTTAAACATGCCACTGTAGTATCTATCCTGAAAAAAAATCTCTTGACCCATCCTCCCCCTTTAACTATCGTTCTATATTGCTGCTCCTTTTTTCACTTAAAGCTATTGGAAAGACTTGTCTTTACCCGTGTGTCTCACTTCATCAATTCCAACTCTCTCCTTGACCCTCTCCACTCTACTGAGACTACGCTTATCAAAGTTACTAACGAACTAATCGCAGCTAAATCCAAAGGCCACTACTCTATACTAATTCTTCTTGACCTCTCTGTTGCCTTTGACACCGTTGATCATGCTCTCCTTCTTCAAACTCTTCAATCACTCGGTCTTTATGACCCTGTCCTCTTGTGGTTTTCCTCTTATCTCTCCCAACACTCATTCCGTGTCTCCTTTTCTAATGGTACCTCATCCCCTCGTCCCGCCTCAGTTGGAGTCCCTCAGGGCTCTGTCTTTGGTCCCCTTCTATTTTCTCTTTATACTGCCTCCTTTGACAAACTTAATTCCTCTTTTGGATTCCACTGCCACCTGTACACTGATGACACCTAGATATATCTCTCCTCCCAGACCTCTCTCCTGCCGTCCTGCAACGTGTCACTGCTTGCCTTTCTTCCATCTCTGACTGGATGTCCTCCCACTTTCTGAAACGTAATCTCTCTAAAACTGAGCTCCTTGTCTTTCCTCCTCCTAATACTGATCCTCCTCTTTCGCTCTCCCTTCAAGTTAGTGGTATGCACATAAGTCCGTCCTTGCAAGCGCGCTGTCTTGGTGTCATACTTGATTCTGGCCTCACCTTTGAGCCTCACATCCAGTATGTTGCCAAATCCTGTAGATTCAACCTTAAAAACATAGCCCCCATCCGCCCCTTTCTAACGCAAGTTGCTACGAAGGAGCTTGTCCATGCTCTAGTAATTTCTCGCATGGATTATTGTAACCCTCTCCTGATTGCTCTTCCCAAAAGCTGTATTGCACGACTACAGTCTGTAATGAATGCTGCCGCCAGACTGATTTTCCTCTCTAGTCGGTTCTCACACCTCACCCCTCTGTCAGTCCTTACATTGGCTTCCTGTTTTCTATAGGAATCAATTCAAGGTACTAATTCACACCTGTAAAGAACTGAACAATTCTAGCCCCTCTTACATCTCCTCACAGATCCATAGGTATGTCCATTCTGGGTCTCTCCGCTCTGCCCTTGACCTTCTCTTGTCCGTTGTTCGCACCTGTATGGCCAACTCACACTTGCAGGACTTCTTGCGGGCGGCTCCCTTCCTATGGAATAGCCTGCCTACTGCCATCAGACGCTCCACTAGTCTTCAATCATTTAAGAAGTGCCTTAAAACCCACTTCTTTAGAAAATCTTATGGCCTCTACCTTACATACCTATCTCTTGCTCTCTCCTAAAGGGCAGCAATTTACTCCCTCCTCCATCTCTGCTTCACTCCTACCTTATTTGATTGTTATTTCCTGTCCTATTGTGCTTTACACCCCACCTTCTATAGAATGTAAGCTCGTTTGAGCAGGGTCCTCTGCAACCTATAATTTCTGTAAGTTTTCTTGTTATTGTCCTATTTATAGTTAAATCCCTCCTCTTATAATATTGTAAAGTGCTACGGAATCTGTTGGCACTATATAAATGGCAGTAATAATAATAATAATAATCAATAACAAGCACGCTTGACATATTGTATTTACTTTCTTGTAACATATGTTTGTTTTGTATTTACCACTATATGTTTTATATTACATAATATTTTACAACACACATTCATACCCATGCACCTTGCCACAAAAGGTTGCATGCATACAGGCATATGTGGACAAAGCACGATAGACAATGTTAAACATCTGTGGGTGCACTGTAAGTAGTCACCTTAAAGGTGTGCCATTGCACTTACAATTAGACTGTATCGGTCAAGGTGAGACTTACTAAATATTATTCAAAGTCAAACTGCTTAAATCAAAAGATAATACATTTTAAGGGCAGATAATGATTCAAGAAACATCTCAATCCCTGTGATTTCGATAACATTTGCACTTTATTTTTTTTAAATTTGAATTTTTTTTTGAGTTTTCAACAAAAAAAAGGGGGGTGCAGAAAGGAAGAAGGCGGGGGAGGGGAGCATAGACCTTGCATCTTAAATAGCACAAAAGCATAGCAACAATTGTTACATAATCCAATCTATTCTAGCAGTTTTTGCTTTGACAGGAACATTCCACGCAAAGACATCTCCTATACAAGTGGCTAGCTTGGCTGTAGGTATGAAGGTTATCAGCGAAGTGGTGTCCCAACCAGTTAAAGGATCACAATAGTGTCAGGAAAACAAACTAATTTTTCTGACACTATATAACCCTTAGGTCCCCCCGACCCTCAGGGTTCCCCTCCCGCTGGGCTGAAGGGGTTAAAACCCCTTCAACCACTTACCTTAATCCAGCGCCGGGCTCCCTCGGTGCTGGTGACCTCTCCTCCCCCGCCGTCAGCTCCCGAGTGGAGCGGAACACGTATGGGCAGCAAGAGCCGTGCGCGCATTCAAACAATCCATAGGAAAGCATTTCTCAATGCTTTACTATGGATGTTCTGCATGCTGAATGCAATTTTCGCATCCAGCATTGCAGAAGTACCTCTAGCGGCTGTCAAGAAGACAGCCACTAGAGGCTGGATTAACCCTGCTGTGTTTACATCTGAAGGGTTAAAACCTGGGGGACTTGTTTTTTTTTTGTGTAATATAGATCAGAGAGACTGTCTGCTCCCGGGGATATGCCGGCTGGTAATTGTTTAATGGCCTTAAGAACCTCTCCTATGGATACCTGATCTGGGGCTAGTTGTGGGAGTTGGATTGGTGCCAGGTAGTTTTGTATTTCCTGTAGGGATGGGACATGTGTACGCAGGTCGCCCTGTAGGTAATAGGGACCTGAATAAAATGCTGCAAATTCCTGGCTGATAGCTAAGGGTCTCCTTTTCATTTGTCCCTGATCGTCCCGTATTTGTGCAATTCTAGAGCATGATAATTTATCTTGTTATCTGTTCGCTAAGTATCTATTGGCCTTTCCACTAGTGTGGTAGGTATTGGCTTTTAATCTATGAAGAAGCTTATTTGTTTGGATCACATTTTGAGAATGTAATTTTTGTTACCAGGTATGCAGAAGGGTGTGTTTTGTTTTGTAGGGAGAGTTGACAATCATTTTGTAGCATGTTAGTGAGTCTGTTTGGTGTTTCTTTTTAAGATATGAGGCTCTACATATGAAGATGCCCCATACGACTGCCTTGTGTGCTGACCACACCGTGGTATCAGAAGTCTCCACAGCCGCGTTAAGGTTAAAGTACCCTGTGAGGTGGGTAACCACCTCCTCAGAGAACCTCCTGTAGAAGGGATTCAGTGAGTTTCCAGTTTTCCCTACCCCGAAACTGCAAGGTGTCAAGTAACTCTAGGTATACTGGTCCATGAACTGACCAGGTGATATCCCCAGTGGTGCAAGTGGACATTTGGGCAAGTGCGGTATTGTCTACAAAAAATGTGTCAAGTCTTATATAGGTATTATGCACTTGGGAGTGGAACGTGTAGTCTTTCTCTGAAGGGTGAAGGGTTCTCCACCCGTCGTAGAGGTCATATTTCAGTTTTGATATCGCTTTACAGGAGTCTGACAGTTGTCTGCTCCTTCGTTCCGTTGGTGATGCTGTTTTGTCAAGTGAGGGGGATTGTATAAAGTTAAAGTATCCGCATAGGATTAACCCTCCTTGTTGTAGGTCAGTGACTTTGGTCAGGAGGGTGTGAAAGTATGCCTTAGTATCTGTGTTTCAGAGGTACGCCGACACCAAAGTGTATTGGATGTCGTTGAATAGCCCTATCATTATGACATATCTCCCTTACTTGTCAATAATTTGTGTTTGCGGTGTAAAAGCGACATCTCTGTGTATAAATATCGAGACTCCTTTAGATTTATTGGCCGAGAGGGAGTGGTATTGGACCGGGAAAAATTTGGCGTAGAGTTTTGGCATGTGGGCTGCTAAAGTGGGTCTCCTGAACACACACGACATCCGCCCCACTTTTCTTGAGATCCTGCAAGAGTAATCTTCGCTTATTAGGTGTGTTTAAACTTTTGACATTATAGGTTACAATCTTCATATTACGTTATACAGTGTAAAACTCTATTGCCTGTCAGCAGAGTAGTGTAGAGATAGCGGATAATCATGGGTGGTGCAGCTCGCATTGATTGTTTAAGGGAGTCAGGTCTATGGTATCTGTGTGTCTGTGTGTCAGTTAGCTGTGGGTGAGGACTGCAGTGCCATGTCTCTGCAGGGGTGTGTTTGGTTGCAGGCTGAGTCCTGGGTACTTGGACATCTCGCCCTGTGCATACTGTACGCTCGCAGTAGATAAGGAGGAGGGGTTGATGGGTTAGACAAGGGCCAGTAACTTGGAGAAAATAAAAAACAGGTAACAGCTCATCTAGAATAAACCAAGATGTGTTGTCGAGTAGTGGCACTGTGGGTGGGGGTAGTGGCACGGAGTGTCCCAGGTTATGAGGCACTCGCTCGCAAGGGGCGTATGGAAACAAGAGGTACTTATTGGAAACCAGTGCAATCTACCTGTTTGGTAATCTGACTTATGTTTGTTTTTTTATTTTTTTATCATAGAGGAGTTGCAGTAACTTGAGCAACAGCTCCTTGCTATGTGTAGGGTAAGAGAGGTGCAGTTGGGCAGTGTCAAAGACTAGCCAGGAGGCAATTGCCGACTATGTATTTTGGATTGTTGCATTGAAACTGGTCCCTGGCGGTAGCCAACATGGCAAGTCCAGCGACAACCCGACATTAAGTATGATAAAATTAACAGTGCTTATATCAATAGGGTATATTGCACACCAGAGACAGACATATTAAGGGTATAGTATAGCCATAGCCATAGCTTTGTTTTGTTTATTTTGTTGTTGTTTTTTTTTTTGCTTTTGTTTTTTGTTGTTGTTGCTTAGAGGGGTTGCAGTAACTTAGGAAGAAGTTCCTCGCTATGTGTAAGGTGAGAGAGGTGCAATGAGAATTGCAATGATAGTAGGATATATAAAAATATGAAGAATGGCAAATCCTGTTGATTAAATACATTCAAAACGTCAGGAGAGTTGGACATCTACTTGTAACTAATAAACTCTGGTGAGTTATGTACAGTCAGATCCAGGCCATGAATTACATTTTCAAAGTTAGAAAAATCATTCATACTTAAATGTACACCTGAAGCTTCTATTATTCAAATAACAGTCAACTAAATAATAATTTTATCTGGTTAATGTATTGTAGACTTTAAACCTTGTTTTGAGGTGTTTAACTATAAGATCAATAATCTCTAATAATTTAGAAATATTGATTATGATGCCTGCTTTTATTTTAAATGATAGATCTCTAATAATTGAACACTATCACCAACCTTGTCTAGCTTCTAATGATTCCATGGTGATATCTAACACAACATTTTGTGCTGACTGTTGTCTTTAATGTGATGAAATATGCATCTTAAAAATTGTTAATTTTTAATATAATTTTTATGGAATGTCACAAAATTTATAAAAAATAAAAAATAAACCGATGCAGCTTTCACAATACATTTCAGTATTTAAAAAGGTACTTACGCCAATTACAAAAAGTGCTAAAGTGAAGACCCACACAGAGTGATTTTAAAAAGTGTTTATTTAGACATACAAATACAAACAATGCTACACTGGAATAGATACTTAGCTTTGGTTTAAAGATCAACTGTAAAATGCATGAAAAAGACATCTTTAGTATGTGATCTGCAATAACCTCTAGGTAGGTGATATATGGCAAAGTAAAATCTACATGAATGCCAGGACCCCAGGTTTCCCAGACGAACATTGTCCACAGCATAATATGCCTCTACCAGCCTGCCTTGTTCCCATAGTGCATTCTGCTGCCATCTCTTCCACAGGTAAATTATGTACAAGCACCGAGCCACCTTTTTCCATTGCTCCATGGTCTTGTTCTGACTCTCATGTCCCCATTGTAGGCGCTTTTGACTGTGAATAGAGTAAAAATGAAAATCCAGCGCACTCACTTATCTACTAAACAGTTATTTTAGTGCTGAACAATTTTATTAGTTTTATTAAAAACACCTAATCTAGGCAAAAAATAATGGGGGTTTAGTTACAGTATATGATCATACATT
The DNA here is from genome assembly GCA_933207985.1 of Pelobates cultripes. Classification (NCBI taxonomy): domain Eukaryota; kingdom Metazoa; phylum Chordata; class Amphibia; order Anura; family Pelobatidae; genus Pelobates; species Pelobates cultripes. Next base: position 92,190,255 of record OW240912.1, on the reverse strand, counting down.
GCATAAGCTTGCCACAACGCTAATGTACCCCATCTTTGGCAGGTCCTACTCTGTCTGCTAAATGAGCTACTCACTTGGGGAAATCATTCCATCTGAATAGAGGCTATCATGGGTACTCTGACTGTTCTGCGGCTATGCAGCCCCTTGAGCACCAAACTGTGATGCACTGTATGTTCTGACACATTTCTATTATGGCCAGCAATAAGTTTACATCAATTTCAGCTATAGTAGCTCTTCTGTGTGATTGGACCAGATGGACTAGCCTTTGCTAACCACCTGTATCAATGAGCCATTAGCACCCATAAACCTTGATGCCAGTTCACCGCTTGTCCTTTCTTGCACCTCTTTTGGTAGGTACTAACCCCTGCACACAGGGAACACTGTATACAGGAAACACCCCACAAGACTTGCCATTTTTTAGATGCTCTGACAAAGTCGTCTAGCCATCACTATTTGGTCCTTGCCAAAGTCACTCAGAATTTTTCACTTGTTCATTTTTCCAGCTTCCAACACATTAAACTCAAAAACTGAGTTCACTTGCTGCTTATTATATCCCACCACTTTACACGTGTTATGGTAACGTTAATATCAATGATACTCACTTGTTATTATGCCATGATATGTAAAACCATTTAATTAAAAATAGTGTACAGTCTTTTTCCCATAACTGTATATACATTCATTGGAAATTTAAATTCCAGCCTCTTTGAATGGTTTTACATATCAGGACATAATAATAGTCATCTGTTCTTTGGCAGGTCTTAAAGTTATGTAAATATAACCTTAGATGAAAAACAACACATGTCAGATTACACTGTGTCATGATTTATTTAACACAAATAAAGTCAAAATTGGAAAGCCATGTGTGAAAAACTAAGTACACCATATGATTCCGTATCTTGTAGAACCACCTTTAGCAGTAATAACGTTACGTTGTAGTATTCAATATGACTTTATCAGTCTCTTACATCATTGTGGAGGAATTTTGGCCAACTCTTCTTTACAACATTGCTTCAGTTAATTGAGGTTTGCTGGCATTTGTTTATGCATCAGTATTTCAATTGGGTTGTCTGGACTTTGACTGGGCCATTGCAACACCTTGAATATTTTTTTTTTCTGTCAGTCTGTTGTAGATTTTATGGTGTACTTGGGATCATTTGAGATAGCCCCTCATTTGACTCCAGAATCCTTTGATATAAAGATGAGTTCATGGTTGACTCAGTGACTGCAAGTTTCCCACTGTGTCTGCAAAATAAGCCCAAATCATCACCCCTCTACCACCATGCTTGACATTTGGTATGAGGTGTTTGTGCTCATATGCTGTGTTTGGTTTTCACCATGTGCATTATGACCTCCAATTTGGTCTCATCTGTCCATAGGACATTGTTCAGAAGAGGCTTTCCTCTTGCAACCCTTCCAAACAAACCATACTTGTTGAGTCTTTTTTCTAATTTTAATGTCATGACCTTTAACATTGACATGCCAACTGAGGCCTGTAGAATCTGAAATGTAACTCTTGTGTCTTTTGTAATTTCTATGAGCATTGCATGGTCTGACTTTGGGGTGAATTTGCAGAAACCTCCACTCCTGGGAAGATTGGCAACTGTCTTGAATTTTTTCCACTTTTGAATAATCTTTCTCAATGTACAATGATGGACTTTAAATTGTTTGAAAAAGGACTTATAACCCTTTCCAGTTTGACAGGTAGAAATAATTGCTACTCTAAGATCATTGCTGATGTATTTCCTCCATGGTATTGTTTTAACAAACACCTGAATACTCCAGACCAGAAAACTACTAAACATTTGGCTTTTATAGAGGTTAGTTACTGTGGCGAAACCGACCTCGCCACTGGGCATTGGAGAAGACTGATTGCCAGCCTCCTGCCATGTGACTATGGCCCCTGGGATGTATTGCCCTTTAAAAACATGATTTGGGCATAATGGATTTGTGTTGTGCTGCTGCTGGCCCTTTAAGAACCATCTGGGGACATACTGTGGAGTTACTGGGTGGCCACCATTTCCTGTATCAGAGGCACATGGTGAGAACAATGGATGAAGCACATGGTGAGAACAATGGATGGCGGCCATTTTAACTCACAGACACTGTTTGGACTTTTCAACACGGTGCCATCTCGCCAGTATTTGGTGCACAGAGACATTGTGCAGTGGTTTTGGACTATACAGCAGGGGACACATTATACAGTGATTGTTTTTCATTTAGCCTGTATATGTTCTGCAGAATCTGCATTAAACTGTATCTTCCAAAGTACTGAACGGACCTGGGTGAATTTTGGATATGTGGTTCACCCAGATCCCCCGGTTCCAAGGATATATGGGGTTATTGCATGTTTTGGGGTCCCTGTGATGTGTTTTATGAAACTGTATTTCTCTGTCTGTGATAATTAGATTACCCATTGTGTAAGGTAATTGTATTACAGGCAGAGGGGAGGATTTTGTGTGGGAGTGTCTGTGTGTATTGTACAGATTGATTGGTTGTTCTCTAAAACCCTGTGAGCAGTACTAAGTTTGTGGATTGGGAATAAAAGAGGCTGTATGTGCCAGTAAATGAGTTCCTGCTTAACCCTCAAAGTGAAGTGTCTTCTCATTATTGGGGGAGGATTTATTGTATGCTGTTCCAGTTTGACTGCTAGGAGTGTAAGCCTATTCGCATGGTTTTTCCTATTCGGCTGTATACAACATTCATATGCTTGAGAGCATTCATATGCTCCTACGGTTCGGTGGTTTTGGTGTCTGCTGCAGTGCTTGGAGTCCTCAGGAAGTGCTAGGAGCATCCTTCAATGGAGGTACCCAGTCGGGGTGCCAGGTGATCCGTTACAGTTACACTTGCTGATGATTAATTAATCAAGGGCATCTAATTAGCAGCCACTGTTTGCTACTTAGTTTCTTAATTCATATGGGATCAGTAAGAGTGTACTTAGTTTTTCACACATGGTTTAACAAATTTGGCTTTATTTTTGTTAAATAAATCATCATACGGTGTAATGTCATGTATTTTTCACCTGAGGTTGTACACTGTTCAAAAAAATAAAGGGAACACTTAAACAACACAATGTAACTCCAAGTCAATCACACTTCTGTGAAATCAAACTGTCCACTTAGGAAGCAACACTGAGTGACAATCAATTTCACATGCTGTTGTGCAAATGGGATAGACAACAGGTGGAAATTATAGTCAATTAGCAAGACAACCCCAATATTGGTCTCTTTTGAATGCTGGTGGTGCTTTCGTTCTAGTGGTAGCATGAGACGGAGTCTACAACCCACACAAGTGGCTCAGGTAGTGCAACTCATCCAGGATGGCACATCAATGCGAGCTGTGGCAAAAAGGTTTGCTGTGTCTGTCAGCGTAGTGTCCAGAGCATTAAGGCGCTACCAGGAGACAGGCCAGTACATCAGGAGATATGGAGGAGGCCATAGGAGGGCAACAACCCAGCAGCAGGACCGCTACTTCCGCCTTTGTGCAAGGAGGAACAGCAGGAGCACTGCCAGAGCCCTGCAAAATGACTTCCAGCAGGCCACAAATGTGCATGTGTCTGCTCTAACGGTCAGAAACAGACTCCATGAGGGTAGTATGAGGGCCCGATGTCCACACGTAGGGGTTGGGCTTACAGCCCAACACCGTGCAAGACGTTTGGCATTTGCCAGAGAACACCAAGATTGTCAAATTGGCCACTGGCACCCTATGCTCTTAACAGATGAAAGCAGGTTCCCACTGAGCACATGTGACAGACGTGACAGAGTCTGGAGATGCCGTGGAGAATGTTCTGCTGCCTGCAACATCCTCCAGCATAACTGGTTTGGCAGTGGGTCAGTAATGGTGTGGGGTGGCATTTCTTTGGTGGGCTGCACAGCCCTCCATGTGCTCGCAAGAGGTAGACTGACTGCCATTAGGTACCGAGATGAGATCCTCAGACCCCTTGTGAGACCATATCCTGGTGCGGTTGGCCCTGGGTTCCTCCTAATGCAAGACAATGCTAGACCTCATATGGCTGGAGTCTGTCAGCAGTTCCTGCAAGACGAAGGCATTGATGCTATGGACTGGCCCGCCCGTTCCCCAGACCTGAATCCAATTGAGCATTTTCAATGCTTTCCTATGGGGAGGTCTAATGCGCGTGCGCAGCATTGCCACGCATGCGCATTAGGTCTCCCCCGCCGCGCATGCGCAATAGGTCTCCCCCGCCAGATGAAGTCGGTGCGGGAGGAACGTGGGCGGACCATGAACCAGCGCCGACTTCAGCAACTTGGAATGGGGTGGGGGTGGGGGTGGGAGGGAGAGGGGACCTGCAGTGCCAGGAAAACTGATTAACACAGTGAAGGAGTTTAAGCATGCATGAGATAGGCATAAAGCTATCCGAGATATACGATAAGGCCAGGGACTTATAGGAGTATTTAGAAAATTAGGGAGATTAGATGAGTCGAATGGTTCTTATCTGCCCTTACATTCTATGTTTCTGTGTAACAAGGCATTATGGGAGTTGAATGGCAGTTACGTTTAATGTGTAGCACGAGCAGATATGATGTTGTTCTCAAACTGTGCTTGCTCATTAATTCATCTTCGGAGTTCTCAGATATAGGAAACTAGGAACAACCCTAGGACTGCAGGTCAGGACCCCAAATTCAGAACAGTTCCATCAGAACTGAGATAGTCCAGAGTTGTATGAGTATAACTATTGCAAAATAATTCTTGCTTTCATTTTTTCATTTTTGCTTTATAGCTATAATATTTTCAGTAAATTAAAAATCCAAAAAAAGTATCTTGTTTCCAGAAATTGGATGTGAAAGAGCAATGTCTCAAAAACACTTTTTAAAACATATTTTTATGTCCGTCTTTACAGAAACTGTCAGATACCCCATTAACAGTGATATATAATGCTCAATATTTATGTATGAGCTTTTGAGAAATAATGTTTTAGGTGCAGTTTATTTGTACTATAATGTAATACATGGAAAAAAAAGAATGCACAAGTCTATAGAAAATTATAATATTCCAGTTTGTATTTTTATACAACATTTTAGTGTCAATTTATAGTGATGAATAAATATTGTTTCTAGTACTATACTATCAGATTTGCATTTTCCCCTAGATACAGGAGACACAATGAATCAAATCTTGTTAATTCTAATGCACCATTAAACAAAATACCTTGTTGAACATTTACATAGAACCCAGAGTAATATTATGTTTGATCTTTTGGATACATAAATGATATTTTAGCCAGTTTAGGATCAAAACAAAAATTCTAGTGCATTGTGCATCGATGTCAGTTTTTGTAAGAATTTTGTTTGTGGACACATTAGAATAGTAAATATAAATATTACTTGCACACTCTGTTTCAGGTGTATTTACAGATATGACTTGGCAACCTAAAAACAAAAGGGACATAGATTACTTGAGTGGTTGTCAACTCTTGTGCTGCATTGTGAGAATTTAAAACTTAATGCAGTTGTGACTCACGATGACGCAGTGTGAAGCCCCTGTTCTCTGGGCACTATCGCAACATATGTGACCTTGTTTATTTCAGATTAGTAGGAATTAGCCTCCCAGACAGCAGCTTCTGTTTACAATTGCTACCATTAAAGGGACACTGTAGCATTGTATTGATAATGTTATAATTTTTAAGTCCTCTACTTGATTCAGTGAAATAAATTAAATAAAACAAAATACGTATTTTTACTCAACTTTTGCCCAGCACTGAGTCTCCTTCAGCTATGCCACTGCTCTGCCTCAGCTCATGTTATCCTGGAGGTGTGCCTCCATGATGACGGTCCAGGACCATAGACCCATGGATGGTGCTCACCATGTTGTGACTATGATCATAAATAAGCATTGAATACAAGGATTCTCTATGGAAGACTATGATGACACTGCACATTTGCATGTGACATCACAGTATGCTAGGGAATGACTGCCGGGAAGTAACATTGTGTCTCCTGCCCAGACGGCTTGGAGGTGTGGTTTGAAGCTGTGCTTCTGAGCCTTCTAAATATTAAAATACTCACTTGCCAGAATGAGACTGAAGGGGAACTAATGTAGGTATTATAACAACTTCATTTAAACTAAGTAGATTCAGTTGTAATAGTGAGTACAGTGTTCCTTTAAGACAGTAACTAATTTGAGTCTTAAAATTATACAGTTGTGGAGGCAGAGACAGTCAAGTTTATTTTTCAAAAGTCTGAATCCCACTATTTTGTTTTATCATCCAAGTTCATTCAGACAGTGAAATCCAGATATTATCAAGATTTATTAATTTCAGGATTTTGAATTATCTTACATGCAAATTGTATTTTAATCCTCTCCGCATGCAAACCACTGTAATTCAGAACTCTCAGATTCAACTGAATTTACACAATTTGTTTAGGCCGAATAAACAAGCAGATAGTAACCAATACTGAAACAAACTCCTGTTGCAAACATGTCTGCAATTAGCAGTAATATGCTGGCTATCTCCATTTGAGAAAGGATCATTTCCATTGACAAGTCCAATATATCCCTGTTAAAAACACATTTATTAAGTAATTAAATGGTGCATTATATCCATGAATCATTTATTTATTTTCATCAAATTAATAATATTTTATCATATTTATATTTATGCATTGTTTTCTATTGACTCTTTGCCAACTAAATACTTGTACATCTATAATGGATTTTTGTAAGTTTCCCTTTAGAAAGCAAGAACATTTTTGCAAATTTGCTTGCTGGATTGTTTGTACTGAATCCATTTGAATTTTCCTGGATTATTCATCTGGTGAAAAGCTAAATTTCAACAAGAATAGCAATTAACTACAGCTAAACACAGTCATAATTCGGCCAACCCAACCAAATTTGAATCAACTGGCCAGATGCATTTGGTGTCTAGTCAAAAATCAGTGCTTTTTGCATATGAACCCTATACAAAGTATATGAATTGAAATACGTACGAGGCACTGATTTTAAATGAAATAAAGACTAAATGCATCCATCAGAATGCACATTGACTAATTATTTTTCACTTGCTTTTGTGCATGATAATGATAATTAGAAGACTATTTGTACGAGGGTTATTCATGTGGCTGCTGGCCAGAACTTTCAACTGAATAAATAAAAAATTAATACAAGGGAGGTGGGTGCTACTAGCACAGTAACCCAGGAAAACATCAAACTGTCCTCCATCAGCTCCTACCCTACCAATAGGTAGGAGCCATATAATTTTCAATGGGCGGTGCACATGCTATTGTACATTTCCATCTATGGGCCTAATTTGGGGGGAGGTGGGTTTACATGCCATGGTCCACTGCCATAAGGATAGGGCCAATCTTTCCACCCATTACCCCCCAGCAAGGGGTTAAAGGCTCCCAATCCCCCATTTACTCCCCTTTAAAATTGCCCTACCTACCACCTCACCCTAATAATAGTGAGTGGGGCAATACCTATAATATTTGTAGGATAAAAAATACAATACTTTCCTTCATAAAACATATGTTTTAAAGTCTTTCTTCAGCCTTCAAAAAAGGCGAAAAAAGAAGTCTATTGCATCCCAGCATTACAAAATATACACTACAAATATTAAGTATGTTTCTAGACTCACACACTTCACAATAATAAAACTCACAGTTGACCAGGACACATCTAGTAAGCTTCAATATATAAACTAAGCCTTATTTCTGATTGATGTCTGGGAAGGATGTTGAGGGCAACTAAGCATATTATGGTAATATGTATACTCAATTTTCTTCTCTATGGGATTTGTAACGTCACTTAGACCTTGAAGAAAGGCATTGTCTTCCCTTCCAGGCATCTCATTGGCACACAATGTCAGTAGAAAACATATTTCTGTTCATGAATGAAGATAGTAAGAAACCCAATGTTGAGGAACAGAGATTGTAAAGATTTTGAATTACGTGGATTGTATTCCAGGGGGAAAAATAGTGCCCCAATATTTCAAAAGTTCACCAGTCATGAACGATATCACTTTCATGTTGCACACCATAAAACTCCATTCAATAATTGTAAATATCTCATTTTTATTTGAACTATCATCCTTCTGACTCTCTTAAATTGCTATCTGGCTATCTGACACCCAATGATATATTCTCACTGCCTTGGGCTTCAGGCTTTCTGACCACTACTCTATCTTATCCTTGTAGGACAACCACCATACTTCTCTTAATTGCCTCAATTACCTGATCTAATTGAGATTAGGTAGCCAATCTTGATTGTATTATTCTTTATTTCTCTGCTCCTAGTTAAATTATCTCAGGTTTATTGAAACTACAATGGTTTTAGAACTATACTGGCACAAAAATGTCACTATGATAATGTTTTAGTCATATGAATAATTAGTTTTCATGTTGTTTGTTTTAAGATAGCAACAGGTGGAAATTTGAAGGAAAGGTCACTTTGTCCTGAGTTACAATGTGCATGTCATCTAAATTTATTTTAAACAGTTATAATTAAATTAAATCATTGACTTTATTTGAATGAAACTCAATAGTAGCCTGGCATTATATATTAATCAAATAACCTGATACATTATAATAATTATAATTATGGAGTTAAACATAATCTGTTTTGTATTTTATATATTCCAACTACCCAACATCTCAGTACAATCTCACTAATAAATTAAATGTAATTAAATTTAAATACCTGCACTATATTGCAATACTTTTGATACAATAAAACTTTTTACTTGATAAAATAAAGGAAGTTTTTAATGAATCAGACTGTACAACATAGATAAAAGACTGCATAATACGAGCAAATGTAGAACAGTGTAGGTTTAACAATGTAACTAGTTTAAGTTATTGATCTTAAGCCTTTTGTAATTTTCAGTGATTTTGCTAATCAATTTTAAAAATAATTGAGGCATATCAATATATATTTTTTCTTGGCAAATAAAAATATCTATGGAAATAAAACCTGAAATCTAAGGAACAATTATTCTATGATACTGTGGAAAATGAAAGCACAATTATATCAGTCACCGTGGTTGCCTTTGCTCTAAACACGCATTCAACTGAAAAAAATATGATGCATGTGTGACAAACTGAACTTTGCCAGTGGCTTTTGGAGGGGCCTGTTTGCCAGCCTCCTACCCTGTGACTACGCCCCTATGTTAAAACACTGGTTTGTGCCTCTTGGACTTATATAGCAGGAACCATTCGAACTTTCGAACTCCCGAAGTCATTCGAAGTGGCATTTGAACATGTGGCAGCGGTCATCTTGTTTAGTTGAACGCATTTAGCGGTGTTTGGTTGTCGAGTTCATGGAACTCAAATCGGACACTCGATGGCACGAAGACCGCTAAAACTTTACCTTCCATGGATGTTCGGCTATTCGAACAGGAGTTGAGCGGCGTTCGGTAAGAAGATGCCCGAGAACAAGAGACATACACTGATTATATCCACGAACAGCTTCGTTTGGTAATTCGAACATTATTTTGAATCCTCAAAGTAGATAGTCCACACAGCCTGAATCTCTGGAACTGTTTTAGGTATGAAACCATGCGTGCAGTCGGTCAAAATGGGACTTCCATAGAATTCCTGAACCCCTAAACTGATCTGGGTAATTTTTGTATATGTTGATCACCCAGATTATGGCTATCAGGGGATGTAATAATTGTGGGGATTTTATGTGTTTTTGGGGTACTTTTGGGGTTTTGTAAAATATGTGTTTTTTCTGCCTGAAGATAATTGGGTTAATATAGTATCTGACTTAATTATCTCCCAGGCAGAGGGAAGGGATTGTATGTTTGTATTGGGAGTGTCACACGTTGTAATCTTGCTGTTATTGGTTGTTAAATTTGTGTCCCTGTCCTCAACAAAGTCCATGTGGGCGTACACCTTGCTTGGGGACTTGCATAAAAGACCAGTGTGGCTCCCATTAAAGAGAGATTTGTGAAGTCTTGTGAAGTCTTGGCTTATGTTTGGTAGATTAGAGAACTACAGTCACTCTGGGGATTGCTATATCACAATACTACCCGGAGTATAATCACTAGCTCTTATAGGAGCCTTTTCTGCTACGCTCTCTGAACTAGGAGAGGTCTACCTACTGGAAGCGGGATCCTGGTCTTGGGTGCAGGGTGGGTTCAGGATGGAGAGACCCCAACCAAGCTGCGGCAGTTCGTGGGGTCTGTGGTGGATATGGTGTTCCAGTACAGTGCTTATGGAGCTCGCAAGTACTAGGAAGCAGCGATTGACGGAGGTTACCCGGTCGGGGTGCCAGGCAGTCTGTTACAACATGTATAAATAATGAATTGATAATTGAATTAAGAACATATTTGAGGTAAGCTGCAAATTTTTGCTTAAATGCCATGATATTTCTGTCAATTGCTCCACATTGTATCTTGAACATCTACTTTTATTGAACTATTCAACAGCTCAAAATGTTTCCTGAATTAAATTTTATGTGTATTATAGATTACATTTGCATCCTTGACCTGTTCTTTTTTACATATTAGTTAAATAAGATTTATTTTTTGTAATGTCAGCTGTGGCAGTTGGTCCATAGTTGCTGCTGAGGCAGAGTCCCCATAATTTTTTGTTGCAATAAAGAAAAGAAAGAAAAAAAACTCTATTGTGATGGTAAGGACTAATTATAAGTCTGAGTTAAAAACAAAAACATGTTGAGTCTGGCATGTTAAGTTCTGCTGTTTTGCTACCGCTAAAAGGCTAAGAAACTAATAATGTCATTTTCTGATTCAAGATCCCTTAGATATATTTAATCTGCTTTTACGGGATTTCTGATGTCCCCGTTTACCTTTGCATTGGACTATCACATTCTGGATGCTGTAAAAGTGCTAAGTACTGCTCTGTCTTCTAGAGCTTTAATTCCGTAACAGGATTAGGGGTTGGATACAAATTCTGGGTGAAGAGACTAGCTCTCCACATCTTTCAACTATTGCAGTTACCAATGAATGTTGCTGAATTAAGCGGGTATGCATTACATTTACACTATATAAACAATACATACACTGTATGAACAATGCCATTTAATGTATATTTTTTTAAAATACTTTATTTATATGTGACAGCCTTGTCATATGCAGATTAGACATTACAGATGATGCATAAAACAATGAAACCTGTGAGAGCAATTACACATACCGTTTACATTAGGCATTACCAGGTACTCCTGAATGTTTGGTTTGTCAAGACATATCACAGTTTTATATTATATAAACTAGCAACAGAAACATTAACGGGCTAATCTTGTGGTGAAAGGTATATTTTGTAGTTGTATGTGGCTAACTATGTCCCTAGAAGGTAAGTACATATCACATCAATATTTCATGGACCCTGGTCTTTACCTTGGTGTCCTATCTTGAGTGTTTCTATAGATCTTTTACCACCTTCCCTTCCAGGGGGTAAAGGATAGAAGGACAGAAGGACAGGAGAGAAAATGAAAAAAAGAAAGGCAGAGTAGCGATAGGATTGGCAGGGTGAGGAGTCCCCATGCAGACTGCTATGCATTCCTAGTCTTTATGTTACCATACTGGGCAAGAGGGGGAAGAGCAGGGCGGCCTCTCTTATTCCTTCTCGATCAGCAAGTTTATCCTTCAGGGTCCAGTCTGGACTCTTTAAATCTGCCAGTTCGCTATTTGTCCATTGTTCCCAAAATTATCATTATGTATCTTAACCCACAATATCAAATCCTAACCTCCAACTGTCTAAGCCTTATTTATGTTTTTAATGGTCAAGTCTTAACTACCTTAAGTAAACTACAAAATATTGCATTGATTCAAGTTGTAAATCAATATAGTAATGTGAAAATGCATTTTTGTTTCAATGGTTAAAATAAGAACAGATATTTTACATGCTATTGTGTATTTCACTGTGTTCCATCAGCAGCATGCTGCCCTTATCCTCTCGATGGGCTTATCTGACATTAGTGGATCTCCAAGGCGAATGTCAATGCAAGACACTAAACATTTACTAATTTTCATGCAGCAAGCAGCACTGTAAGCCCTACATGTTGCCCTTTATATTAAAAGAAGCAGACCTAAACTTTCAAAATTTAAATATGAACGGTAATCTGAGCAAACAAATGGGTGTTAAGGGTTTATGTATCACCTTTGAGTAAGTGTATGTGAGACTACAAAATGTTAGCTTTTCTTAAGAAAACACAGTGTTTGTTTGCCTGGCCTTTTGGATCCCTTATGTTTTATTTTATTTTTTCCAAATAAAATCTATGGGTTTTAATTGTATGGTTTATGGTGCCTGGTTGGTTATATTAAAAAGAATAAGATGTTATTCTTTTTATTCACTTAATAAAGAAAGTCCACAAATGAATCAGAATAGTTACTCATATTAAATGTTATCAAGTGCTATATATTTGGTAACTTGTAGAAAGGATCATATATCACCCTGAAACTCTTAGATAAATTAAGCTTCTGGTTTTGTTATTTGGGAACAGATGCAACAGTCATCCTGAAACAAAATAAGAAAATATATTTCTTAATTATAATAGAATAAAAATAACAGAAACAATCTTTTTTTTTTTTTTTGGGAGGGGGGGGGGGTTTCAGTGAGTTTATACTTCATAGATATGAATGCTACAGTGTAGACATAAACAAAATAAATTCAGCATACTCATAACACATAATGAGTTGCATGCTATAAAATGAATAATTGATTTTACTCTCAAGATGTTCTATAGGAATCGATGAATATTTTGGATGAAAAAAAGGCAATGCATTTGAAAACAGGTAATAGAAATGAGCCCACTGGCATAGTTGTATATTTAATGAGGTTGAAGACTTAAGCTCAAGAAGTTAAAGAACATTAGGAGAATAAAAGCAATATCACAAACGTCCTCAGCTCACCTTCTAACCATTTCTTCTAAATCAAAGCACTTCTAAAAAAAAAAAAGTTGTAAAAAAAAAGCAGAACAAGAACATATTATAAATAATAATTCACGTAGTAGCCTATCCCAAATCTTGCTCTACACACCCTGCTTACTCACTTAGGTATAATGTTCCAAGAAGAGGTTTCTGCATTGTTTTCAAACCACTTGCAATTACTGGATAAGAAACTGGAGGGACAGTGCCTATTGCACTATAACCACCAAAAAAAGTGTAGTTTTTTTTTATTGTGTTTAGATTGTCCTTTCAGATAGCCTTGATTTAAAATTGTATATTACATATGCAATGATTTCTTTGTGTATAGTCTACATAAGAATTTGGTTATTTAAAATGATATAACTTCATCTCAATGAAGCAATTTTAGTGTACAGTTCATGCCTCTGCAATCTCACTGCAATCAATGTAATCAAAGCTAGGAGAGGTATGGAAAGAGCTGGACAAACAAAGTAATACACAGCGCATAAGAAAACAGGTGGGCAATATTCCCCACAAATAAAAAGGTTTCAAGTAGAAATACCCCTTCATATAACTCTAGAAGCACTGTTGTTCAACATTAATTTAGTGGCAGACGTTTCCAGTGGAAGTTTCCCTTTTATACACCTCTGAAAAAGTTGATATCCAGCATCCAAAAAAACAAAAAAACAAAACATTTTCATAGTGCAGTATGTTAAAAATAAATTGAATAAATGCAGAAGTGAGTGGAACTAGTCACATGGTTTAGAAACATGTGCAAGTGCTATGGGAATAGCATACTGATGTCTTCTTCTCAGACTGATAGAAAGAGCAGTAGGGATTCAGAAGAGTAGTATTCATGAGTACAAAAATAATTTATTAAAACAAAAAATAAAAAAGTAGGCATATATAAAAGTTGGACCTTTGAGTGAAAGACATATATATGTCAAAAATGTCACCGCTTAGTATCTCTACTTGAAACCTTGTTATTTATAGGGAATATTGTTCACTCATTTTCTTATGCAGTGCGCACAATTTACTTGTGTTTTTTGTTAACTTGATGTGTGATTGTAAAATACACTTTTTTTTTTAGAGCTGCACGCGCACTTTAATTCTAATGTTTGTTGTACTTGATGAGTGATTTTGTTTAGAGCTGCATATGCTCTTGAATTCAATACATTTTTAGAAGCACCTTAGCATTTTATTCTACTTATCCAAGCAAATTTATTTAACCCTCTAAATGACTGAGAACTAAGCAGTGAGACTGCAGGGTCATGATCTACACATCAAACACCACTTCATTAAGCTTCAATTGTTTTTGCGCTTAGAATGTCCATTGAAGTTGTACCGTAATTAATCAATATATTTTACTGGTATTGTTTGCCATTATCCTTATTGTATATATCAGAATGAGAGTTTATGTCACCCATAATGGAAGCCTGAAGACTTATTTAGCAGGTTTTAGTTACTGCTTGGTAGACTTGTGCACAGTAAAAAATATTCAAATTAATTTGTCAAAACCAAGAGAAATTTTTTTTCCATTTATTCGAGATTTGTTCATGTGATATTTCAGATTTTATAAATTTTCCCCTTGCAAACATTTTGGGAAAAACTATTCGGATAAGTCAAAAAAGCAATGGAGAATTGGATAATCAGTGTGCTGTGGAATATAAATATCATGTATATATTATGCAGTAAACATTTTCCTTTAATTTGGTTTAAGGATCAAGTGAGAAGCAGTAACCAATAGAGGGGGAAATGAGGAACAGTGAAAATATCTATATTTACTTATTTATATATAACCTTATATTTTTTTTATATTATAAACATGTACATGTAATATAGATTTTGTTTACTGCTCCTCTTTTTTCCCTTGATTGGTCACTCCTTAATTCATCTGTGCATAAATTCAAAATATGCAGGACTATTCACTAAAATGAAAACGCAAAGTGAATTTAAACTGAATTTCAAATACTAAGGTCAAATTAGCCAAATTGAAGCATAGCTAAGGTAGAGAATTGTTTTAGTTCCACTATAGTGCTCTTAAATTTAAATTCACTGTGGATTCAATTTGAATTTGTACTTTCATGTTGGTATCTGCTCCCTAATGATTATTCATCTTTTTTTATCATTGATCATCTGGAGTTTCTGGTGCCAAAGACAGAACATGCATTGTCCATTTAATTTGTTTCTATTTTCGATTATATGGCGATGTGGAATTTGTATGACCTTCTCATTTCCTAAAATTCATATGAATAATGACTCGAGAGAAACTAAATGCATAAGTCTACTGCTTAGTATCATGTAAGTTATGTCTAGGATATCTTTACATTTCTATGAACTTTTTATATGATTTAAAATTGTCTTGCAAAATTTAGGCTAAACAAGCAAATTTGGAAAAATTTCACAGGTAAGCTATTTTGCAGTTATTATTTTCTTTCATGACCACAAAAATAATAGTAATTAAAAAAACAACATTTTAAACAAAAATTGATTATTTACTCACCCTCTTCCCAGCGCTGAATCTCCCTCAGAGCTGCTGTGGCCTCCTCTGAATGTGATGTCATCCTGGAGGTGTGCCTCCAATATGAGGTCCAATCCAATGCTTCTCATTAAGGGGCTTCGGGGGCCATAGGCACATGTAAGCCATGCTTCCAAGCCCTTTAAATGCTAAAATATTTAGGAACAACGGAGAGGGAACTGTGGGCACTATTACAGCTTTATCTAGATAAAGTTGTTATAATGAGTGCAGTATTCCTCTAAATGGAACAAATAACTTTAAACTAGAGTTTAAATATCCAGAATGTCCCCAAAGTCCCCTAATGTCCCAATTTTATTTGAAATTTATTCAGTAAATAATAATGTTAACAAGATTAAGAAGACTCATCAGCAGCACATAAATCTTTTTTTCATCACATGATTTTTCACATTGACTAGTTTTCAATATATTAAGAATTTTGAACTATAGAACTATTTCTGTGGAAAATATTAGTTTTACAAAAAAAAATAAAAAATTAAAACACGCCATGAAAAGGTTTACATGACAACATGAAAGCACAATACATTTTGTTTACTACAAATCATTCAAAGGAAACTATGAAATCGTAAAACAATTTTAACTGTCACCTTCTTTGGAAATCTTGTTTCCAAGGCAACCAGAAGAATCCCAACTCCGTCCTTTTTAGAGTTCACCAAATGATATTGAGCCACAGTGAGTGCATTTTAAACTGAATGACATGCAATGAAAATTAGTGTGAGAAAAAGCTAATAATTCAGTTTGACACTTTTCAATTAAGAATTTCTTTGTATCTTAATAGACAAAATAAGATATTATTGCTTTTGAATTAAGGAGCACTGACTGTGGTCAAAATGTGATTAGGTTGAAAGAGGAACTAAACCTTGAAAAATATATCCCAGTTTATTTTTCATTTTGCTTATTCTTAGGTAGATATAAATTTCTCATATCTGGAACCATGCCTACCCCTACCATTCTTACTCTAGGGCCCAAATAAAGATGCATAGCCACCCGAATTCTGCTTCTAGCAAATGTTTTAGAAAACTCAATTCTAACCCTACTGAATACCTTTTTGGCATCAAGGGTTAGAGTGGTCATTGGTGTTTTAAATATTGTTGTTTTCTCTAGGATACTAATTAACCTTTTAAGTTGATTACTTGATGACTTATTACTTATGAAACCCACTTGATCTTTGAGCACCAGATTCGGCATAATCTATTTCAGTCTTTCCACCAATATACCTGCATAGATTTTCATATCACAGTTAATTAGAGAAATTGCCTATTTTAGTTTGATCCATGTAGTGCTTGTGTATAGGCATTATGTTTGCCTGTAACAACTTTCCAATTGTAAAACAATAAATTTAATCCAGGCACTCAGGATCAATTATGCTGCAGTTTTAGCTTGAAAAAGATTTCAGTTGAGATTGAAATGTTGTTATTTTTTTACCATTGGAGTGGGGTTAGCCAGTCTGAAGAGCAATTGTCTCCTTTTTTTTCTGTGTAACAACTCTCCAAACAGAAAACCTTCTATGATAATTTTGTTAAACATGTCCCTAAATTGTTTTTGTACAATATCTATTATTACTTTGTAGAAATAACTTAAAAATCCTTTGGATTGTAGTGCCTTATTTCCTTGAGCATTTTTAATTGCTGCTTTAACTCCTCAAGGACCAACCTTCTAGAATAAAATGGAATTATGACATGTCACACATGTCATGTGTCCTTAAGGGGTTAACTTCACCAGTTGTAATTGGGAAGTTTAAGCTTGTATAGTAGTTAATTTGTTTAATCTTGTTTAATCTGATTACACTTCTTCATTTTATCTATATTATTTTGAATCAATGTATCCTTAATATCCTGTTGAATCTTCAAAATCTTTGCAGCCAATGTTACTATAGGGCTCTTTTTATTTTCCTTCATTTGCATTTTCTGTATATTTTTTTTAGACCTGTACTTGCATTAGTGCACTAATGTTACTTTTTAGTATTTACTACCATATTATTTTTTTTGCACTTTTGGTAAATTTAGAAAAAATCAAGACGAATTAGTAATGCTACAGTCAGAGTAGTATAGTTATTTATTATTTATTGCTTTTAATAATCACATCTTACCATATAAGTATGTTTTGAAAAGTCAAATTATTTAACCCATTGAATGCCACTCAAAAATATAATCCAGTGAAAAAGAATGCTCCCCCATCCAATCTCTGCTCAAAGACACAATTATTTTTGGAGGTAGATTGTGCCATTTCTAGCATTTACAAATAAGGCTTTTTTTTTTAGGAATCAGCAATTTGAGGATATTGCAATATTTCTTGACCATCTGTGAATCATATTTTATATATAAGAATTTGTGCACATTTATCTTTGTGTGAACAGAAGCCTACCACAGCTGTTGTCATCATTGTAATATTTTCATTTTGCACAAGAGAAACAGTTTATGAACATTTAATCTATTCTTAACCACATCTATTAACAAGGCTAAAGAAGGCAAAAGATCATATATCACAATCACAAACATATAGCTAATTGCGTTATATAAGTGTATACATATGACTTTTTCCAAGAATCTTCTGAAAATATAAAATATATTGTACTCTCTAGACACATTTAAATGCTTAAGGAAAGTGTGTTTGATCTGACAACCATTTTTCAAAACATGTAAAAACAAGGGTTATAGGCGCTCTCTATAGTACAATAGATATATAGGGGCTGCTGTTTCCACACGTAGTTCTAAGTTATTACTAGAAAACCCCATCCTTACCAACATTGTATATCTGTACATCCAATATAATACAGTTCTGATATACACTACATCAAGGCCACCTTGGATATCTAATCATGTATTGGTATTTTTATGCTTGTTAAACTATCTGTATATTATGACTCACTACACTTTATTTTGAGAACAGTGCATATTTGACCCATTGTGATAGCTTATCAGTGATGTTTCCACAGGTGATTTTAAGCTTTCACTAGAAAACATTATTTTTATTTAATATTGAGTAACTGTACATTTCATGTGATACTTTTCTACCATATCAAACATTATGGCCATAAAACTACTAAATTATGTATCTATATTAAGCTGTATTATATGACAAATGATTGAGGGATATCCTTCTTAGATGTACATGACCTGCAAAGAGTATCCGCGTTTGGAACGCAACACACGCCGTTATTGATGTTGCGTGCATTCCAAGCATGTAACACATGAGTCCAATTAGACCACTGAGGATCGGACTTCCTAGTATGACGCGTGCGTTTCACGGTGGAACACAGGAACTTGACAATCAAACTCACCTATCACCCAACCGCATCACTTCTGGTGCACTTTGCGAAACCTGAAATAGGAATCACCAGGTAGCGATCTTCAATCAAGTTTACCTCATATATGAAGGACACCATGAAGACCACCCCACACTTTTGAAAAAGCCTCTAGACAGGTGAAAAGCGTCAAGTGGGACATACCTTAGAAAACTTTATATTGTTCCTATTTTTTATGCTTTTTATAATAAATAGTCATTTTTTATACATATAACTATTTTGTTTCCTGTTTCCTACCTGCCTTGCTCTTAAAAATGTAAGTACATTACTTCTTTTAATTCCAGTTTACAGTACTTACTACGCTATCAGAGTTTTTTCTGCTCTTCTACTTCCATATTTACCATCAATATCTGCATTCGCATTTGGAGGACCAGCACCACTTATACCACCCTATATCCTTAGACGGGGATCGTACCGTCCATGCGCAATACAGCAGAGCTCTAATATAGCTCTATCAAATATGAGTGGTTCTCCTATAGTCACCAAATCCACTTTTTTGCACTTTATCAAATTGTACTGCACCATTATTGTCTTTCTTTTTGTATTATCCTGAGGTTTACTACACCATACCCTCTGAAGTTTTATGAACGTATGATTTTGGGTGCAGTATACGCCATATCCTTTTTCTATTTTTCAAAACATAACCAAACGAACAGTATTAAAGAATTTAACTACAACAAAAATGATCCCACCTCTAGAAAAGTGGACATGTTGCCTCATACTGGCACCCAATTTGGACATATAAACTATTGTTCCCACAGAGCATGTAGATATAAATACCCACCTCACCTTTCTTGTCTAGTATTTGGATAGAGAATGCCATACTTACAAATATAATCGAATATGAATGCTTTGCATGTGTTCTAGATACTCAAGGATCATACTTACAATTCCTCAAGTGTTTCTAGAGTTTATGTTTATCTTGTATTTCCTAAGCTAGTGCTGAACTATTACCTATAAAGGAGCTGAATTTATATATATATATATATATATATATATATATATATATACCAAAAAAGATACATACACTCACCCCAAACTGTGATGCAACTCACTCCGAGAACACCAGGCCGAAACTCAAGCAGGCCATGCGAGTGTCTGCACATGATTACATGATAACCCACTCTGTAATGCCGTAGGAGGTCGTAACTATAGAACCCAGCACAAACAAGGAATGCTCAAACATTTAAAAATAAACATAGCCTAATTCAATAGGCTATCAGGTACAGGAATAAGTATACATAAACGAAGGTTAGCAAGAGCAAGAGCCTAAGCGTTCTACTCCAGGGCATAAAAACCCACAGTGGTAAAAATTTCACACGGTAAAATACAGCATGGTAAAATATAGGGGCAATTCAATTTCATTTTAACAAATGTTACTGAACCCAGGATATCATTTATCCTACACTATCCATGGAATCATAAGTATCATAGAGACCGTCAGCACGCACAAGCCTAAAGTGATCAATGCACCACACCAACCAAAAATACACTAGAGACTTAAGTGTTTGATAACCAAATAGATCCTCATATTGTAAGAAATGAGTGTCTTTAAATGTTATTTTTTATTTAATATATGAACATGTGCTTTTGTTGAGGTTTAGTAAGATATGCTATTTGGTCTCACAATGGAATGTCATTTACATATCAAAGGAAGTTGTCAACAAAGGTTACAGCTTAGATTCCTTCTTTAGGTTTTGGGAACAAGCTTTATTTACCAACAGATATGTGAGGAAGGGGGTTCCAACAGACTATATGTCTCCTTTATAACTGGGTGATACAGTTTATGAAGTACATAATGCACATGGATCCATGAGATTCAATTTACCAGCCTAATGATAATAGGAAAGTAATCACATTACTGGGTGTGCCATCAATGGTCAAACCCCTAGAACATGATAGGAGGTAAATTGAACAAAATAATTGTCATGTTATACACAAGTTCACATTTAGCAACCATGGTTAACTGACCTATACCTAAGGGTGGTGAGACCTAAGGAGCTATATACTGTGACCTTGATATAATTTGTTATTTATTGTGCCAGCAACTGCAGATCAAAAAACAAATTAATTGTGCATTCAGGGATCAGTCTACCTGCAATACAACTCTAGAGCTGCCACAATACAAATGAGTAACAGGTGCAATAGCCTATCCCACTGGTTGGTCACCTAAACCCCCTTTCAAATATAAGTCAAGTGTGGTTATCTCCAAGAGTGTATGTATAAGAAAGTAGTGTTAGATCCCTCACTGGAATGCAGTTAGAAATACATTTTGTTAATTCCATTAGGTGTACCATCTGAAGTGTTCTAATCTAATAGAGGTCTTGCTGCAACAATAGTTCTTTCCTGTCTCATCCTCTCCTGAGGGGAGGAACATGATCAATTGCCATAAGTTTTAAAGTTGGCAAAGTGTATCCATGATTCAAGGAAGTGTTTGGCAACTGGCAAGTATGATTTCTGATACCTTTATGCAGTAATTATACTCGGAATATGATTCCTAATCTGTTCCCTCAATGGTAGGTCTGTCTTGCCACTATATGCTGACCCACATGGATAGGTTAGCTTATAGACCACAAAGTCCGTGGTACATGTCAGTCGTTGCTGTATGGGGTATCTCCTGCCTGTATGTTGATGTGTAAACAATTTGCCAGGTGTCATGTGTCTGCACGTGACACAACCCAGGCATCTGTATATCCCTCTGATAATGTATCCATAATAATTCTCTCAGATTTCTGTTCTTTTTAAAGCACATCCTTGGTGGATTGCAGAATTCTACTGGTAATGAAGAGTCATTGCTTAGGATCTCCAGTTATTATTGATGATCCAACTGAACATCATAGATGCTGTGGTATAAGTAGGAAAGATTGTACATGGTGCCAACTTATTCTTGTCAATGTTCCCCAACTCTCATTGGCACTTATATAAAACTTTCTGATATGCTGTATTCTTGTATTCTTGTATTCTTGTAGCCATGTTGGCAGAATTCTTCCCACATCGTCAGGAAATGTGAATAAGGAAGGGAAGTTTTTAGCGCACTTGGATGACAGCTATTTGCATACAGAAAAGTGTTGCGGTCAGTGGGTTTGGAATAGAAGATGTACATTATTTTAGATTCTTCCCTATATGCTGGTACATCAAGAAAATTCCCTATATGCTCATACATCTAGCTGTGACACCTATTTATTTAACCAACACCTTGCTTAGCAGTTAGAATTCTGTTCTAACTCTAGGTACTTAATCATGCTTCTTTTGTTCAATGCAAATCTTTCTAAATGGATTATAGCTCTCAGCCACTGGTAAGGTGTATACATGATCTGGTGTTATTATCTTTTTGCATGATCTCCTGTTTTTATGTGTGACAAATATATTGTTCAGATCAAAAATTTACATGATAGGGTGATCGGGTCATGATGTTGAATACAATTCTAGAATGAGGAATCAGTGAAGCAGAGAGATTTATTAGAAATAATGTATTGTCTGCAGTTTATGATGAATTTATTCAGAAGGAAAACAAGGTTTTTACTGTTCAATCAATCTTCATTCACCTATGTTGCTTTTGATAAGTTACACATACATGCAATATGATACCATATGTGCATACATACAATATTCTATGCAATTGCTTTGTAAAATAAAAAATGCACTCAGATTGTGCAAAATATCTGTATCTACCTAGGCATGAATTAAAGATATATACTACGTACCATGTAGCTTCTGTATCCTATATACATTTTCCCTGGCAGAAGTGCAGAATTAATTTTGTGAACATTGTTAAAACTCTTGTTAGAACCAGAGAACCCATTATCCAAACCTCAAGTTTAATAAAATAAGTAGTTACAATCCAATGACATTTTTTTCATGTGTATCTAATGGATTCTGTATTTTGATTGATTAACCAATTCGCTCTTTCAACAATGTTGTGTAAATCTGACCTTTTATTATTGTATTTGGATTGGTTAACTGATCTTCTCTACAACTTTATGAAACTAAAGGTAGAAAACTAGTAGAAAATCTGAAGGTCACTTGCATTACAGAATACTGAAAAGGTCAAAACGGGACAATAAATTACTGCAATTTCGAAAAATACTGCATAATGTTGTCATAAATTCATTTGGATTTTGAATTTCTTGACACATGAAGCATAAATTGAGGAACTGGCTTAAACTGCATGAGTTATTGGTATTATTGATAAGAAATGTGTTCAATCTCTTCTTGCCAACCATATTAATAATGCAGAAAAGATTGAATACATTTGTAGTCTAATCACTAAGCAATGAAATGTGGCATTTTTTAAAAACAAAAAAACAAAAAAGAGAACTGCAAAATTTAACCTAAAATCTCCAATTTAGCTTTTGAATTTTTTCCCAACATTTTGTCCAGTTCGTAAGCCACCATAATTTATAAATTCACTGTTATTTAAACCCCTATTTCATTCATATTTCCATTTTTTTTACTTTCTTTTTTCTTTTTTTAAATTCAGTTTACAATATAAAATCAATGACTATTTTGTGACCCTGTAAAAACATTTTTTCTAAGTGATATAATTAATGACATGCTTATTTTCAAACATTTTTTATTCACTTGACCTTAACTGCTAGTTAACTGCACTTTTATTACAGTGCTTTTTTAATCATTTGTAGGTTTCAGCCATAGATTTCTTGCTAATTTTAGAAAAGGATAACAGAACATCACATTTTATCTCCACATGCTTCTGCTTACAAATATGAGATAAGCAGTGATTCTTTCATTAATACTGGCAATACTGCTACTACTATTAATTATAATAACTACAATGTTATAATTGTATTAAGTGTCATGTATATTTATACATATAGCATAAGTAAATAACTAAAGTGATTTTAGAAGTAACAAATCTAATAAGACTACCAAAATAGTGAACTTTTTTGCTTACATTATACAATTTGGGTTCAAATCTCTTTTGTGTGATTATGTAAATACACTTCAGGACATATTTGTAGGTGTATGAAATAAAATGCAATTAAACAGAAAAACAAAACAAAATTAAACAGCAAAATAACACTTGGGAATGCAAAAGATCATTTGACTCATTTTGAATGGTTGGTGTTGGTTAAAAATAAAACCTTTGGGAAATACATACACACTGTGATTCAGGAAAAAAAAAAAGCATATATAAAAAAAAGTGAAACAATGCAAAATTAAAAAAGGCCTAACATTACATAGCAGACTGTATATACAAAACAATGTTTAAATAACAATAAATCCAATTAAATGGATTGTCTAGGTTAAACATTGGGTAATGCACTTAAACAAGGCAGTTAAAAAATATAAATAAAAATGAAGCACATTTATGTTTTTCAAACTTATTTTCCTAATTCCGCAAGTTCTGCAGTTAAGCTGATCTTCTCCTTTTTGAACAACAAACATTTCTGTGTTTGTGGATAGTGTCCAATCAAGTACTTCTCATAGGAATCATTACGAACACAGTGGGAACAATTAGGCTATTACTCACAGTAAAGGAATTAAACATGCGTGGGATAGGCATAAGGCTATCCTAACTATAAGATAAGGCTAGGGACTAATGAAAGTATTTAGAAAATTGGGCAGACTAGATGGGCCCAATGGTTCTTATCTGCCATCACATTCTATGTTTCTATTATAAAATTATACATGAATATAGATATTACCAAAAAATATACAACATTGTGAAATTATATTAAGTATTGTGTATTTTATAAATTATTTTAATTTAAAAATAATACTCACATTATGCTGGAATAAGTCCCACAATGTGCAGACAAGTGTGCATGTTTGGAAGCCTTGATTTCTTGTTTCTGCTTCTTACACAGTAGTCTGCTTTGCACTTGCAGGCAATTAACTGAACTGTAGATACAAAATTCTAAAATAAACACACTCTGTATAGGTAAGATTGGATACAAATTAACACTTCTCTTTAGGATGTATGTAGGGAGGCTGTGCAAGTCATAATCAGATAATGTGTAGCTAGGAATGCAGAAATAAGTTGGTTTAACTCCTAAATGACAGAGAATTTAGACTGCAGAAGTATAATCTTTGCACTAAAATCACTTTGTGAAGCTAAGGCGGTATTGATGCCTAGACAGAATCTTTAACATAATATAAAATGCATTAAACTGCAAAAAACTGCAAAAAAAATAAAATACAAATAAAATGTATTTCTATAATTTCTGCCATTGAATGGGTTGATGGATGACCTAAAGCAATGCTGCCAGTGAAACATGAAATAATTTAAGAAAATAGAAAAAGAGAATTAATTAGAATTAAATAAGCTATTTAATAAGCTATTTGTTATGGTACTCAGAGTGTTTATTTAAATAAGCCATACATAGAGTCAACAATGTCAATGGCACTGGTAACTGTTCAGTTGGGAGTTTCCCAACATTACTTTGTGTCATATGCATTACATCATTTGAAGCCACGTATACTTTTGCAAATCCTTAATGAAGCCACATCTAATTAGGAAAACTGAGGGTTATGTTTTGTTTACTTATACTACTTTCATGAATAAATACTCATCATCAGGGCCAGATTAAGAGCACAGTGGGCCTGGTGCTGACAATTATGATGGGCCTAATTACAGAATCTTATCGAACAAAAACACTAAAACAGTGGAGATGCTGCCAGAGGGAAACTCATAGGATGCAGCTATGAGAAAAAGCAGATTTTTTTAAAATATGCTAATCTCTCTCTAATTAATGCTTTCATCTTTCAAGTAAATCCATTCCCTCTAAAAGCAGTGTCCAGTGAAGCAGGAAGCCAATGGGCGGTGTAAAAAGGTGGGCCACTAACTCAAATCACGTGACTAGAACTGCCAAAAGGAGCGAAAATGCCCAAAAAGGGGGAATGTCTGCCCAAAGAATTGGAAGGCCAGACTGGCATCAGTGTCCCTATGTATCACAGTGTCAGTGTCCCCATGTCACCCACTCCACTAGTCTCCCAGTGTCTGTGTCCTCATTGTTCCCAGTGACCCCATGTCTCAGTGTGTCCTGTGTCATTAGGATACTAGGGGACACTGAGAGACATGGGGACACAGTGAGACATGAGAACACTGGGAGACATGGAGACACAGGCACTAGGGACACAGAGACATGGGAACAAAGACACTGGGAGACTAGAGGACAATGGGAGACATGGGGACACTGGCTGGAAGGCATGGGGACACAGACACTTGGGGACACTGGGAGAAATGGGGACAATAGGGATACTGAGAGACATGGGGACACTAGGGACACTGGCTGGGAGACATGGGGACACTGGGAGCCATGGGGACACTGAGACACTAGGGACACTGGGAGACATGGGAACACAGACACTGGGAGGCTAGGGGACACTGGCTGGGAGACATGGGGACACTGGGAGCCATGGGGACACTGAGACACTAGGGAGACTGGGAGACATGGGAACACAGACACTGGGAGACTAGGGGACACTGGGAGACATGGAGACACTGTGTCTTTAGTGTCTCCGTGTCCCAATGTGTCTCTCAATGTCCCTATATCCCCTAGTGTCTCAGTGTCCCCAGGTCTCCCAGTGTTCCATAGTGTCTCAGTGTCCCCATGTGTCCCCAAGTGTCTCAGTGTCCCCATGTTTCCCAGTGTCTCCAAGTGTCTGTGTCCCCAGGTCTCCCAGTGTCCCTTAGTGTCTCAGTGTCCCAATGTCTCCCTGCAGCCTTTCCCCTCATCCCTCACTTTCCTAAGCTGTAGGCTGTCTCTGCAGGTTGGGAGCTGCTGTCTGAACTCTCTGTGCTGTGCAGCTGCTCCCCCGCAGATCAGTAAATAGAGAGAGGCAGGGGGGGATATGCTGTAACTTCCTATCCCTGCCTCTCTCCACAAACACAGTGACCCCTACTGGCCGGCACTAGTATTGCAGAGTAATCTGAGAAAAATATCTGCATTTGTATTGCCGGTATTACTGCAATAAGGTGCTAGAGTGTTAAAATTAAAAATAAATGTAATTTCTTCAATTCCAATTCTTTTTGCAAAATCTCCTCCCCTCCAGTTTTTTTTTATTTACCTTCAGTGCACAAAATGTAAGATCTTTCGGATTTTGGTTGTGGAAGTTTTTAAAGTGCTGTGAGACACTATGTGTCTCTATTCCTTTTTTAATATTTCTCACATGTTTGGAAATTCTAGTGTGTAAGCATCTGATAGTCCTCCCTACATATAACAATTTTATTTTTAATTTTAACACTCTAGCACCTTATGGTCTTAATTTAGATTTTGAACTGTGTCATTTTTATCGTGATCTTTATTTATATTTTTAGCTTATACAGCATTTTGTTAATCTAAATTGGATAAAACTTGGAAAATTTTGTTTTTAAGCTTCTGATTGAATTTTATAATTTAATCAGAAATTATACATATATTATAGTTTATTTTTTATATTTTCAAGAAATTATTATCTCTTCCCTCCTCCATGTTTTATAAAGATATCACCAATAGGAGTACTATATAAGGATGTGTCAATCTAAATTGTTTTACACTGACTTACACAAGCACTTTTGAAAGAAGGGCACTGGGCACTTTAAAATGTCTTGGTATAAAGAAATAGATGTGGATACTTATGGAAAGTTATTTTGTTGTGTATCAATCTCTGTTATTATTTTAATATGCTCATATTTCTTATAATACTTGAGTACAGATGCTTTAGGAATATCTGTAATATTTCCACCTCAGAGTGAAGTTTTTTTTCGAGCAGTGGAACGCATAGATGCGTTCCACAGGATGGAGGAGGCACTTCCGGGTCATGTGATTAATATGTGAACGGAACGTGCGTTCCACCTGACGCAACGGGTTCATGGATGCCGGCAAATTTAAAATGAAGGCGGTATTTAAGAAGGAAAGAACGCCATACAAATTACACAGCCAACTGAAGAAGCCAGTACATGGCGAAACGCGTTTTGGACATTTTGGATATTGGACTTATTTTGGATTTTATATTATACGTGTATTTTGGATCAAATTAATCATTTTTATATATTTTTTTTTTCTCTTCAATAAAAGTGGATCATTTTCTACTGGAGTTTCCTGTCCATTCTTAATAGAGAATTTGAAGTTGGAGGAGACCAGAAGGAGGCATGAGGGGGTACTGGATCACCCTTAAAAAACCCTGAAGCACTATATACTAGAGCCAGGTGATCAATTGGCTCTAAAACCCGTGAGTTGTGAATTATCACTTCCTTATTTATATTGAAATTGTACAGACCATCTGCACTATATTTGTGTTGTATATTATTTACATATCTCTGGTAAAGATTGTAACCAAGTGCATTCATGTTATAACCAGGTACTCTGAAGCTCCACTTATATCTTTGTCTATACGGTTATATGTGGTCGTGAGGGTTAAGGGGATTTTTCACATAAGTGTCGAGCATATTTTCACCTCATTGTTTAAGTGTGCACACTTTGGTATAAAAATATTTGCCCACGGACCTTTGCTACTGACTGGGCAGAAGTAACTAGCAGTAGCTAGCAGTCCCTAGTTAGCAGTTACTCACTGTTTAGTAGATATGCCCCCACTCACAGCATGAGATAAGTGTTGCTTTTAATATTGTTAAAGGACCACTCTAGGCACCCAGACCACTTCAGCTTAATGAAGTGGTCTGGGTGCCAGGTCCCTCTAGGATTAACCCTTTTTTTTATAAACATAGCAGTTTCAGAGAAACTGCTATGTTTATAAATGGGTTAATCCAGCCTCCAAATCCTCTAGTGGCTGTCTCATTGAGGCATCTGCGTGCTTCTCACTGTGAAAATCACAGTGAGAAGAAGCAAGCGTCCATAGGAAAGCATTGTAAATGCTTTCTTATGAGACTGGATGAATGCACGCGCAGCTCTTGCCACGCGTGCACATTCAGCTGAAAGGGAGGAGAGGAGGTGGAGAGGAGGCGGAGAGGAGGAGGAGAGCTCTCCGCCCAGCGCTGGAAAAAAGGTAAGTTTTAACCCTTTCCTCTCCACAGAGCCGGGCGGAGATTCTGAGGGCACCCTCAGGGCGCTATAGTTCCAGGAAAACGAGTGTTTTCCTGGCACTATAGTGGTCCTTTAAGATATCAGTCACAGTTGCTTTACAAAATAAAATTAAAGAATGACTAATAATTCTTTTGCCAGATATTGCAGTAGAAATTATATTGCCTTTATGATATTGAGTTTTTAATAGGAAAAATGTAATCACAATGTAAAATATGAAGCGTGTCTGCTTTAGATAAAGCAATTTCCAAATGGATTGATAGTTTTTAAATGTTTTGATTTAAAGTACATTCCATATGTTACATATATATTAAGATGAATTCCCCAGCAATGTTCTTGAATGAGGCAATGGCACAGGGTTTGCATTTTGCTTCGAGGACTTGATTAGTATGTTGTATGTGTTGCATCGCTGAAGTGCCTGAGACAATCTTTTCCTTCTCCAGGGTCTTCCTGTCTGACAGCTTTGTCAATCAACATATTTTATCCCTGAGCCTCTGTTTCAGAGATCTCATTTTTAAAGATTGTTTGAACCATTTTAACTAGCTGCTTTGAAATTACAAGTATGGAATTTGCATTTTCATTAGTTTCAATACTGTAAAACTTCTGATAATGTCACCATTGCACAGAGAATATGCTTAACACACATAATACAAAAATATTCAGAATTAATTTTGCACAATATGTTTTGTATATATATATATATATATATATATATATATATATATATATATATATATATATATATATATATATATTAAGTACAAAAACTCCTGGTTATAACCAATGCAGCCCGGTACAGATTTGGCAAACATTGTACAAAAAACAAGGAAAACCAGGGATTTAATATTACAAAATATAAAACTTAGCTTTTATTTGCATGATCCAATAAAATGTCGATGTTTCAGCTTCCAACTGAGAGCTTTCCAAATGACAACAAATATACTAAAGAACAAACATGGATTATATACCCTTATTGTAATTAAAGTAAGTACTTACCAAGCTGCATAGGCGTGCGCAGCCTTTTGTATAAGGGTGTGCACCCTAAAGCAGAAACACACACACCGTGTGTATATATATATATATATATATATATATATATACACACACACACACATATACTGCTGGGTGTATATATATATATATATATATATATACACACACACATACTGCTGTGTGAGGGTGATGTGTGTAGGTGCTGTGTGTGCGGGCGCTGTGTGTGTATGTGAAGGTGCTGTGTGTGTGTGAGAGCGCTGTGTGTGTAAGGGTGCTGTTAGTGTGTGCTGTGTGTGTGTGTATGTGTAAGGGTGCTGTTAGTGTGTGTGTGTGTGTGAGGGTGCTGTGTGTGTAAGGGTGCTGTTAGTGTGTGCTTGTGTGTGTGGGTGAGGGTGCTGTGTGTGTGAGGGTGCTTTGTGTAAGGGTGCTGTTAGTGTGTGTATGTGTAAGGGTGCTGTGTGTGTAAGGGTTCTGTTAAGGTGTGCTGTTTGTGTGTATGTGTGAGGGTGCTGTGTGTGTAAGGGTGTTGTTAGTGTGAGGGTGCTGTTAGTGTGTGTGTGTAAGGGTGTTGTTAGTGTGAGGGTGCTCTGTGTGTAAGGGTGTTGTTAGTGTGAGGGTGATGTGTGTGTAGGGGTGTTGTTAGTGTAAGGGTGCTGTTAGTGTGTGTGTGTGTAAGGGTGTTGTTAGTGTGAGGGTGCTCTGTGTGTAAGGGTGTTGTTAGTGTGAGGGTGATGTGTGTGTAAAGGTGTTGTTAGTGTGAGGGTGCTGTTAGTGTGTGTGTGTAAGGGTGTTGTTAGTGTGAGGATGCTGTGTGTGTAAAGGTCTTGTTAGTGTGAGGGTGCTGTTAGTGTGTGTGGGTGTTCTTAGTGTAAGGGTGATGTATGTGTGTGTGTGCTGTTTGTGTGTATTGTGTGGGGTGTGGGGGCCATTTAGTTAATATCCCCCTCCCTTCTTACCTTATGTAGGGAGGGGGGACCGTGCTGCTGCCATCCCTGGTGGTCCAGTTGAGAGTGAACTCTAGCCCCACGGGGGTGGGGGGGTAGTGTGTGTATGTGTTAGGGTGCTGTGTGTAAGGGTGCTGTTAGTGTGTGCTGTGTGTGTGTATGTGTGAGGGTGCGGTGTGTGTAAGGGTGTTGTTAGTGTGAGGGTGCTGTTAGTGTGTGTGTGTAAGGGTGTTGTTAGTGTGAGGGTGCTGTGTGTGTAAGGGCGTTGTTAGTGTGAGGGTGCTGTTAGTGTGTGTGTGTAAGGGTGTTGTTAGTGTGAGGGTGCTGTGTGTGTAAGGGTGTTGTTAGTGTGAGGATGCTGTGTGTGTAAGGGTCTTGTTAGTGTGAGGGTGCTGTTAGTGTGTGTGGGTGTTCTTAGTGTAAGGGTGATGTATGTGTGTGTGTGCTGTTTGTGTGTAATGTGTGGGGTGGGGGCTGTTTAGTTAATATCCCCCCTCCCTTCTTACCTAATGTAGGGAGGGGGGACCGTGCTTCTTCCATCCCTGGTGGTCCAGTGGAGAGTGAACTCTAGCTCCACGGGGGTGGGGGGGTAGTGTGTGTATGTGTTAGGGTGCTGTGTGTGTAAGGGTGCTGTTAGTGTGTGCTGTGTGTGTGTATGTGTGAGGGTGCGGTGTGTGTAAGGGTGTGTATGTGTAAGGGTGCTTTGTGTGTAAGGGTGCTGTTAGTGTGTGCTGTGTGTGTGTATGTGTGATGGTGCGGTGTGTGTAAGGGTGTTGTTAGTGTGAGGGTGTGTGTGTGTGTGTATCTGTGTCGGTGTGTATCTGCCAATGTGTGTGAATATGTGTGTGTATGTGCCAGTTTGTGTATCTGTGTGCTATGGTGTGTGTATATCTGTGTGTCAATGTATGTGTCAGTGTGTGTATCTGTGTCTGTGTGTGTATGTGCTAGTGTGTATCTGTGTGTCAGTGTAGTTGTCAGTGTGTGATTAATGAGACTAATGAAAGTATTTTAGAAAATTGGGCAGACTGGATGGGCCGAATGGTTCTTATCTGCTGTCACATTCTATGTTTCTATGTGTGTATGTGTCAGTGTATCTGTCAGTTTGTATGTGTGTGTATGTGTGTATGTGCCAATGTGTGTATCATTGTGCCAGTATGTTTGTGTGTGTATCTGTGTGTCAAGGTGTGTGTATCTGTCAGTATGTGTATCTGTGTGTCAGTGTTTCTGTCAGTGTGGCACACACTGGCAGATACACAACACACAGATATACACAACTTGACACAGATACACAATGACACACACACACAGATACACACACTGATAGATTCACACAAGCACACAGATATACAGATACACACACCTTAACACACATATACATACACACACAAATACACACTGTATGTCAGTGTGTGTATCTTTGTACCAGTGTGATCAGTGGTGTATTTTGTATCTGTGCTGCCCTAATCATGACTGAACTCGGGTGCCCTCTAATTTAAATTTGCCCCATCCATTCCTGTCAAGGCCACACCTCTTCATGTTAAAGACTAACACACACATTGACTGACAGACACACACACTCACCGATTTGACACAATCTGACAGACACACACAATCACTGACTCACTTACATTCACACTGACAGACACACACACACTCACTGACATACACAATCACTCAGACACACACTCACTCACAGATACACACTGACAGACACAAACAATCACTGACTCACTCACAGACACACACTGACAAACAAGCACACACTCACTGACATACACATAATAACTCAGATATACACACACTCACTGACACACACAATGACTCAGACACACACTCACTCACAGACACACACTGACAGACATTGTTACGGCTCTTCCGGCTTAAAGGGGTTAAACCGCCATTTAGTAGAGCTTCCCTTTTGCGGAGGTACAGGCACAGCTACTGTAGGACCCCCAACTCCCAAACTGGAACCAGGGGAATGCTCCAAACTCCCCAACAGTATACCCAGTAGCACTCCAAACTCCTGAACGGTAATCCCACGAATAGTTGCTAATAGACGAGCAGACACAGCATCCAAGCGGCTTACATTCCCAGCAATCAGTCTCTAACCGCGTACAGTAAATCCCCCCAATTACGAGACCAAGCTCCATATTGAGGGTAAAACAGGATTCTGATCCACCTGATCTAAAATAAAACATGATTCATCAGACCAGATAACCTCCTGCAAACTGCAATGTGTGATTGCACGTGTGTGTGTGTGTGTGTGACTGACTGTCTGCCTGTGTGACTGTACCTGTCTTTTTGACTGTCTGCCTGTGCCTGTCTGTGACTGTCTGTCTGTACCTGTGTGTGTTGTAGCAGATTACCACGGGAAAGCTCTGACACTAAGTGCCTGAGCTAGAAAGACAGTTACTCATGGTCTTCACCCATTGGAGGTACAGACCAGATTCCCAGCACACTGGGCCACCAGAGATCAGCATGCCCTCTCACTGCAAGGGAAGGGGAAATTAATATTTGTTTTTAACTCATTATCCATTTCATATGATCTCCCCTGTTGGCCTCAGTTTTACAAAAGGAGAATGGGCTGGCATGTGAGGGAGATATTTGATCTCACCTCCAGCCTTACTGCCCTCTCCTGCCCCCAGCCATGATTGCTATTTTCACATATATTTCAACCAGCAGTATGTTTTCCAACTATGCTATATTTTGTACACAATTTTCATGTTGTATGTATTGTTTTTCTAAATTAGGCCGGTTGCTATTTCCATCTTATTAGAAAATTCTTATCTGTCCTTGACACTTTTCAAAAAGTACATTAAAACTCTATTTAGTTTACTTTTTGTAAAAGGTAAAGGAACAACTATCTGTAAATGTAATTATTGTAATTATGATTGTTAATTGCAAAGCTGTTTGCCCTTAAACAATTTGTGTTTGCAGTAACCTATTATGGGAGCAGATTACGATTTCGAAGCTGACTTAATTTGTTCTTTATATTATCTGGTAGACTAAACACTCACAAGAATCTTAAACTGATTTAACAGATTTGAAATTCCCCTAAAAAGTTTACATTTTCTAATCAATACTTACTTATTTCTATCTTTTCTGTTAAATTTTTATTAAGTTATTCATTTGTCACAAATCAATTTCTTAAGCATATTTTGAACATTAATAGAACAGCATACATGATGTAATCATGGCTTATTTCTTGATGTTGATTTTATGTCTTGGTATAAAACATAAAAAGTAGACACGCAGACATTTAAAGATAAGCCCCCAAAAATCATTTTGTATAGCGTTATTTAACTTCAGTTATATGGATAGTATGTTAAAGAAGAGAAGAGTAAATAAAATCAGTGGTAACTCTGCAACTCATTGCAGCAACTTGCAGAAATATAATTTATATATTCATATAATTAAACTTAAAAAAGAAAAGTTCTGGTGAAGAATGATGGGCTAAAATCTAAAAAATAATATTATACTTATAACTTGTACTTTATGGGAGGCGATATTCAATTAAGTGTATTAATGTTGACTTGTTTAAAATGTAATAATTTGGCTTGTTCATGAAAAACACAAAACATGTCTAGCTAAAGCGTGATTGCGAAGAGAAAGCACAAGAAATAACTTACAATGATCATATTTGTTGTTCCACCACATCACATGTCTATTGCCACAACTGACTATGCAGTTACTATATACCTTATGGCATGAAAAACAATATATACCTTGGTGGTAGACAAGGAATGGAAGACTGCAGTCGTGGTGGATGTGACAATACCCAGTGACTATAACATCAGGAAGAAGGAACATGAGAAGGTGGAGAAATACCAAGGACTGAAAGAAGAACTTTAAAGTATGTGGAAAGTGAAGGCAGTAGTAGTCTCAGTTGTGAGAGGAGCACTCAGGGCTATGACTCCCAAGTTAGGGGAGTGGCTTCAACAGATTCCAGGTTGGACATCTGAGATCGCTGTCCAGAAGTGTGCAGTTCTAGGAACAGTGTCACATTATGCTCATGTTGTGGATCATTTCTGTCTTGGCTTCTGATATCTAGTAATCTTTTTACAATTCTTGTTTAGTTTTTCTTGTTTTTTCTGGTTTTCTATTCTATGTCTGGTTTTCTTTATGCTTGGTTTTCTGGGTTCATTCCTTTATTCCGTTCCTGGAATTCCCAGTCTCCTGAATTCCTCTAACCGCTTAAGACCGCAGGGCGTTCTATGCCGTCCTTATTTAGATGGCTCTAAACGCCGCAGGGCTGCATAGAACGCCCTGCGATCTTATGTACTTACCCGGTCGCCGGCAATCCCACGCCGGCGATCATGGTATGGAGACTCACCTCCGTTCTCTTCAGCCCCCCTGGGCCATGTGATCGCAAGTTTCTTGTGAGGCATAGCCGTCCAATGCATTGCCAGCAGGGGGAGTACTCCCCCTGCTGTCTGAAAATAAAATAAAACAGTTTAAATCAGTGTAAAAATAAATAATATATACTTAGATCATATATATATATTTATTATATACACGATCTAAGTATATATACACACATATACACACATACACAAAATTGGCGTTCAAATTAGTTTTTTGCATTTTCAAAAATTAACTCTAAATTCGGCCAGTGTTTGTGACCAAGTGGCTACTAAAAAAGACTGGACTTGCCCATTTGCAATACCTTGGGTTGTCTACTTTTGCAAATGGAATGCCAAAATGGGGGTAATTCTTATTCCTGGGCTACCATATGGTCTCAAAGGGAACACAACGAATCTGGCGAATTTCAATGTGAAAAAAATGAAAAATGTAACACGCTATATTTGACCCTGTAACTTCCCAAAACACCATAAAACCTGTACATAGGGGATACTGTTTTACACGTGAGATATCGCTGAATACAAATATGTGTATTTCATTGCAGTAAAAGCAAACAGTATTTTGCCATTCACAGTTAAATTGTCATGTAGAACTAAGAAAATTCTAAAAAATCTTATTTTCTCCCATTTTTTTATATTATATTCATATTAAATTATGTTCCATACCTAAATATTTAAAGTTAAATGAAAGCCCTGTTTCCCCTGAATAAAATGATATATAAATAAGTGTGGATGCATTTAATGAAAGAGTTGAATTACGGTTGGACAGACATATACAGCGCAAATGCCAGGTTTTGTTTACATTTTGTTTTGATCACAACATTTGGCTGCGGTCTTAAGGGGTTAAATGTTTGTTTTTTGTTGCCATTCCGTTGTTTCCGTACCCATTTCTTTGCCATTAATCCTTTTTGTTTCAGTATGTTCCTGCATGCAGTGATCTCGTTTCCTCTTCTTCATTCTTTGCAGGTAAGTACTGTGTGTTTTATTGTTGTTTATTTAGTCATGCATATCTAGGCAGTTAGGACTCACCGTAATTGGAGTACTTTGGCGCAGTGGTGGGCTGCATACATCTTGGCCATTTATGTATGTCTAAATCTCCAATGTTCATTAAATATATAGTACTTAGTTATGTCTCCTCTTGTTTTGCCTTGTATCTCTTGTCTTGTTTTAATTTGTCTTGTATTCCCAGTTCATATACAGTCCTGTCCTATCCATGTCCTGTTCATGTTTCCCTCATGTATTGTGTACATGTTCTGGCTTCTGCTTTCTGTCCTGTTCTGGGTTCTTCTAGTCCTGTCTTGTTATATTGTTTGGTGCCTGTTATAGTCTTGCCTTGTTTCTAGTACTGGATATATTTCTGCTGCAGAGCCTCCCTATCCAGATCCTGGGAGGTCTGCATATTATCATATAGCTCCTGGGATCCATAGAAGCTGCATCAGGGCCCTGGTATGTGGCCGCACAAACGCTGGTGCTCAACCAGGCCCTGATAGTCCAGTTCCACGTTGTGACTCCTATCTTCCTCATCAGGCACACAGGGGTCCCGGTCTTTGGACCAGGACCTGTGACAAACAGCTAAGATACTGGGAAGAACCCTCAAACTCCCAGGCCTCTGGTAGAGGACCCGAGAATGAGGAATAAACATACTACCCAGGAGCGGTGAGAAAATAAATGTTATATATATATATATATATATAAATTTATATATATATATATATATGAAATAGGGGGCTACACTCAGTTGTACAGTTTGGCAGGGATGTTCTACTTTCTTTACAAACCAAGTAAATAATAATAATAAAAATATCTAATATATACAAAAAAATATCCAGATTTCTTTGCTTAGGTAATCCTCTGAACAAGCTTCTTTTTACATTCAGTCATGCATATATTTGTTGTTTTGTTCATGAACACAATTTAGTTGATGGGTGAATCAACTAAAACTTGATAAGAAACTAGGACCATTTTAAAAAAATATATATTTATTAATTTTAATATTGGTTGTGTTGGACCTTTTGATTATAAGATAAGTCATGTACAGGGTGATACAATTTCTGAGTTCTCCCAACACTGGTAATTATCAACAAAATAACAGAGACTCATAGGATCCTCTTGCATAACATTAGGGAAGACAATTACCCCTCTTTGTTATTATTATTATTTTGTATTTCTTAACTGGAATATGACCTGCATTACAGTAATATTCAGAACTCTAAAATTAAAATAAAAAATAGAATATTCAACATATAAAAAATATATGACTATAAAGTTTCTCAAAAAAAATACTTGTATTCTCCCTAATAATTCCTAAAATGATTGACATGTTAAGAATGGCAAAGAAATGTATATACTGAAATCTTAGGAAAGTAATTGTTAGGTAATATTATTAAAAATAATATGTGTATGCTTGTAGCACAATGTTGCCCGTCAGCTATATTCATCAATCAACCTTAGAAATAATTTAATTTTGGTAATGTAATATGAGTTTCCAACGACTACAAAATAATGTTGTTATGATAACCTAGTACTAATGAGTGTACTCTACTGTATTAATATAGAAATATTAAATCAACAATTTTATTCTTGACACCTAATCTCACAATATTGATATAGTTATCATAATTTGCAATTAACATAATCCAGCATAAGTTTTGCATGCTAATATAAAATAATATTATGCCAATATATTTATTCGTAATACCTGAATGCTATCAATGTTACTACAAGACAGTCAAATTCCCTTTTTCCCAAAAAATTGGTATCTATGTTTTTGTATAGAAGTTTTGGTGTAAAAACAGAATTAAAGTGGCACTGTCACCTCCCTAACAAAATAGTATTTCACAAAGATAAAATCTTTATGAAATACTCACACAGTCAAAATGTTTCATAAGACAAAGTAAGGACTACGCATTGTCCCTCCACTTGACGAAACTTGACAAAAGGCAGAGTCAAGTCAAGTCAAGTTTCCCTAAACCGTCACGAGTGATGTCTATGAGAAAAAAGGCTTTGCAGGATCCTCCATTGATTTCAGTACACTCGCGTACATTTATTTATAAAATATTTTACCAGGAAGGATAAATTGAGATTTCTCTCATTTTAAAGTATGTCATTGGTCCACAAAACATTGCATCATTGCAATAGGGTACAATAAAATACAAAAACAATACACAATATATATACAAAATTTAACACAGAACAGGTAAAAAATATATAAATCAACCATGACAAGTGCATTCTGTTTTTAGATATGTAGAGAGGAAACTCTCTAATAATATTGTAAAGAGCTATGGAATCTGTTGCTATATAAATGGCAATAATAATAACAATAATAACTGAGCTTAAAGAATAGAGGTATCTCCAGATGTTAATGAATCTGATCATAAAAATATGTAAGTGTTAAGAAAACTCATTAGCATAGAAATCTACACTAAAAGACTGCTAAGGGAACCATATAGTTATCAAAAATAGTCATTTGATTCCACCAAGTTGAAAGGGCAGTCAATGAAAAAGCTTAATGTTATTTATCATACATAGTAAATGAATTTAAAAGTAGACTGAACAAAATGGACAAATAAAACTATGAAAAATACATTAGTAATATTCCCTTACAGTTTACACAAGAAGTTAAGCCAACACGTAGGTAGTGAAAATATGTTTCCAAGTGAAATGAGGACATTTTAAAATACAAAGCTCAGGACCTTCACAGACACAAAGATCTTCAGAAATTAACAACATCTTAGAACCGAGTGCATTCAGTATTTCCAATTTCTAGGACTGATTATATATGTAAATTTATAATAAAGAGAATGATTAAGAGAAGTAAAGAGAAAGAGATTTGAACATACCATAAAATATGAGTTTTAAAACATGCATATCAAATTAGTTTTTAATACAAGCTGATAAAGATGAATTGCATAAAATAAACAGTCATTTTTTTTTCTGAAATGTTTTGACCAATTAATTGATTAATATATTTATAAACCATTGTGCAAAGTATGTTATTGCTTAATCTCACTTGCCAATGAAGATGTTAATAAATAGGCTAAAGTCATGTGAAATTACCTAATTGAGTTTCCTCCGTACACAATTCATCCTGACCAGATGATGTTATTGCTTTATCTCAGGGCCAGAGAAAGATGTTCTATTGACCTTGTTAAAATCATTCAAGCCTGATCAATTCTAACCATACTCCTCTATTTAGATAATAATAAGAAGTGTTATTGAGTAAGCTCAGTAACCCTCTGCAAGTTTGGTATTGGACCTAAGTTTCTCAATATGGTGCAAGCCCTCTAGAGATCTAATTTTACTATTCTAGTTTGTAGAAACATAGAAACATAGAATGTGACGGCAGATAAGAACCATTCGGCCCATCTAGTCTGCCCAATTTTCTAAATACTTTCATTAGTCCCTAGTCTTATCTTATAGTTAGGATAGCCTTATGCCTATCCCACGCATGCTTAAACTCCTTTACTGTGTTAACCTCTACCACTTCAGCTGGAAGGCTATTCCATGCATCCACTACCCTTTCAATAAAGTAATACTTCCTGATATTATTTTTAAACCTTTGTCCCTCTAATTTAAGACTATGCCCTCTTGTTGTGGTAGTTTTTCTTCTTTTAAATATAGTCTCCTCCTTAACTGTGTTGATTCCCTTTATATATTTAAATGTTTCTACCATATCCCCCCTGTCTCATCTTTCCTCCATGCTATACATGTTAAGATCCTTTAACCTTTCCTGGTAAGTTTTATCCCGCAATCCATGAACCAGTTTAGTAGCCCTTCTCTGAACCCTCTCTAAGGTATCAATATCCTTCTGAAGATACGGTCTCCAGTACTGTGTACAATACTCCAAGTGAGGTCTCACCAGTGTTCTGTACAATGGCATGAGCACTTCCCTCTTTCTACTGCTAATACCTCTCCCTATACAACCAAGCATTCTGCTAGCATTTCCTGCTGCTCTATTACATTGTCTGCCTACCTTTAAGTCATCAGAAATAATCACCCCTAAATCCCTTTCCTCATATGTTGAGGTTAGAACTCTATCAAATATTCTGTACTCTGCCCTTGGGTTTTTACGTCCAAGATGCATTATCTTGCACTTATCCACATTAAATGTCAGTTGCCACAATTCTGACCATTTTTCTAGTTTACCTAAATCATTTGTCATTTGGCTTATCCCTCCTGGAACATCAACCCTGTTACATATCTTAGTATCATCAGCAAAAAGACATACCTTACCATCAAGACCTTCTGCAATATCACTAATAAAAATATTAAAGAGAATGGGTCCAAGTACAGATCCCTGAGGTACCCCACTGGTGACAAGTCCAAGCTTCGAATATATTCCATTAACTACAACCCTCTGTTGCCTGTCACTCAGCCACTGCCTTACCCATTCAACAATATTTGAATCCAAACTTAAAGATTGCAGTTTATTGATAAGCCTTCTATGTGCAACAGTGTCAAAAGCCTTACTGAAATCTAGGTAAGCAATGTCTACTGCACCACCCTGATCTATAATTTTAGTTACCCAATCAAAAAAATCAATAAGATTAGTTTGGCATGATCTCCCTGAAGTAAACCCATGTTGTCTCTGATCTTGAAATCCATGTGTTTTTAGATGTTCATCAATCCTATCCTTTAACATGGTTTCCATCACTTTCCCCACTACTGAAGTAAGGCTTACTGGCCTATAGTTGCCCGACTCCTCCCTATTACCTTTCTTGTAAATGGGCACAACATTCGCTAACTTCCAATCTTCTGGGACTACTCCTGTTAACAATGATTGGTTAAATAAATCTGTTAATGGTTTTGCTAGTACACCACTAAGCTCTTTTAATAGCTTTGGGTGTATTCCATCAGGTCCCATTGACTTATTTGTCTTTACTTTTGACAGTTGAAATAGAACCTCTTCCTCTGTAAACTCACGTGTAATAAATGACTAATTTATCCTTTTTCTCAACTGAGGTCCCTTTCCTTCATTTTCTTCTGTAAATACAGAACAAAAATATTCATTGAGGCAGTCAGCCTGACCTTTATCCTCTTCTACATACCTTCCTTCTTTTGTTTTTAATCTAACTAATCCTTGTTTTACTTTTCTTTTCTCATTTATGTATCTAAAAAATGTTTTATCCCCTTTTTTACTGACTGTGCTATTTTCTCTTCTGTGTGTGATTTGGAAGCTCTTATAACTTGCTCAGCCTCTTTCTGCCTAATCTTATAGATCATTTTGTCTTCCTCACTCTGGGTTTTTTTATAATTCCTAAATGCTAACTTTTTGTTTTTAACTATTTTGGCCACATCTGCGGAGTACCACAGTGGTTTCTTGAACTTTTTTGCTTTTACTGACAAGCCTAATGCAATTTTCTGTTGCCTTCAATAGTGCAACTTTTAAATAATCCCATTTTTCTTGGACTCCATTTAAATTGCTCCAGTCTGATAATGACTCCTCTACCCATATTCTAATTTTAGAAAAGTCTGTTTTTCTAAAGTCTAAAACTTTTGTTTTTGTGTGGTGTGACTCAGTCACTGTTCTTATATTAAACCACACTGACTGATGATCACTGGATCCTAAACTTTCACCTACAGTAACATCTGATACCAAATCTCCATTTGTTAACACTAAATCTAGTATGGCCTCTTTACGAGTTGGCTCCTCAACAACTTGTTTTAGAGACAATCCCAGTAGGGAGTTTAGAATATGTGTGCTCCTGGCACAAGTAGCTAATTTTGTTTTCCAATTTACATCAGGAAGATTAAAGTCACCCATGATGATAACTTCCCCCTTCATTGTCATTTTAGCTATTTCCTCAACTAGTAGATTATCTAACTCTTCAATTTGTCCTGGTGGCCTATAAATCACACCTACACGAGTTACTGTGTGATTACCAAATTCTAAGCCCAAACGGACTCTATGTTTGCCTCATTAACTTTTATTAGGCTAGATTTTATGCTATCCTTCACATACAAGGCCACCCCCCCCCCCTTTCTTGCCTTCCCTATCTTTCCTATATAGAGAGTACCCTGGTATTGCTATGTCCCAGTCATTTTTCTCATTGTACCATGTCTCAGTAACAGCGACTAAATCTACACTATCAGTTGCCATTATTGCCACAAGTTCATGGATCTTATTCCCTAAACTGCGAGCATTTGTAGACATGACTCTAAGCTTATCATTTTTTAACACACTTGCTACAGGCACCTTCTGTCCTTGTTTTGGGGGACAATTGGATTGATGTTTTATCACCCTTTTGCCCCCCCTCCTAGTTTAAATACATCCTAGCAAAACCTCTGAACTGCTCACTGAGAACATTTGTTCCCTTTTGAGAAAGATGCAAACCATCTTTTTTGTACAGCTTATCTCCATTCCAAACAGAGCTACCATGAGAAATAAAGCCAAATCCTTGCTCCCGACACCATTCACCAAGCCACAAATTAAAGTCCCTAATACGCATCCGCCTGTCGTTCTGAGTGTTATGCACAGGCAGTACTTCAGAGAATGACAGTGTGGAAGCAACCTGCCATATATCATTGGCAAAAACACTAAAAACTTCTTTAACCTCTGAAACCTCATTGCAAGCCAAGTCATTTGTCCCTAGATGGACAAGTACATCCAATTCCCCTTCCTGCTTTGCTTG
Source organism: Pelobates cultripes (assembly GCA_933207985.1). Classification (NCBI taxonomy): domain Eukaryota; kingdom Metazoa; phylum Chordata; class Amphibia; order Anura; family Pelobatidae; genus Pelobates; species Pelobates cultripes. The sequence goes on along the minus strand of OW240912.1, from coordinate 92,147,680 downwards.
CTTAACAATATTACAGATACGTCTCCTGTCTCTGTGAGCAGTAGCTCCGGGAAGACACCTCACAAGACCACCATTGTCCATCTCCACACCTCTTATAATGGAATCACCCAACAACAACTGCTTTCTATTAGGCCTCACCATAGTCTCCAAGCCGGTCTCCTCAACACCACTAGCCTCAGTGCCTCTCTCCACAACACCACTAGCCTCAGTGCCTCTCTCCACAACACCACTAGCCTCAGTGCCTCTCTCCACAACACCACTAGCCTCAGTGCCTCTCTCCACAATACCACTAGCCTCAGTGCCTCTCTCCACAATACCACTAGTCTTAGTGCCTCTCTCCACAACACCACTAGCCTCAGTGCCTCTCTCCACAACACCATTACACTCTGAATGTGCAGAAAATGAATTATGAAGAGCAACAGACTGTGCAAAATGCCTTTTATCCACAGCTCTAAGTCTACCAGATCCTACAGTAATCCATCTGCCTTTCCTAGCATGTCTCTGCGGCAGTGGCTTTGCAGCAGTTCCAGTCTGAGTTTTCTCACCAGATAATTTACAAATCTCAGACTTCAAAAATACAATCTCCTGCCGCAAGATAGAGAACTGTCTACAGATTAGACAACAACCAAACTTCCAAAAAGTGGAACATGAAACAAATGCATAATGGTGCCACTTTACAGCCTGTGACAAATTCCTATTCCCACGTAAGTTTGCCATGTGCTCCTGGAGAAACCTGATTGCCAACATCCTGCCGACAGACTATGGGCCCTGCAAGGAAACCTGTAAAAGACTATTTAACTGGTTTGATTTGTGTGATTCCCCTGTTTGGGAATCGAACCGCTGCACGAACTATGGACCACCCGGGAGCTTGTTAAGCCTAATCGATACATTGAAACGATCCTAACAACAGTGTTCTAATGGTTCGTCTGGGTGGCCGCTGTTTGTATGCTCGAACACGTGGTGGCGGCCATCTTGTTCGCGCAAACGCAGGCAGTCGTTTTTGGTCTTTGAGTTCCTGGAACTGAGAACGGACACTGAAACTCCTGAACACCGCTGAACTTTCATGATTGCCTGCGTTTAGTTTTATATAACGTGGGATCATTCGTCTGGATGAAGGGAAAAAGCTCCACGGTATGGCAATGGAATCTGTTCAGTAGTTTTTTTCTCTGCTAAACTACTGAACTTGACTGACCGCTACCACTTTTTCCCTGGAGCTATTTTGGGCAGGAGTCTTATGTGCGGTCAGTCAAATTATGACTTCGATGGATATCCCGAATGCCCTGAACCAATTTCAGTAATTTTTAGATATGTTAGTCACCCAGATCGGAGATTTCAGGGGATATAACTTTTTGGGGGTTTTCATGTAGTTTAACCCCTTAAGGACCAAACTGCTGGAATAAAAGGGAATCATGACATGTCACACCGCATGTGTCCTTAAGGGGTTAAAGGTACTTTTGAGGTGTCTGTGAAATGTGTGTTTTTTGTGACTGGAGATAATTGAGTTTTGTACAGTTCCTGACTCAATTATCTCCCATGCAGAGGGTAGGGATTATCCTGTTTTGTGTGGGAGTGTCATGGGCGTGCTTGTCTGTGTTCAGAAATGTATAAAAGCAGGCCATCTGGTCGGATTAAAACATTCCAGCTTGTACTCCCAGAACTATGTGTCGTCTGGTTACAGGGAGGGGAAAGGGCTAATCACTAATCACTGTTCCAGTGTGGAGGATTCAAGAGGAAAGTCCTTGTAAGGACTATAGCTCCCAGGACTGAGTGTCGTCCAGTGCCTGAGGGTGGATAGAGCAAGTTCCCCATTCGGCTCCAGGAGGGAGCAGTTCCAGGACCCCAGTCAAGCCATGGTGACCGTTGGCAGAAGTGCTGCAGTTTGTCCCCTCTTCCAGCTAGGAAGCGGTCCTTGGCAGTGGTACCAGCCAGGGGTACAGGGAGCTCCATTACACAGCTGTTTCCAGTATTAAATGGTACTCATCATTTGTGTCATCATCCTCTCCTGTTTGCAATGTGTATTAGACTTGAGCATTTTGGAGGAATTATGACTTGTCTGAATTGTGAGGTGATTAGCAATTCGTCTGCATTTTCAAAGTCTGAAATGGCCAAAGAAGTATCACAAAACATAGGAAATGGACAATTGATGAACTGTTTCATTTGTTTTGTGATTTTGACTTTACAAATCCCAGCTATTTGCCCCACTGGTAGCACTATCAGCTATCAATCAAATAGACAACTATGTAACACCAATGGAGTTTTTTTTTTCCAATCTCATTTTTTTTTATTGAAAGTTGCATATTGTTATGTACTGCATAAATTGCATACATTTCACATATTTTGTTTACGTTTTACATAAATTTTATACATCGTACACTTCACATAGTATACACAGTCACAATTGTTCCCCCACCATGGTGCGGCATGGCAGCTATTTCAGGATACATGTGATCTTTGTCAGTGATATACAAACATAGTATCTACAATATATGCCAACCAAGATACATTGCAATTATATTTGGCTACAGGTTTAACCACTAATAGCATAAAATGAGATAGCTTGCGGAACCTATATAGTGTATAACGAGTGCTCTGCTGTCTGCATGTGCTCCCTGAATTACCTTCATTGCAATTGTCAGATTTGTGCACATGTTAACTATGACCCACTTCCGTCTTCCCCCACTTAGTGGAATCAGTATGGAAGGGCAGGTGTAAGATAGTGTACCGCATTTATGCATCTACAATATGTACTGATTAGATTTGCCAAAAGCTAAACATACAGATTAGAAAAAGGGTGGATACACCATAAAACAAAAAACAGAGGTTCGCTTTTAGTGTCATTATCATTATAGGCTGTTCACTTTTAACTCAAGCTTTATATCCACTGTGTATCTCAGATACTGAGGTGGTTTAGAGATAAACGTTTGGTGTGAATAGCTTCATTACCGATTAGCCTGTAGGCCATTTGTTCATATTTTTACTCTGTTTCATACTTCTTACAAGGATGGATGGTCAAGGTCCTTCCAATGGCTCCATTACTGATTTTCACAGCCAAGAGTTGTCTTGACAGTCATCATGCCATGTGTGAAATTGTGTTCTTGAACCTGGGTACTCTGCATCCCAGTCAGTGACCTTACCTTGGGCTCCATGCATCTTTTATTTGTTTCCTGGTTCTCCTTGTGTTCTATTCTCTGAGTCTCTACTCCTGGACCACTACTCACCTGTTCCTGGTTTCCAGATAAGTGGCTGTTATCATCCTACATGAACCCTGCCTTGCTAGAGACTCATTGTCAGATCATTTGGTTCCTGTTTAGTAATCATTGATGTTCGTCTGACTCCTGGTTTGATCCTCTGCTCGTCTTCCATTTCTGCCTGTCCTGACCATTGATTTTGACCATGACTACTCTTTCTGGATTATCCTTGCCTTTACTGTGTTCCTGGAAGCACTGTGTCTTAACAGCCCCAGTGCACTGATTCACAGCTTTGTGGATTTCTGCCTTGAGTCTCCTTGGTTTGTGTCTAATTGCAAAGGGTGCTTTAATTCTGCGTGTTGGACTCCCTCTCAAGGTAAGAACTGTTACAATAGTAGGTGTATAATGACAGAGTTCTGGGGTGCACAGTGGAGGATAAGTGGAGGAGGTAGCAATCCAGTTGGAATGGGATTGTCCTTGACATGAGCAAGGACACAGCATCTCTTATTCTGTGCCAAAATAGTGTCAGCTTGGGGCAGTCCCAGAACATGTGTTTGATGGACCAAGTGTGAAGACCACATCTCCAGCACCACGGAGAGACGCCCTTGTACATTTTTGCTAACAAGGGATCTTGTTTTTTTAACGAAGTGCAAAAAAGACTAAAAGTCTGTCAAGTTCAACCCTGAAGCCAATTATTTTATGCTGTTGCCCCAAAAGAAGGCAAAAAACCTAGTTGTCCCACAAAAAGGGAAAACTAATCCTTCTTGACTCTATAATGATAATTAGTATATCCTTGAATATTCTGTTTATGTGAAAAAGTATCCAAACCCAAGATTATCAAGAGAATCTGATAAGACTACCTCCGTAGGCAAAGAATTACATCTCTTTATTGTCTTACTGTAAATTATTTCCTCTGCTGTAAATGGAAACTCCTTTCTTCCAGTCTCAATGAGAGTCTTTTTGTCGCAATGTGTGACATATTGTCTGTTGTGTTGCAAGAGGTGGCTAGCACTTGCTAACCAACCAGTACATTAAAAAAAGCTAATATATATTGTTATAAGAGTCATAATACATGCATTATGAAATGATCTGCCAGTGTCTGCTCACTGTAATTAAATGCTAGTGACTGGGCAGCTCCCCATTTATTAAATAAGGACACCAACCCCCTATGGGTGGGGGAAGAGGGGATGTTTTGTCCCCCATACTTAATTTGTTTTGAGCCCAACCTACCACCCATGGGTGATGTCTGGGATGGCTTAGAATGTCCCCTCGTTTATTAAATAATAACCTCCTATTTCTTTTAATAACCCCCACCTAAAGACTATTGTTGAGCTGATTGGGGTAAAAATGGCATGTCCACACCTTCAATGATTAAATAGCACACTCCCACGCCCATGGGTGGAGTCTCCTAATTTATTAAATAATGGCACTAATATCTTCCCTATAAGTAGGTGGAGGGGGGACAGGTTTTTTTAAATTTTTTATAATTCTTTATTTTTGGAGTGCAGAGTAAATTACAGGGGGAAGCAATGACTTGTACAACACAATAAATCATAGTAAGCAAATATAGGCATTAGAAGTCAAGAGATGCGGCACCTTTTTGTTATAACAAAATAGGAACATGAGCAAGACAAACGATACACAAGATACAAAACAGTCGAGTGTCATACTAAGCTGACTTGTCTAGTTTGCAGGCGTTTTAGCTGTGCTATGATAGGAGCTTCAGCTGTTTAATAAAATCATGCTTAGGCAAAGGAACTGGCTTTTACATAGAGACTTTAGAATAGTCAGAAATATGTAGTAAACTAGACGGGTTTATGTTGCCCCAGTGACCCCATCACTTGTGTCAGAGGCAAGGTATGTCACCCAGTGAGTGTTCAAGCTTTGAGCCACAGCAAACATTAGTAAATAGAAAAAGAAACCATTATTAAGCAATCCTTTGGGACAGGAACATGGTATCGGTATAGGCACCACCCGAGTCTACAGTCACGATTTAGCCGACCCCTACTAGACGCACCAGGCAATAGTGAACGAAACCAATCCTTTGTGAGTCCTGCTGAAGCTGTGCCTGCTGGTCTGGTGGTAACCAATTGAGTTTTTTCATGCTTGGTAGTGGCACTGTGTTTTCTTGCTGAGTGCTGATATTCTGGGCCACCACCCGTGCTGGACTGCGACTCCCCGCTTCTGCCTTCACATGCTGCTCCAGTTGCTGCTTTCTATTGCGGGCTCGTTCTGTCGCCTGAGCCGACCCCTCTCACAGGTAACGTCTACCTTTTTCTCTGCTGTGCTCAGTTCAACCCGAGGTGTCCGCCATCTTAGAGCAACATGCCTAGGATAGTTTGGTATGCCTTCTGTGCTTCCAAGCTGCTAGAGGGCCCCCTAGGTGAGGACCAGGATCACCCCCACCGGTGCAAAAGGGGATGGGGGGAACGAGGCCTGTACTGCGTGGTGTCAGAGACCCCAAATGGAAACCACAGGACAGGATAGCAAGGCCATCCACCTCAGTCACCACCTGGGTATGCCTCAGATGCAGCTTTGCCGATGTGCCCTCTCAGGGATCAGAACAATTATAATAGCCTCTGCACCAGTGCCTCTGTGCCCACAGGTGTCCCAGCAGAGACAAATACACTGTATAAAAACACGGAAAATCCTATATAAACTATTTGGAAATTCATTCTGATATTGACCAGCACCTGAGGAAGACCACACTGGAGTGGTTAAAACGTGTTGTGCATTTTTTAATTCTTTTTTATGATAAGAAATTTAACTATTTTAAAGTAAATATATTTCTTATCTCTGGTTTCTTATTGATTTTATCTACTGTATCTGTTCAAGTATATACCAAGATCATCTACTGCAGGTTATCATAATTGTATATTATACAGGTAACCCTTTTCTTTGGTATTACTGAGTGCGCTTTTACCTCTTTTTACACTATATTAATGTCGATAACCTGCAGGAGCTCATCGTGGGTGCAACCTCTCAGCATGGCGGTCCAGTCCCGCCCCAGTGAGGACAGGTTTGAGCCCTCCCCTGTTAGTTTTTTTTTTTTTTTTAACCCCGTCTGCCATCCATGTTTGAAGGCTGGGAAACTTCTGTGTGGGATGTGATTGGGATGAATAATAGCATGCCCATCCCCTCAATGATTGTTAAATAGCCCACATCGACCACTCAAAGAAGGAGGCTGTGGGGACAATGACATTTGTAAAATAATGGTCCCCAGCTGCACCAATGGGTGGGGCAGGGGAGGACAATGTGGTGTTTTTTGTTTTTTTTAAATATGGTGACTTGATAGCAAGCCCTGGTCAGCCACCACATGATTAACTCTAATACTGCTAAGCATTTTTGGTTTGCGCACTTTTACGAAATTTGCTTAATCTAAACCAAATTTTTTCAGACATATCAGAAATATTTATTTTCACTATGCACATGTCTAATGTGTATCTAATGTCTAGCAGACAAATGTAATGAACAATGATGCACCTCAGTCTTTATTTAAAACAAAGGATGCACATATCAGGTTTTTTTCTATACTTTCAGTGACAGGTAATGATGCTATTACTTTATAATATTCATTGACTGGATGGATCGTGATAAAGCAAGGGCCCCTACACCTGTCAGTACTGTGTAGATATTCTTCAAAACAGCAATTGATTCAGACTTCTTCTATCAATCAAATCTGATGAGTACTAAACATTAGTGATGTCCCGAACGGTTCGCCACGAACGGTTCGCCACGGACTCATCATTGAAAAACAAGAAAGTTTCAGAACTAATATATATTTTTTCTAAGAATTAAAGCATTACACGGTTTATACATTTTTAGTAGTGATGTCCCGAACGGTTCGCGAACGGTTCGCCACGGACTCATCATTGAGTAAACTTTGACCCTGTACCTCACAGTCAGCAGACACATTCCAGCCAATCAGCAGCAGACCCTCCCTCCCAGACCCTCCCACATCCTGGACAGCATCCATTGTGAAGCTGCATTCTTAGTGAACTGTCCAGGAACTGGGAGGGTCTGGGAGGGAGGGTCTGCTGCTGATTGGCTGGAATGTGCCATGACAAGTTTCAAGCAGACAAGTTTCTGTTACTTCCTGGTTTGGTTAGCTTAATTGCACTGAACTCAAAAGGTAGTGTTTGCCCAGAGCACCTGCCTTGCAAAGACTCACTATTGAGCTTCATTGGGAAATCTGTGATTGGACAGACACAAAGTCTGGGCGGGTTTAGAAGAGGGGGGTTTGTTAAAGAAGCAGACAAAAGAACTGCAGTTTTAGATATAACTCCAATAAAAAAAATGCACAATTAAATGCATGTATGTTTACATGTGGGCTGTATCTACTAAACAGTGATTTTTATTTACTTTGGATTTGGGCAATAGAGTGCCCCTTTAACATGGGAATGTTTAGTGACAGTACCACCAAATAGGGTCAAACAGGCATTTATAAACTCCACCATGTGGATTCAGGATGTTGCTTAGATTCAAATAACAGGAAAAAATTAAATGCTGACTTTCCAAGCACCAAAACCTTCCCAGGATTATTAGCTAAAGTGTGAAATATGAGCAATTGAAAGTAAATGTAAAATGTTTGATCTAAAATATCCAATCTGAAAATATAACTGACTAAAATTTTAAATTCATTTTGACTTCTTGGAAAACCACACTTTAGTAAATAAATACGATTGTTAAAGTTTTACTCTAGCCCACTTTTATATTTGATATATTTTAGTTAAAAATTTCTTATTGTACACTTCTCACTCAGCTCCCCAAAACCTGCAAAATAATGTAAAAAAATACCTTGAATCCAGAGGCTAAGTTCTTAGACAACCTACTCTGATGTCACACCACATCACCTGTTCCATGTCCTAGGTTCAATCAAATATTTCTCATAGAGGAGCATTGTTGGACCTTGGGTGCGTTCACAGTGAACGACAGAACCCGCCAATCAGCTTCTTCTGATAGAGAAGCATTACATCCAATGGAATGCTGCACATACAGATTGCTTGCTGTATGACCACTTATAAAGCAAAAGTGGTCATGGTGGTTGGAGTAACCCTTTAAAAAAAACTAGTAAAGAGACCCTTAAATAATAAATAATAGCTTTTTTTACATCTAGCATGTCTCATTTGGCAAATATACTAGCTATCTCTGCATTTGTAAATGATATACTTGCTTGATAATTAAAATATACGTTTTAATTCAATTAACCCTTATCTCTTTTAATAAATGCCTCTTGTTCAACTAAGTGTATTTACATAATTAGTTTCTAAAATTGCAAATAGTCTTGTATGCTTATCATAATTGTATGCCACATTAAAATAAATTAAAAACACTTAAAATGATACAGGGTTTTAAACACTAATGAGATATTACAAATAATAACATTGCATAGTATAAGTGATATCAGGTTTAAATTGCATTTTCAATATGTATTGATATAATACTCATATTATATACTTTTTTTTTAGCTGTATCTGTAAAACATTAATTTATCTACTTTTAATTAATTCCTTTATTTTATTTTTTGCAAACTAGACCAGTATTGTTGTATTTTTTTGGTAGAAAAAGCTTCACAACCTAGACTGGCATTAATGAACTTTGTTATATCAATAGAATTACATTTAGGTCATTTGAACTATTCTTTAATAATGTCACATAATTCCTAAAGCATTCAAACCATGACCACTGGATATTTTTGGGCTTTTGAGCTATATGATGTATAATCATTTTTAGACATATTACTTTGGAATGTTTAGATGGAAAGCTATGTTCTAATGTCTGCATTATGTAATAATTTGTAAAAGTTACTACATTTCTTTAAAATATATTCCAATCACCAAAAAGCTATTCTCTTTGCACAGATTCTGGTTTCCTTGCCATCCATTCTTATTATTTAAGCAATTTTCAGTGCTTTAGCAGCTGTCCACTAAGCAGCAGTTCCATTCAACATATCTGGTGAATGGAATTACATGAAAGTGTTGAACGACATGTCTTATGACCTACTGCTTGACGGGAGTTTGTAGGATAAACTCAGATCCGTTTGAAAATACAAGTAGCATCAGGGTTCTTTAAGTCACTTTATGATTCGGTGAAAAATTAATACAAATGCTCTAAACTCCAAACATTAAATGTTCTTTTTCATTTGTATTATGAGTCAATACTGGGAAAACATGTTTTAATATAATATGAAATATATTTCAAAAATGTGTCTTGTTTTAAATTATTATTTTTTTTTTAATTCATCTTCAGTTTCTATTTGCTTAATTTTGCAAGCAATAACAGTTTGGGATATTACCATTTCACCTCGCATTTCAGTAATTATCAAGAATACACTTATTGGCATTACTTTTGGAATAAAAATTGCAATGATTGCCATTTACCAAATTTAAAATAGCACGTGTTGCAGATTGTTTTGCATATATTATATCTAAATCATAACATTAATTCAACTGCCAACAAATTCCTATTTATATTTGACATAATAAAAATATGTGTGTGCATAGTATTGATAAAACATTTAAAATAAATGTGAGCTAAAAAGGCATTCACACTTAATTGTCAAATTATATTATTTTTCCAAATCCCTATCCATTACATCATCAATCTTTGTCCATTCCAACAAGTAGTTTGAACTTTTTAACATTTATATCCAAAATAGCAAGAGTTACAGTAAAAATAGAATATAGGTGACAAGAGGATGATCGATGTATTGTGTGTATTGCTTATTTTTTATGTTTATGTGTATTTCTTATCATGTTTGGCCACTAGGTCTTGATATGTGGTTGCCCTCTTTGAAGTTACAAGCTGTATTAACATGACTATTAAAATCAGGATAGCTTGTTGTTTTCCTCTAGCAATCAAGGGAAAATGTTCTATTATGCAGAGTAACATCCTACAAACAAACAATATTAAGCCCTGCAGTCAAACTCCCACTCTGTTAAGATAGAAAGGGGTATTGTTATGAACCCCTACACTCATTTAGTAGGAAAAACATGGCTGTATAATACAAAAACAAATGTAAAACAGACAAAATTAAGCCCTGCTCTCAAACTCCCAGCAGCTATTGCTATATTGTTCATCAGCCCAAATACATGGTACATAATGTTTTAATACAGCCATATTACAGTGCTTACACCCACTCCATGTGTGCCCTTTGAAGGATTAATAAGGGTGCATGGGTTCAGTAGAATACATTTTTTTGGGGGGTGAGGGGTTATCTTCATTTAGATAATACATTTAGGTGAAAGCACAAGTTTAATTGTTGTTGTAGGATTTTCATTGATAAGGTTTACCATGGCAATGCAGGTGAGCTTACACTTCAATAGCCATTTAATGGGTAAAAAAAATTTTTGGGTGGAGGGCAGTGTGGGGTGACTATTCAGAGTAGGCATCAGCCTAGAAAAACTTGATTCAACCACTTATAATGTACATTTTTGGAATTTAAAGGGACACTCTAGACACAAATACAACTTTGATGCATTTGATAGATTTTGGCCTCATTGATCTGAATAGACTGTGTGCAGACTTTTTATTAGGAAGTATTTCAGGCATGAGGAAGCATGGCTAAGGAGGCAGGCATATGGTGCATTAAAACATAAAAAAAATTCATGTGAAAACTATAATGCACTGAGCATGAAACAAAATACAGCATATTAATGAGTCCAACATCATAAGCATTGACAAGTGTCCTCTGTAGTTCAGATAGCATCCTATATTTGATAGAGCAGCAGGTTCAGTTATGGTGGATATAAAAAACAGTGCTGTCCCATTTTCTCGAGTGTCTATGTGTGAGGTTGGACAGGGAGTGCAAGGGATCACTTTCTATCTGCCCACTAACAGCCTCTTGCACAAGTAATGCCTGTCAGAAGGAGCAGGAAAAGCACTGATGCACACTATATAATAGCACCTGGAGTTTTGGAGATCATAGGAGGTGACTGAACTATAGAAGACCGGGGGGTGAGCTCTTTACAAATAATCTCCATATGTCCTAAACACCCATTGTCCTAACTCTAAAGTTAACCATTCTCTTAAAACCAAAGCAGATTATTTCCTTAGTCCCAAATGTAAGCACTCAGTGCAAAAATATATCTAAATTATTATTATGTTTAGCTCCATTTAAACATCAAAATACTCCATGTACGCCAATACTAAATGTAGCCCAACTCTAAACCAAAACTCAATAATCCTAAACAGCCATTATACCACAACTATAACCCTTTTGCAGCCTTTATTCCTCTTAACACTAAGCACCCTATGTAATAACTCTGACCCATCTCAAACCTTTCTACCACTTGACCATAACCACTTTTATCATTATCTCTACACATGCATGCATTTATATAGCAGCACAGACTCCTTCAAAGATTCAATCTTTGTCTGCCAGAGGGCAGACAAACATACTAATTGTATGTTTGTTCTTTCAGAGCGAATTTCACTACGATCATATTCAGCAATGCTTTCTTCAGCTTCCGGCAGGGCTGGATTGGTCCACCGGGATAGCGGGAAATTTACCAGTGGGCCATCGGCACCTGGGGCCCGGGAGACATTTGGGTGACCTGCGGCCGCAGGGAGAGCTTGGATGGCGGCCACAGGGGGAGCTCTTCTGGCAGCTGCAGGGGGAGCTGGCTGTTCTGTCTCATCTCCCCCGCCCTCGCGCACTACTTAATTAGACCGGGGCCAGAATATGAGACAGAGACAGCCAGCTCCCCCCTGCGGCCGCCATCCAAGCTCTCCCTGCGGACGCCAGCACACCTATCAATCTGCCCACCCACAGGTATCAACAAGTATGTATGTCAGTCTGTCAGTGGGAGTGTATGTGTGTGTCTGTGTCATGCTGTGTGTGTGTCTGTCTGTCATGGTGTGTGTGTCTGTCTGTGTCATGGTGTGTGTCTGTGTCATGGTGTGTGTCTGTCTGTGTCATATAATGTGTGGGTGGGTGTGTCTGTCTGTGTCATGTAATGTGTGGGTGGGTGTGTGTCTGTCTGTCATGGTGTGTCTGTCTGTCATGCTGTGTCTGTCTGTCAGTGTCATGCTATGTGTCCTGTGTCATGGTGCGTGTGTGTGTCTGTCTGTCATGGTGTGTGTGTCTGTCTGTGTCTTGGTCTCTGTCATGGTGTCTGTCATGGTATATGTGTGTGTCATGGTGGGTGTCTGTCTTTCATGGTATGTGTGTGTCTGTCTGTCATGGTGTGTGTCTGTGTCATGGTGTGTGTGTCTGTGTCATGGTGGGTGTGTGTGTCTGTGTCTTGGTCTGTGGCATGGTGTGTCTGTCATGGTATATGTGTGTCATGGTGAGTGTCTGTCTTTCATGGTATGTGTGTGTCTCTCATGGTGGGTGTGTGTCTGTCATGGTATACGTATGTGTCATGGGGTGTGTGTGTGTGTGTGTCTGCCATGGTGTGTGTCTGTCTCATGGTGTGTGTCTGTCTCATGGTGTGTGTCTGTGTCATGGTGTGTGTCTGTGTCATGGTGGGTGTCTGTGTCATGGTGGGTGTGTGTGTCTGTCTGTCTGTGTCATGGTGGGTGTGTGTGTCTGTGTCTTGGTCTCTGTCATGGTATATGTGTGTGTCTGTCTTTCATGGTATGTGTGTGTCTCTCATGGTGGGTGGGTGTGTGTGTCTGTCATGGTATATGTATGTGTCATGGGGTGTGTGTGTGTGTGTCTGTCATGGTATATGTATGTGTCATGGGGGGTGTGTGTGTGTGTGTGTCTGTCATGGTATATGTATGTGTCATGGGGTGTGTGTGTGTGTGTCTGTCATGGTATATGTATGTGTCATGGGGTGTGTGTGTGTGTCTGTCTGTCATGGTATATATGTGTCATGGGTGTGTGTGTGTGTGTGTCTGTCATGGTATATGTATGTCATGGGGTGTGTGTGTGTGTCATGGTATATGTATGTGTCATGGGGTGTGTGTGTTTATGTCTGTCATGGTATACGTATGTGTCATGGGGGTGTGTGTGTGTGTGTCTGTCGTGGTGTGTGTGTTTTTAAAAAGTGTTTTTACTCACATTTTTACTCATGGTGGGTGGGTGTGTGTGTCTGTCATGGTATATGTATGTGTCATGGGGTGTGTGTGTGTGTGTCTGTCATGGTATATGTATGTGTCATGGGGTGTGTGTGTGTGGGTCTGTCATGGTGTCATTATGTGTCATGGTGTGTGTGTGTGTGTGTGTGTGTCTGTCATGGTATCTGATGTATGTGTCATGGGGTGTGTGTGTGTGTGTGTGTCTGTAATGGTATATGTATGTGTCATGGGGTGTGTGTGTGTGTCTGTAATGGTATATGTATGTGTCATGGGGTGTGTGTGTGTGTGTCTGTAATGGTATATGTATGTGTCATGGGGTGTGTGTGAGTCTGTCATGGTATACGTATGTGTCATGGGGTGTGTGTGTGTCTGTCATGGTATATGTATGTGTCATGGGGTGTGTGTTTATGTCTGTCATGGTATACGTATGTGTCATGGGGGTGTGTGTGTGTGTGTGTCTGTCGTGGTGTGTGTGTTTTTAAAAAGTGTTTTTACTCACATTTTTTTTTTATGTCGTACTGGTCTCCCCTTTACTGGCCCTGCCTCTATGACTGAGATCATCAAGCTTGATGATCTCAGCCAATCGGCACTGACACAGGAAGCACCTCTAGTGACCGTCTGAGTGTCTGTCACTAGAGGTGTCACTAGGAAGCAATGTAAACACTGCATTTTCTCTGAAAAGTCAGTGTTTACATTGAAAAGCCTGCAGAGACAGGCTATAGACACCAGCACCACTACATTAAGCTGTGTGTGTGAGCCTGCTAGTGAGTGAGCTTGCTTGCGTGTGTGTGTGCCTGCTAGTGAGTGAGCTTGTGTTTTTATGTCAATGAGCTTCTGTATATCAGTGAGATTGTTGGTCTATGAGGCTGTGTAACAATGAGCTTGTGTGTGTCAGTGAGATTGTCTGTGTCTGCATGTGAGTATGCTTACTGTATAATTAAACGTTTTTCTCTGAAAGGACCAATATTTTATATTAGAAAAAGCAATATTATTTTTTATATATATATATATATATATATATATATATATATTTATTATTTTTATACTGGTTAAGACCGACCCCACACACTATAATCAATCTACAACCAATCTTAATCTGGGATACTACAGGTGCCTGGGGTGCGTAACATGTAGTTACATGTTACCAAGTAAGACGTTTACCCATCCGCACACTGGTAAGAAATTTACGATTAGGCATAGACTCACCTGATTACGTTGTGTACAAACTTGTCTGCCCGTGTGGCCTGGCATATGTGGGAAAAACGGATCTACCACTAAGGGAAAGAATACGCAACCACCGATCCAGTATACGCATAGCATACAGGGATAAGGGTTTAGAATTGCCTATGGCAAAACACTTCTTGGAAAGCAGCCACCCCTACCATCCATGAAGTTCACAGCAGTAGATCATATCCCACAACTGACAAGAGAAGGGATCGTAAGAAAATCCTACTCCAGAGGGAACTACATTGGATTAGAACTTTGGACACTGTCCATCCCAAGGGTTTAAATGAGAAATATACCTTGGGCATTTTTCTATAATTATGTACCCTGGTATCTTATTTTGATACTCTTGACGCACGTATGAACTCAATCTAGGGTCACACGTGCTTTTGATATTACAAAACAGTTCCTTATATCTATGTATTAACAATCATATTGTATATAGGAGTCTAATGAGCATATGTATCTTGACACACATATGTATGGATACTTATGCCTGTATCAGTTGTAGTCCCTCACTTTCCCACCAGAGGACACTAGTTAACACTCACCTCTGTTGAGCTTCTATCTATCTATCTATTTATCTATCTATATATATTCCACATGGTATCTACCTTTTATAAGTTGACATATAGTGGATACATGGTACACCCAGTGCCTACTGTCATTTTGTATCGGTTTTTGCTTACATATGAATATTCAGAGACCATAAGGTTTTCATCTTAGTAACCTATAGTGATTATGGTTAACTATTCATTGTATGGCAATATTGTAATATGCTCTAATATTTCTGCCTATCCCCAACTCAATATACAAATTTGCATGTACTTTTGTTAATCAATTCTTTATGAAATTACCTAGATATGCATATATCCATATACCTTTGACTTAAATGGATACATTATTACTGTTAATCTGCATAGGTATAAGGTTTACCATAAGATTTAATTTATTGTAAAAGGAAGGCTAGCAGCAGTGATTGTTTTGAGTAATATATTTATCCATGATGCCTACTTCCCCCATGTACCCTGTGATATGATATCCTCTTGAGATCCGATCGCATATACGATCGGCCGGTCACCATTAATACATGTGATGCACACGCCCCCTTGCGTTCCAGCTGATTTCCTTGGCAGCCGCTGGAACGCAAGGGTCATACAGCAACAGATCCCTAAGCTGCTGCATACATTTGCAGGGTCAAATTTACCCACGTTTTTGGCATCCGGGAGGTGAACTAACATAGAATCATGGGTAAGTCTCAGCTGTATACAATGTACATTATTTAATTTACTATGTTATTTATTTTGTAACAATTGTATTGCACATGTATCCTGACGAAAGTCCTGATATAGGACTGAAACGTTGATCACTCATGGCAGTTGCTGAATAAAGTTGTTATTTTTTAATCCTTTAAATGAAGTCCTTGGAGTGCTTTTCCTACCCTATTTCAATTTATGCTGACAAGCACCGGGCTATACTTACATTTTTACAGGAGTGCAAGCATTGTATATGTATGTGCATATGCAAAAGTAATTCTAAATAATTTCTTAATTTGCAAAATCAATTAGTTGAGTTATTAATTACGTTTATTCTCATTTCTCAAATTTATTCTCTCTCTCTAATATATATATAATCTTTGAAAACACTCTGTGAAAAGGATGAACAGTGTCATGAAAGGTATTTCTATTGTATCATATTAAACCAACAATATACAAGCACATATACCCCTTTAATACTCTAGCATTTAATTTGGTCCATTCGAAGTGCTCCTTCTAAAGTAAATATTCTCTCTTTCCCTTACTGGAAATTCATTAATCATTTATTTGCTTATATTCATTGTAATAAAAAAGGCAGACAAACAAACAGAAACATTATAATATATAGGATTGCATTACAATAACAAATTATATTGGGAGCAGCAAAACCATAAATAGTATTTTAAGAGATTTGTTTTTGTTATATTATTGTGTTGTGTTACTTACAAAGTAGAAACAGGTTTGATCGATGACACTCAATATTGTTTGAACTTTCTTTGAACCATCCATACGTCTCAATGAAACGATGCTCTTTTGAATGTTTCATATAGACTGTGGCACATAAAAGGGCTGCAAACTTTTTTGTTTGCTAAATATCACAATTTATAAGCAACACAATTAAAAGTTGTGTATTGCACAGTTCAAAAGATTAATGTTTTCATGTGTTTATTCCCTTAAAGCACGGTGCATGGAACAGGAGGCATTTACCTATCAACAGCTGTTCTTTCGCAGTATCAGTATCTAAAGAGTATTTATAACATACTACTTTAAATGTCTGCAGGCCAATGTGTGACATTTGAAGTATGTATAACAGATGGTCTGCATCCCTAAGCACTAGCCAGTCTGTTAGCACCATTAAGTTGGCTTTTTCTTTATTTTTTTGCATGCATTGTTTTATAGAATGAAACTATAAATATAAAAACAGTGGTAGACCAACTCACAAGAAGCAACGCACCCTGAATTCTACATTAAAATCAAATTATTGCAATGTTAATTATTCCAAATTTAATTGGAATTCTATACAACCCACCTTTTACAGAACATAATCTTGTTGCTCATTAATGTCCTATGGAATTTACTGGATAAATGGCCAGTGCTTTCACTTTCCTAAATCTGATTGAAAACAAACTCTCAAAATGTCCAAGCTTCTTTTTAAATATTACCATTAGAGTTGATGTTATAGTATTTTCATATAGTTTGCTTTAGGAAAAATAAAATACAACCTAAAAAAAGGCATCTGTATTTCCTTCAAAATGCTAATCATTTAGTTTCCTTAATATTGTACTTTTCACAGTTTCATATTTTTGGGGAAATAATTCCCAACACTACATAATCTAGTCACAATCGGTTAATGTGCCACTGAAATATTTTTTTTTTGCACTTATTAAGATAGTTTTCAATTTATTGTAAATTAGTACATTTAACTATATATATATATATATATATATATATATATATATATATATATATATATATATATATATATATATATATTTGTTTTTTTTTTTTCTTCAAGATTTCACTACATTAAACCAATGTTTCAATGATTTAGAATATGCATTGGCATTGATGAAGGTTAATCTGCCTGCTATGGGGTCTTGATTTTGCCTCTTTATTTTCTCGATAATACATAGAATTTGTTACACTACTCTGATTTTATTATTTTCTCCACTAGTTTAAGCTCAAGGTTCTCGTCGTTTACTCTTTGATCATGTTAAACACTCTTGCCATGGAGGTCATAAGTACACATGTAATAAATTGTTATAACATATTTTAATAAAAAGGTAAAAGATAAAACAAAAAGGTTAACAAGGAAATCGAAGCCACCACTCTCCAAGTAAATGCAGTATGTATCAAACCTTAATTAAAGGATCACTACAGTGTCAGGAAAACAAACTCGTTTTCCTGACACTATATCATCCTTGGGACCCCCCACCCTTGGGGCCCCCATGCCGTTGAGCTGAAGGGGTTAGAACCCCTTCAGCCACTTACTTTTATCCAGCGCTGGTGACCACTTCTGCCCTGCCAACGTCAGCTCCCGAGTGGAGCGGAATGCGCATGCGCAGCAAGAGCCACGCGCACATTCCAACAGTCCATAGGAAAGCATTTCTCAATGCTTTCCTATGGACGTTCTGCACGCTGGATGCGAATTTCGCATCCAGTGTTGCAGAAGTGCCTCTAGCGGCTGTCAAGAAGACAGCCACTAGAGGTTGGATTATCCCTGCAATGTAAAAATAGCAGTTTCTCTGAAACTGCTATGTTTACATCTGAAGGGTTAAAACCTGAGGGACCTGGCACCCAGAACACTTCATTGAGCTGAAGTGGTCTGGGTGACTATAGTGTCCCTTTAAACAACTCCCTATACCTTTAGAGGTCAATAAAAAAAAAATCTCATGTCTACCCCTCTTGCCAACTTTCAGGTACTGACTGAAGACATCGAATCTCATTTACATTACCTTTGTCACCACATTAACATTTTTTACTATAGTAATACTGCAATTCTTACCTGTAGTATACCATTGTAATTTTCTGTTAATGTATTTAAAAGCATTCCTTTACATAACCATTTCTTATCTCTATTCTTGTTCCTTAATGGAACACTATAGTCACCAAAAAAACCTTAGCTTAATGAAGCAGTTTTTGTGTATAGATCATGTGTCTGAAGTTTCATTGCTCAATTCACTGCCATTTAGGAGTTAAATCACTTTTGTTTCTGTTTATGCAGCCTTAGCCACACCTCCTCTGGCTGTGATTGACACAGCCTGCATGAAAACAAAATGGTTTAGTTTTCATATTTTTTCAGATGCAGCTTACTTTAAACGTTTACCTCCTGATCTGTAAATTGAACTTTAATTACAGGAAGGAGACTGCTGGATCTATCAAACTATCAAGCAGGGAGGAGATAAGAAATTCAAAATTAAACATAATTTACAGGAAGTGTAAACATTAAATTACTGTGTAAGTCATATGCAGGGAGTTGTGACTAAGGCTGTATAAACACTGTGATTTAACCCCTAAATAGCAGAGAATTGAGCAGTGAGATTGCAGGGGCATGAGCTATACACGCAAACGACTAAATTAAGCTAAAGTTGTTTTGGTGGCTATAGTGGGCCTTTAAGGTATCAAAAAGCAACACAGCATTTCCACAAAACACTTTTTTTTAAATTTGCTGTATAACGTTTATGTAAATGTAGGCTAAAACTGACATTTCAAGGAATGATGTGCATTTGTACAATTTTTTTTATTTTTTATTAATTTAGCCACCTTTTATAAAAATGTTGAGAGATTAACACTCCAAAGTAAAAATCTGATTTTATTTTTTATCATATTAGTAGATAGACTACAATGCATGCATTTAACAATGTGTTTTTTTCATTGTGGGTATATAACTAAAAACAGTTTGCAAAAGCTGTGTATGTCTTGTCTGAAGCATTTGCAAACCCTCTCTTCCTTAGTCCAGACTTTATGTGGTTGTCCATTCACAGAATTCTCAATGTCTTGCACTGAGGTCCACTGAGCTAACCAAACCAGGAAGTAACATGACCGGTGGCCTGATTGACAGCCATGGGGTCTGTATCAAGGTTACTTTTTAAATGTGCCATTTCAATTAAAATCTGCACTTTTTGTAATATGAAAAAAGAGGATATACTCTCCAAACACAAAACACTTTAGTATACCAGAGCTGGACTGGCCCACTGGGATGCCAGGAAATTTCATGGTGGGCCGGCATACCAGTGGGCCGGTGCGTGGCCGCCTAGTGGGCACCGGACTGCGGGCCGCACAGTTCAATTACAGGGTGACCGGCAGGAGGTGATGCGCTCCCCTCCTGCCCATCACAGAATGTAGCGTGGCCATGCAGGCAGACCACGGTAGAGGAGCTTCTGTTTCCCTACCTGGTCTGACAGTAACTGCTCACAGAGAGCACAGAACTGCTTCCTGTCAGCCCGGGTACAGTGAGCAGGAACTCCTTCACCATGGTCTGCCTGCCATTCTACAGCAAGTTACAGGGAGAGCTGGGGGGTGGGGGACTAATGGAACACAGGGAGTGCTGAGGGGGACTAATGGGACACAGGGAGATCTGGAGGGAAACTAATGGGATACAGGGAGATCTGGGGGGACTAATGGGACACAGGGAGAGCTGGGGGGGAACTAATGGGACACAGGTCTATAGGAACACATGGAGGGCTGGGAAGGGGGTATGGGGACACATGGAGGGCTGGGAAGGGGGTATAGGAACATATTCAGGGTTGGGGGAACTAATGGGACACATGGAGGGCTGGGAGGGGGTATAGGGACACATGGAGGGCTGGGAGAGATGGCTAGTGGGACACATGGGGGCTGGGTGGGGGCCTATTTGGACACATGGGAGCTGGGAGGGGTCCTATTGGGACACATTGAGGACTGGGAGGGGGCTATAGGGACACATGGAGGGCTGGGAGGGAGGGCCAATAGGACACATGGAGGGCTGGGAGGGAGGGCCAATAGGACACATGGAGGGGCTGGGGAGTAAAAAGACACATGGAGGTGTGTGGGGAGAAAGAGACAGAGGGGTTGGGAAAAGGAGACACACAGAGGAGATGAGGAAGATGAACAAGAGACACACAGAGGGGCTGGGAAAGGAGAGAATGAGACACACAGAGGAGCTTTGGGGAAAGATAAACATGCTGGGGCCTGGTAAAGAGACTCACAGAAGGGCTGGGGAAAGGGAGAAAGAGACAATGGGGCTGGGGCTAAGAGACACATGAAAGGGGTTTGGGGGAGAAAGACGCAAACAAAATGCATCTTCACTTTGTCTCCTGCTCTCCCTGTAACTCAGAGTCGACCGGTGAGAGAAAGATGTCATATTAAAGGGACACTATAGTCACCAGAACTACTACAGTTTAATGTAGTGGTTCTGGTGTCTATAGCATGTCCCTGTAGGCAGAGCACTGTAAATGCTACTTTTTTAGAGAAAAGACAGTCTCTGCATTGCCGCCTAGGCACAGCTCTAGTGACAGTCACTCAGACGGCCACTAGAGATGCTTCCTAGTCCAGTGCTGCACACTCTGCATGGAGGCGCTGATCGCTCCCCATAGAGATGCACTGATGCAATGCATCTCTATGAGCAGATGCTGATTGGTGTGGTAAAGCGCAGCATTTTGCCACATATGCGCAATACACCCTCCCCCCCCATGCTTTCCTATGGGAATTGAATTGGCATTGACTGAAATTTATCCAGTTGTAAGCCAAAGTGAAGAGTGCACTCTTATTACTTAAAAAAAAAAAAACAAGATAACATCATTTTTTTTACTGCTGTGTAATAGAAAACATTCACAATTTCAGTCTAAATGACCAAACCTTTCTTAATATATCAAGAAAATGGGCAAAAACATTGATTATATGCAAATGAAAGTCTGCTTACAGTAAATCCACTCTTGTTTATTTTGAAGCACTATGAGTGCTTTCTTTCACGTTTGAGTGATAGTTTTCAGTTTTAAGGTTTTTTTTTTTCCCGCTTTCATATCTGCACACTATGCTGGCGCAATGCATTATAGGGCTATTTTTTTTCCAGGGCTGCTTTTCATTCACAGTCTGGCCATGCAGTATACTAAAGTGCTTCAGGTGTGTGGTGTGTCCTTTATTTTATACAGGGTCTATAAAATTAGTAGAGATGAATAAATACCACATATGTTACATATGGTAGATGAGGCAATGCTAGATTATAAAAGGTCAACTGCCTAGTTTATAGGTTATGGTATTTTGGGGAATGTAGTTTCTTAAAAATACCAAATATAAAATATACTACATGAGGGCATGAGCACTGTAACTACCACAAATGATCTTCATGCATGGTAATTTCTTATGCAAGTGGTTAAATTTTTTTAAAATACATGCTGTCACAAGTGGCATATAATGATAATTTATATATAATAGTTACTTAATAAAATATTTCAAGATACACTAGTGCTAGTGAACGGCAGACACTGACAGCATCTTCTGAAAACACTAACATGGTTATCCATTAAAGTGAATAAGTGAATGCTTAGACAGTGTGTTCAGTGCTGAAACTTCAAAGTGAATTACAAATGTAAAGCTTATAGTTGAAGTGGAAAAATTAGTTTGCTATGCTTCCTGTTTGGCTACATAGGCCTTAAATTTGCAAATGACTTGGCAGCACTTGCATCTGACCTGGTCGGACACATATCTCTATAGCGCCATGCTTTATTGGTAATAAAAAAAAATTGCAGCAAAATATCAGTAAACACTTTTCATAGATACCTTCATTTGTACATTCCTTTTTCTTATGGTCTGGAAAAGCTACCAGCCTCAATATAATTCGTTCTGCCGCTTTGTGCTACAATGTAATTACATGACCCACCATTGTGACATGCTAAAAGAGCTAAACTGTCTGTCGCTCGAGTCCAGATGCACCCTTAATCTTGTCAGCCCTGTGTTTAAGAGCTTTTCTGGGAAGCTCCCACCCTACCTGAGTAGAATGCTCTCCCCAGCTGTTCCCAATATCGATCCAGTACCAGCACTTTATTTAGTCTACCTCAATACAAAAAGAAAGCAGCTCAATCCTCCTTTTCCTACAGAGCACCGCAATTATGGAACAACCTCCAGCACACTTTCAAATCTTCCCCAGGCCTGAAAACCTTTAAGAGATCACTCTCTACATATCTCAAAACAGAATGCACCGATCATGGTTGATTATATATTTCTTACCTGTTCTGTGTTAAATTTTGTATATATGTTGTATATTAATATTGTTTTTGTATTTTATTGTACCCTATTGTAATGATGCAATGTTTTGTGGACACAGGACATACTTGAAAATCAGAGAAATCTCAATGTATCCATCCTGGTAAAATATTTTATAAATATATCTTCTGTCTGTACTCCCACCTCAAATGCTCGCCTTCAAGACTTCTCGAGGGCTGCACCGTTCCTGAGGAACTCTCTTACATCCTCCGTTAGATGCTCACCCAGTCTCCACTACTTCAAAAAATCATTAAAACCCACTTCTTCATAAAAGTGTATCAAATAAACTGTTAATAGCTCCCAACTGAATCCTCTTTTGCAACACTAGTCTAATGCTATCCTTACCTTTTTGTGTCATTTTACCCCACTCCCTCTAGCATGTAAGCTCATTGAGCAGGACCCTCAACCCCTCTGTTCCTGTGTGTCAAACTTGTCTGGTTACAACTACATGTCTGTTCATCCATCCATTGTAAAGCGCTGGGGAATTTGATGGCACTATATAAATAATAACAATAATAATAATAATAACGATCTATGCCTTATGACAGCAGCAATGGTACCCTATGAAAACAGGTCCATGCTCTTCTCAGAGGATATCTCTGTACACTTTGGGGAAGAGGCCTGCTCACCACCTCACATTAATCCTTCCCCCACTGAGGACGTGGTGTCAATAATAGCAGTTTTGCTCAAAAGTTTGCGTGCTGACCTAACATTGCTGCTGCTATTTAAAAAATTTGAGATGCCATAATTGGAGTTACCACTGATTGCCCTTGTGAGAGCCTCTGCTAGCTCCCAAGGCTCCAGACTGTCAGCTGTAGAGCAAGCATTTGTTGACTTGCAATAGGGTCAAACAGGTGACAAATAGGAAGACCAAGAAAATCACAACAACATTAAACTCAGAGGCATCTCTGACAAAATTGGCCTAGCTGAACTGTCACACATTCTCTACCAGTTCTTCAAGTTCTTCATCTCACTAAATATAAAATATTAGTGTGCTTAGACAGTATGTTCAGTGTGCCTAAATTGGCTAGAACTCTGCCTTTGGCTACCACAAACCTGATAGTCCAGTTCCAGATAAAACCTTTTCTTATCAGCTGTAGGGGTAAGATTCCCCTTTGAAGGTTAGTGTCTATTTCCTAGACCTCACACAAAATACACTTAGCTGGCTGAGGTCCTTGTTGCTCCTTCTGCAAATCCTTTGATCTGAGGATATACCTTACATAATGAAAAAATAAATACATTAAAAATATGAAATTAACTTTGAATATACTTTGGGTTCTCAATAATCCTCTTTTCAGTGAATAACCCTGTTAGAATGGGGATAAAACCTAACCTACTGGTTGTTGTTGCAACTCCTATTGTTCAAATACATACAATGCTATGAGCATTTTTTAGGGCTCATTTTTCTAAGTGGTAACTAATGTCTTTTATGTGAAAACATTATATAAAGAAAAAATGGTGGCACTGTTTTTGTTTGTTTATTTGCTTAATTTACCTATTTTCTAACTACTATGCATTAGGTATCACAAATCACAGATAAAAATCATGCTGAAAATGCATACTTTGGCAGTGACAAAGTAACAATCATTATAGTGTCTCCATATTACTTTGGAATCATTAGAGCATTTCTTAAAGTAACAGTCTTTACTGGGCTGGTTACACTGATACTCTTGGTGCAGTTATGATGTGAGGTACAACAGTAAGTTTAAGTGTAGTTAGCGATAAAAAGATATAGGTTTGAGGTGGCTTATGTTTAAGAAGTAACCATCTTTAAGTGGCTGTGAAAGGTAGTTTCTAATATTCTCAGCCACATTCTGCCTAGCTGTAGCTTATAACATCTGGTAACACCTAACTCCTATCCCCCTTAACCCTAAACTTCCAAATCCTATGACCTCCAATCTTCTCATCCAGATTTTACATTAACTGAAACATAAATTTAATATAATTGCAAATACATGGTTGAAGATTGGAGTATCTATTTAAGTTATCATTTTGCACCTGTATTGTTGGGGGAGAGGAAGGGGGCCGGTTATCACTAAAATGTATCTATTTTTTGTCGGCTTTTGTTTGAGAGCTGATGCCATATCAAGCAGAAACAAAGCAGATATCTGTATAAATAGAATGAATTTAACTCTATTATAATTGGTCTCTCAGGTGCCTGTGTGTCCTTTCAGTATTATATATTAGGACTAAATTTGGTGATTCAAGTTGTAATCATGTGCAAATATATACAGGTTTTAAATGTCTGACCCATGGAGGTTTAATCCCTTGCTCTTTAAAATTCTAGAAACTTGTCTAAAACTATGCTGGCTGAGTGAACATGTTACATCCTTGTTTTATTGCTGATTCAGTTCTTGATCAAAATACTATGAAGATCATGAAAAATAGAACTTAGAGGAAGTAACATTTAAAATAGAAACACCAAATCTTTAAAAGAAAATTTAGTAGTCAGCAGGCAAATAGTTAAAAACACTTTGAGCCAGGGTTAACGTAGGTGGTGGACACGACATAAAAACTAAAACAACATTTAAGCAAATAATGCATATGGGTCAATATGACACTATCTAACTATAGGGAAGTTGACAACCTTCCTTATTCCTCCACCCACCATACTGGAGATGTGAGTATGTCTGCCTTATGGTGAGCAGTCAGCAAAACAGTGATTGGGAAGCTATTGTTAGGCCAATATGGACAACTATCAATGGTTTTGCCCCATTCAGTATAGCCCCATTCAGATGCTAGTGAAGAACCCTGCAAACAAAAAAATATTTATTTAATAAATATAAACTGTATAAATAATAAATAAACTTAAAAATAAAAATGAAAAAATAACATCATAAAAATGCAATAACCTAAATAATATTATTTTTATTTTTAGGGCATATTGTACCCCTCTAATGAGTTAACCACTTATACAATAGAGAATGAAAATTATAATAATCATTTATTTTTATATTGATAGCTTGGCCCAGTTCTGCAGGTAGACCGCTTCCAATTCTGTCCATATTTCACTGAATTATTTCCCCTAAAGCTGTTAGGGCGTACCATGCTTCCCTGCACAATATGAGCTTAAACAACGTTAAGGCTGCATGGTACACTCTAACAGTTTCCAGCCTTCCTGGCAAATCATACTTACCTGGGCCAGTGATCTGTGTTCACCCCGGTCCGGCACTTCCGGGCCATTTGATTGTGATGACTGGTAAACCGTCTGCAGGAGGACTGCCTGTGTTGTCAGGCAGTCCCAAAAACTGCACAAATAAAGGGGAAAATAGTGAGAAATAATTTTATGATGGCAAATATATTTATATAATAAGTATATGTGTATATATATATATATATATATATATATATATATGTCTGTGTGTGTATATATATATATGTGTATATGTGTATATATATATGTGTGTGTGTGTATATATATATATATATATATGTATGTGTGTATATAAATATATATATATATATATACATACATACATATATATATATATATATATATATATGTATAAAAATCTCTTGCACTCACGCTTGAAATGCCCCTTGGTTGCCGGATGTTAAGCCAGGGCTTGGTTATCCAAGTATCCAAAGAGGTAGCAGCACTCACGGAGTTAAACAGTTACTTTTTAATACTTTTTAAAATAATTAATTTTTACTTTCAAAGGAACTTCTTTTGGTGGAGTTGGAGTCCGCACACTTTATTTTTCATCTATACCAAAGGCTTATCCCATATTTATGGATACTTAATTCGTTTAGAGGTTCTCGTTTATGGAGGAGGGACTCCCCACATATTTGTGAGGGGTTATCCTGACTCCATTTAGTAATTTCTGTTTAATTTACTTTGGGTGATGCCCTTGAGTTCCTCTGTAACCGATTAGGAGGCACCAGTGCTGACTAGTGTAGCCCTGTTGCCTCTTCTTGTGTGGCTCATATTTCTCAGGTTTTAATAGCTTGGTTACTGATCAGGAATATATTATTGAATACCCACAATGGCAGGTTTCCTATCTATCTGACAGGATTTCAGCACCTGGTGTAGGGATGCTGAGAATTTGTTCTCTAATTGTGATCTGGAGAAAAATCAACCCCCTCCCCCCCCCTGATATTAACCAGTCCTTCTTGAATGTAACTAAATTGTATAAGAAACAAATCAGAACCTGCTGGGAGATCTCTTCATTGGAAAACTATATAAAAAGATATGATCCCCAGGGGTCTAAGGGGACGCAATATTCCAACAGCATACACAGATAACCCGGACTTTATTAAGGAATAGGAATTAGCAGCTGGGGCTTGCTCAAACAAATTTATGGAAATCATTTATACATTTGAGAAAGGAAAAACTGAAGGATACAAATCAGAAACTTGGGAAGGAAATTGATAAACTCAATACATTTAAAACTGACCCTAACTTTTTTAGAGAATAAACTTAAACAAATCTGGACAGATACCAGGACTCGATCAAGTCTAGAAAGCACCACAAATTTATTAGGGACTCCAGAGACTATGCAACTGGTCATGTATATATACTCCCCCTAGTTCCTCCCTCTCCCTCTCCTCCCGCATTTATATATTTTTATTAGGGGGATCCCAATATTCTCATGAGCCATGCTTTAATCAGATATGTATAAATCAATGAATTAAAGGTTTATGACTTTAAGAGAGAATAGCTCTTGACTTATAATTAATATTAATGGGATCCGTTTACAGTTCTTTTATACATCTATATTCTGAACAAAAATGCCCGTATTTAACCAGAGGTCAATTCTTTGTAATTACGTATGGGGACTGTCTCTTTAAGAGAGTAGTTTTTTTTTCACTTTCAAGTCTGTCCCCGTGTGATCAGTTTGAAAGATCTGTTTATAGCCCCTAAATGCGCTTACTTTCAGAATATGTATGAATAAATATCCCTGTATATAGTCGGGCATTTAATTTCTGCAACAATGTATTGAGACTGTAACTTTATTATTTTGGCATCCTCTGATTTTGATCCTGCGCTCTGCAGGTCAATTGGGTTGCCAGGGAACAGATTAACATCTTAGTGGGAGTCTGTCTCTAATCCCCTCCCCTAATTCTGATGGACATTTGGCTTCACCAATGGGAGTGAGTCAATTGAAAGTCACTCCCACTCAACGTCTGATACGATCGGATTGGATGATGGAGGTAGGAGGGATGGCTCTATGTCCTCATTTAAACACTCATGGGAACACTTGACACTTAGCTCTTGACAAAGGCGTATCCTTACGCCGAAACATGCGTCAAGCGCTTCTGGTGCCGATGTTCTATATTTGATTTTAGGTTCTGGGAGAGTTAGTCTGTAAGAGGTTGTTTTATTTGATGTGGAAGTGAGGTTTACTAGGCAGGCTGCCTCAAAGCAGCTACAGGTGATAGGGGCTTTGGGTATCAACCTAGCAGGCTGCCTTACAGTAGCATCAGGAGATAGGGGTTTTTGGAATCACCAATGGGTTAGTGACAGCCAGCGACTGTGTGACTGGATATTGGTATTTAATAAACTCCTATAACTTCTGTAATTTAACAATTTGGCAGTTAGTACTTTGAAGCATTTGATGCTTATGTAACAGCTACAATATACAACATGCTGGATTGTCACTTGTTTTGGCGGTACTGCCCCTAAATGCACTGTTTTTGGACAAGTCCCTTTTTTTTTATCATCCCCTCCTCTACTTTGTTTGGAGCTGGGTACATCGTGTCCACGCCATAGTGAACCCTTTGATTAGTATAGTCTAATTAAGGGATGGACAAG
The DNA here is from genome assembly GCA_933207985.1 of Pelobates cultripes. Taxonomy (NCBI): domain Eukaryota; kingdom Metazoa; phylum Chordata; class Amphibia; order Anura; family Pelobatidae; genus Pelobates; species Pelobates cultripes. The sequence goes on along the minus strand of OW240912.1, from coordinate 92,119,211 downwards.
AATACCTGCACTTTGTAAACTGTGTATAAAGTCCACTTAGCAACACTATCTAATTAGAACAACTATGAACAGACTCCGTTTTACTGGAAGTGAGGTATCAATTCAATCGTGATACAGTGTATATCACTGTTTATTGTTGATTTGTCTGTCTGACCATATTCACTTTATTCCCTAGTTTTGGTTCAATTTTTTACAACCTCTACACACTACAGCCACTAATTACTAGTACCTTGATACTCTGGAGGTATCGATTTACTGAACTATTAAATTACTAAAATTTGAGAATACTTATAATAGCTATTAAAATCCTCTTACTACTTGAAGTGGCCTTTGAGACTACTTTACCGAGCATTTTAAAGGTGTATTATCACTCTGTTTATTCACAATGTCACATTTGTTTGGGTTTTGGTTTTTCACATAGAACCTACTGTTCTAGTTAGGCTCTTTATATTTTAATATCCTAATATTTGGCTTTAATAAAGGTTTATACCACCTATACGAATTTTTACTTTTAAAGGAACTTCTTTTGGTGAAGTGGGCGGTCGTCCCATCCTGCTTTATTTTTCGTCTATATCAAAGGTTTATACCATATTTATGGATACTTAATTCATTTAGAGGTCCTCGTTTATGGAGTAGGGACTCCCCACATATTTGTGAGGGGTTATCCTGACTCCATTTAGTAGATTCCTAAAGTAACCCCCACAATTTAGAAAATATATATCTGTATCTGGGTGTAATATCCACATACAGAAAATACAGTTCCATAGTACGCACTGATTTATACCAGGCATGGCACTACTGCAGCCCACAAAGAATCCATACATGCTTGTTCTTTATCTCATTGAATATCTAAAAAATGAATGTATTATTTTTAAATAATCCTTATTTACATAAATGGTCAAATTTCAGAATCCAAGCATGGAAAGTACAAATCACACAATTAGATACACCTATCCAATAGGTACAGCTGTGTCACATAAATTGAACATTTTTAAATTTCAATAACAAAAACACAGAAAAAAAAAGAAACAAGGCATTTTGGCACTGAATGCATTCATGCAATTGTTGCAGATTGATTTGGACTGACCAAATTCAGACCATATTTGGTTTAATAAACATGACAATTGCCATTGCGGTAGAAACTCAGTCATTTTCACAGAATTTTGTCTACCCACACAAAATTTGATGTTTAGAAAAAAGCACCATTAATATGACTTAATTTCTGGTAAAATTATCCACATCAGACAAAACAGGGTATTAGAATGAGGTATGTCCAGTCTTTTAATAATTATATATATAAAATAACATTTAAATATGTATATTAAAACACTGGACATATCCCATTTTGAATATTCTGGGCTGTCTGCTTTTACAAATGATATGCCATGATGGGGGTAATTTTCATTTCTGGGTTGCCATATGGACTCAAAGGCAACATAGGCCCATAAAATCCATCTGGCAAATTTCAATGTGTAAAAACTGAAATGGGCAAGCTTATTATGTGACACTGTAACTTTAAACAACACCATGAAACCTTTACATGGGGGACATTGTTGTACATTACAGCATACAAATATGGGACATTACAGCATTCAAATATGTGTGTTTTATCACAGTAAATGCTAACAGTAGTACTACAGTCATAGTTAAAATATCATGCAGAACTTGATTTCTCACACTTTTTTATTCACATTAAATAGTTTTTTATATATCAATATTTGATGTGAAATGAGAGCCCTATTTCTCTGGAACAAAATGATAGATAATAAGTGTGGGTACACTTAATATGAATATGATAAATTGTGATTAAACAGACATATTGCACAAATTAAAATTCTAGGTTTTGTTTTGATCAGAACTACTATTGCCTTAAACATTAAGGGGTTAATAATGTTTCGAAGACAGATATGTTGGCCGGTAAATAAATTATCATATAGAAGATTATATACTAACACAAACAAACACATGTAAATATATATTTAAAAATGTTTAATATATTGCATTGTATTAAGTCAGTAAAAAAAGGTCTTTACTCTCTTTCAGACATTGCGGTGTCTACTTTCAAAAATACATCCTTTACAGTGACATTTTGATGTTTTGTATGTATTGACCTTTTAAACCATTGTGTGTTCAGTCAGTTCAGATGTTACATGGTTACATAACTATTGAGGTTTAAAAAAAAAAAAATAGGTCCAGTTCAGGCTTTTATAAATAGTTTTTTTTCTTTGATGATCTACTAGAAGGAGAAAGAAAGACTGAAGCTCCTTTTAGTTTTCAATCTCAGAAGAAACATTTATTATTGCCTCCTATCTGACAAGCATATTTCTCTAAGATCTTATAATCATTTATAGGCATTGATGTTAGCTATTATTGTCAATTTGAAAAAGCATCTCTCTTTTTATAAAACTTCTTATCATGGAGAAGATTCCATGCTGTCATATAAACAACTGGTCCTTTAACAGTTGTGATGGCACGAGATGTTGTGAGTAACAAGCTCTCTCAATACTTTATCTCTGCATATATTGTGTAGATCCAGCTATCTCATAACATTCTAGATTTCTTATTCTTTTTGGAGTCAACTAGTTTCACATTAGTACCCAAACCTTCTGATTTGAACATGCCCATGTGACCTAAATGCTAGCCCCCACCCCCCCTCCCCACAGCCCCCAATTGATGGGTGGTGGATGGAGGCGATTAGATAATTCAGGAGGGAAGGCATACTTTGTGCTCCTCAACCTCCCCATTCTATGGAATTCGGGTAGGGAAAAAGGAGGGTGGACATGCCATTCTAGTGCATTAGGGCATCACTCTCTCCATAATGGGTGTCTAGGGATCCCCGGTGCCCTAGCCACCAATTGCTTACATGGTTTCTACCTCCCTCCTTCACTGTGATAGTGACCATTGGCCAATAAATCTAAACATCAGTAGAAAAAGAAAATATACCGTACTTACTTTTACAATTTTTCTTTATTCTAATTTCTTCTTTTTTTGGCCCTAGAAATGGACAAAAAAAATATTCATAAAATGCAACCATTACCAATAAAAAATATATGAATATCAAAAAAAGTGACGAACAAACAAAATACCCATCCATAAATTTAATCTATTGTTGCTCATGGAAGGCTCTACACAGATGGATGACACAATACAAGAAAGTCTTTTATAAAGGTCATCCCCTGCTTGAATTTTAAGTAAGAACACTCTCTCTGAGGGCTGGTAAGCAATCACATTGCTCACACAGTCAAGTCACCTCTCACGAACCTTACCTGTTAATGTGTTGCCAGACTTCTCCATATACACGTTAATTTACTGGCTTCAGTGAGTCAATAGGAAGGAGGCATTTTTAGCAACTAGGCAGCAATAGCTTTGTAAATGTCCAAATGCTATACTTTATATAGAATTTGTATGAGAAAAGCACTTTAAGTGAAAATATTAACACTTACATTGAATGCTGGCTGGATGGTAATAAACATGAGAATGGCAAATCATTTTTGCCCACTTGGACAAAATTTTGAATGTCTGTACATAGTTTGAACGTGGAATTACCACAAAAAAATTTAAAAAAGGCTTTAGACTTAACTTTATAAGTAACACATAATCATGATAGTTACATAGTTACATAGCTGAAAAGAGACTTGTGTCCATCAAGTTCAGCCTTCCTCACATTTGTTTTTTGCTGTTGTTCCAAAAGAAGGCAAAAAACCCCAGTTTGAAGCACAATTTTGCAACAAGCTAGGAAAAAAAATTCCTTCTTGACCCCAGAATGGCAGTCAGATTTATCCTTGGATCAAGCAATCTTTAAGGAAATATATTATAATATCTGTATGACAAAATTATGATGATAAATTCATTATGAGTATAATGAAGTCTTTTTCTACCATGGAAAATGTAATTGCCATTATTTAATTGTTATCCAAGTGTAAACATGGTACACATTTTATTTTCAAGATGTTTCTGCAATAGTCATTTTCGAAATGGTTTGGTCATTTATGCCTTCAATATTAAATAAATCAATTGAGGTTTACATTGAGTTATTTATGATTACACACATTCATTGTGTTATTGTAGGAGAAATATAATCTCTAAAATCAGTTTTATTACAAATGCCATTAAATTGTGTCACTGTGATTAATTATTTTCCTATGCAAGTCATCTACTGTGATATAAATATATAATCTAAGGACATCACACTTCCATACTCATTATTGCTAGATCGTGTATATCATTTCAAGTTAAGTACTCGTACAATTATGCATGTTCAGCAACTGGGCCTTGTTTGTCAAAGCCAAACAAGAACAAGTATAATATAGCAGGGTCTGCTTCAAGGATTTGAATAAATTAAGTGCTTGTAAGTGGAGCAGATAGCATGTGTAGCAAAAAAAATGATATTCTACATTAGTAAAAGACTATAGTCCAGCATCGCAATGTGAGGAGTGAAGTTTGACTAGGATTAGAAAATATATTTTGTGTAAGAAAAGGTTGTCAATATAAGGAACAGACTTTGAGCTTGAGCATTGACAAGGAATTTAGAGTAGAGTTCAGGAATATTTGGAGTTTCCACTGTTTTAGCAGTCGGATCCTTTACTAGAGTTCCCTTAGATATTGCATTAAATTACAACGTTTACCCCTCACTGCAGAATCTTTTGAGTTTTCTATATCTATAGCACTGAACAGATTTCTATTTACTTTTGTTTTACTGTCTTCAGTGAATTATGACCCTCAGTGTTATTTCTTTGAGATATTTCCAATATACATATCTATCTATCCATCCATCCATCCATCCACTGGATGATGCCAAATATATCCAATGCTTCTCATAGAAGAGCACAAAATTCAGTGCTTGTCTAGGAGAATCTTCAGATTGGTGGCTTGAATGTTTCTCTAGGGAAGGGTAGCATTGCACTAGAGACCATAGAGATCATTTTGATCTCATTGTGAATGAAGCTGCTATTTGCTCTAAGCCAGTGAGCTGAGTCCTACACCGAAAGGCTTGGCTATAATTGGGTAGTGGTGCCCAGCAGACCACAGGTAAGACATCAAAGCAAAGTCTACTTAGACTGGGGAGTGCCATTGCGCTTCTGACATCATAACCACTACAGTGCCCAGCAGTGATTATGGTGTTTGTAATGTTGCTTTAATAATTCTTTACATTATATATATCTACACTTTATTACATTATGTGATATGGTTTCTGCTTAAAATTATGCTTTATTGTAGAGTTTTTGAAAACATTTGCTTAAATATGTAACGTATTACTCACACCTATTAATTAACACTACTTTTTGTACTGTTTTATTGTGATGCTAGTATAGTGTAGAGTAGTATACTTAAGTGTACTGCAGTCACCTAAAAGTATATGCATGATTGTTGTGATTTGTGGTGAGGTACATTGAAGTTTACGCATATATTATTTGTAATTCACATGTGATTTTGCACATATTTTACATGATAAAATTTCACACAATTTGTGTTATATATCACTGGGTTGTACACCAATACACAAGTTTGGTCCAAATAAATAATGATCTAAAGGAATTAGCGCAAACAGACTATATGCATTACATTACTTTATCAAACGCAAAAAGTACAGCACCTCTAATCGACGCCACAATCTTTGATTTATTTTTTTGTCTGTAGAATACAAAACAGTATATTTTAGTCCACACAGATAATTATTCAATAAGGTTCAGCTTGCTTCTGTGTAAAAAAGTTCAGTTCCTTGATATCCTAATTTTACATCCTTTGCAGACTGTCTTTGTACAAAAAAATATATCTATTAATAGTGCTGAAAAAGCACCGAGTCATTTCAACTCTGACATTTTCGGTCCAAGACCAAAGGTATTCTACTTTGTCTTTTTTTTTTTTTTTTGCCATTCTTTCATAACTGCACCTTTTGTTCCATGAGATGATGAAAGATGCAGCACTGAGCTCTGACAGTAATTTCTGTCTCTGGTGTGTGGCATAAGAAATGAATTATATGCTCTCTCGAATGCCTCATTTGCTGAGCTGTTTCTGAGCTATAATGCTGCTGCAATCTGTAAGAGAAAACAGCTTGTATCACTGCAATGCAGGTTCTAAAAAAAACAAAAAAAACAAACACGTTTATCAGGATTAAATTATGGAAATCCTATAGTTATGTCTTCAACTGTATTATATAAGCTGCATAATCCTAGCTGGCGAATATTGAACAGCAAGGAATTCCTTAACATTTATTGTTATTTCTTTTGTTTTCTTGGCAAAGGATGGTTTTAAAATTATTATTATTTTTTTTTTTTCTTTAATTATTGTGAAGAGAAAAAAGAGATTATAAATACATATTCTAGAAAGATGTTATGATCTGTATCCACACTACACTGGATCAGATGAGATAGAAAGCTATGACGTACAATACCTATTGAATAATTTCACAGTGTATCATAAAGCAAGCTTTGGAGAATATCTAACATGACATGATTTAGGGAGAACCCTCTTTGAACCCAAACATTTTACAAATAGCCTGAGAACTTGTTTTACAATCTCGGATGTGCATCTCTAAATGTTTAATTGAACATGGAGCAAAACATACTGTTTATTTTATAACTTTATGTTTTATCTGTATTAAAAAAAAAATACATCGATAAAATAATTATTAAAAGTACACATACATTATCACAACATTGGGATTTCCATTAACATTTGTACATCAATCACAAATATAACTCCCGCCCTCCAAAAACTGTTGTAAGGTATTCTGTGGTTTCACTGTCACAATATTTAGCCCCTTTATTACAAAGTGTTAATAGAAAAAAAAGTTGCAAAATATATGTATATATAGCTAGGGAAAAAAACTGTTATATAGGTTACTACTTAAGGAAATGTGTTTTTATTCAGGTGTTATTCAGTACAAGACACACCATAATGACTCGTTTCCAGCTTACAGGACTTTAACTTATTTTCTTGTATTGGAACCACTGGGGTCCAGAGGTACTATTGGCAGCTGCTTTATTCCATTGGGAAATAAGCCTATTTGAGGCTATAACATGTGTTTGCACAATTAAGATAGATGTCTTATTGCGCTATTACTTTTGTAAGTGGTTTTCTTTGGTTAGTTTTACATCATATTTGAATTAATAAATACTTCACTATGATTTTTATTTTTATCTTTTATCTCTACATGCAATTTATCATCTATTGAGTGGTAACTATAATACGACAAGAGTGATTGTGGCGCCTTATATTGTATACCCAGTGTGTATACACATATTTGTTTTTTATATGTTATTGAGTATAAAAGATTATGTTCAACAATACAAAAATATTTAACCAGGAAATGTATATTTTGCTTTCCCCACTTTTGTAGTAATTTATTTTCTAGATGTTTTTATTACGTACACTAAATGAACACTTAAGCACTAAGAATACAAGCTTGTACTTATAATACTATCATGATCCTGTCCCTAGTTGTATTCAGGCTCCCTCTCCGTTTTTATAAAATAAAAGTTTTACTTACCTCTTTCTAGCTCTGATTTTCCCTCAGTGCTTCTTACTTCTCTGCCTCCTCTAATGAGGACCAATCTAATGATTATAGAGATGCATTTGACACCTGATGTGCATGCGATGGGAGAGCCACATGCACATCCAAGTTTACCTTGTAAAAAATTGTATTCAGTGATTTCCTATGATATTTTGAATTAGGTGAGTTTTACTCTGTCAGTGCAGTGGAAGCACCTCTAGTAGTTTTATCTATGAAAGCCACTAGAGGTGTTTTACATTGCAGGGCTAAAGGACAGGGCCAGTTCACCCAGACCACTTAATTGAGATGGATTGCTCTGGGTGACTTTAGTGTCTCTTTAATAATAATTGTCTTAATGGGTAGCAAAGGACAAAATGTTGAGTTGACTTAGGTGGGTATGTAAAATGTGACTCAGAAATACTGCTGTTGACATTCTTAACTGCTGAGCTATCATTCTTGCATGTATCTTCAAAAGCTTCTGAAATATGAATTAATGAAGAACGAGAAGCAGCGTTACAATTTACAGTAGGTATACAACTATAGTACAAATGGTTAAAAAATACCTTGGATGTTTTAAACTGATCTGATTGCTATAATATACAATTTATTTGTTGATATTAGTTTTGTTAAGCTCGAAGATGAACTTGTCAAATTGCAGGTTGCAATGTGGTATACTGGGAAATTAATATTTTATTTATTTATGTTTGAAAAAAATCTTTGAATGGACTCCAACTGGTGAATATGCTCTTCCCACCAACCCAGGTGAAGGTTCGTATACGATGGGGCACAAGCAGTCCCCATCGCAGCCCCCTCACCTGGTGGTAAAATTAGCCAATAAATAGGAAATAAGCACCACAAAAACAAAACAACAGATAGAACCATAGACTACTTGGATATTGGCTTAAATGAATGTTCAATTCAAACTTTAAGTTCACAAGCTATGTATTTAATTTGGAGTTTAATTTGGTTTAAATACAGTACGTAATATATATGGCACTAATTCTAATGTTTTGTAGAAGCCAAAAGTGTATTAGTTTGAACATATGATCCATAATGCTAAATTCAGAGTATTAATTTCAATGTTTATATTATTTTTCCAGATGACCCATACCTAGAGGGAGTCCAAAGTGCAGAGATGTATGCTCACCCTTGCAGATAAACACAGTCCAAGGGGACCAGGTAAGAAGCCACCTGGGCTGTGAATCTGTGCACAGGGTCTTGGCAGGAAAAATGCTCCAATTTACAATGCAGGCAAGGGCACAAACAAAAGGATCGATGAGAAGTAGCCGTGGTAAGAGGATGTCAGAGGTTAGAATAAATGAGGAGAGGAGTCAAGATCAGAAGCCAGGGTCAGTCTGGAGAATATAAGCTCAGAAGACAAAATATTAGGAACCAAATAGAAACATAGAAACATAGAATGTGACGGCAGATAAGAACCATTCGGTCCATCTAGTCTGCCCAATTTTCTAAATACTTTCATTAGTCCCTAGCCTTATCTTATAGTTAGGATAGCCTTATGCCTATCCCACGCATGCTTAAACTCCTTTACTGTGTTAACCTCTACCACTTCAGCTGGAAGGCTATTCCATGCATCCACTACCCTCTCAGTAAAGTAATACTTCCTGATATTATTTTTAAACCTTTGTCCCTCTAATTTAAGACTATGTCCTCTTGTTGTGGTAGTTTTTCTTCTTTTAAATATAGTCTCCTCCTTTACTGTGTTGATTCCCTTTATATATTTAAATGTTTCTATCATATCCCCCCTGTCTCGTCTTTCCTCCAAGCTATACATGTTAAGATCCTTTAACCTTTCCTGGTAAGTTTTATCCCGCAATCCATGAACCAGTTTAGTAGCCCTTCTCTGAACCCTCTCTAAGGTATCAATATCCTTCTGAAGATACGGTCTCCAGTACTGTGTACAATACTCCAAGTGAGGTCTCACCAGTGTTCTGTTCAATGGCATGAGCACTTCCCTCTTTCTACTGCTAATACCTCTCCCTATACAACCAAGCATTCTGCTAGCATTTCCTGCTGCTCTATTACATTGTCTGCCTACCTTTAAATACTTCAACCAGAAACAATTAACTGACTCTGCCCTCTGGATAATAAGCAATCTACCTCAGGTGGACTTAGAGTGACATGAGCAGCCACGGGTAAAGTCCAGCCCCCTACTGCTGCAGACAAGGCAAGGATAACAGGTCTCAAATCACACTAAATGAATAGGTTCAGCTTGACTCACCGGCAAGAAAGCAGGACCAGGCCACTGAAGGATCCAGGATAAAATCCCCTGTTTGGCACCTGTGAGGCGGCTAGCCGTCTGGATGCCACGGTGATAACATTTAATTTATATTGCAACATTTTTATTTATATTTGCAATAAATATATTTGATTTATTTCTTATAATACTAAATAATAAAGAAAAACAATCCTTTAAAATGTCACACGCCAAAAAGAATATGTTTTCTATCAAAAATTCTGAGAATGCAGACAGTGCACATAAAAGGTTATTAGTAACTGTATAACTTAAGTCCATGGGCTTATCCACAATACCCAAGTGCATAATTGTTTCTCTCTTTTGGAAATATTGAAGCTAGCTTAAAATGAATCATTGCATTTTGTAACATCATGAAAGGGATTACTTAATTGAACGATTTTTGGGGTGTTGCCAATCTTATATAAAATCTGCATCAGAGACACTGTTAAAAAAAAAAATGAAATCCTTTATAAGGTGACAAAGTCGGATAAATCATTGACATGCTAATGCCTAAGAGTGACATTTATATCAATGGATGTTTTTTCACATTAAATGCATATTGGTTGGAACTAAAAACATTTTAACAATAATAACATAATAAAAACAAACTTAGCTTTTTTACATATGTATGTTATACTGGCAAATATTCCAGAGCAACACAGTGCTTGATGGGAACTTCAAATGATTAAACTATATGAATAACTTTTGTGACTACCACAAAAAAATTGCAATAATGAAATTCTGTGAATGAAGTGTATCTTACAATGCAGGTGTGGAAAACTGTATACAACAGATTTACTTTGGTTATGCATTCTGTGAGTTGGTCAATGCTAACACATGTCAAAACATGTCCCCATAACACATATGTGTGAGACAATCTATTTACCTGTAGTGCAATGGAATAGATATTTTTTTCCGTATCTGTAAAAAAAAAAAGTTACTCACAGAAAAACAATGAGGATTGAAAAGAACCTCTAAAATGTAACATGAAGGACCTCCCACACACTATAGAATCTTCCCCGAGCCTAAAGTCCTTTAAGAGATCCCTCTCTACATACCTAAAAACAGAATGCACCTGTCATCGTTGATTATATATTTTCTACCTGTTCTATGTTAAATGTTGTATATATTGTGTATTGATATTGTTTTTGTATTTTATTGTACCATAATGTATGAATGCAATGTTTTGTGGACCCTGGACATACTTGAAAATGAGAGAAATCTCAATGTACCTTTCCTGATAAAATATTTTCTAAATAAAATAAATAAATAAATAATATAGTGTAATGAAGGTGTGACATATTTACTAAATCTAGAGAATTAAAAAGCTACATGGCATGTAGTTTAAGCACAACAACAGTTTGCTTGTAGCACATATATCTAAGACACAAAATGAAAAAGTAGCATATTTGTAGTATACTTAAGCAGTAGTTGTGGAAAATTAAGAGGGAATTTAAGTTTTAAGTCAACTAGCTAAAAACAATAGTTGAAAAATAATTACTCCTATTTGATTATCATAACATAAGTGGGCCATTCCTTTCTCAATTATCCTCAACTTTAGGTTTTGTGAATAAATCCAGTCATGAGATAAAGATAATACAAAATAGCTCACAAATGAATAAGTTCCTTTTCCAGTGTATGAAATAATTAAACAATGACTGGTTTCATCACTAAACAATGTCTAAGGTTTCTATTAAAGAAAAAATAGTTAAAAACCACAAAATTAAACATAAAATATATTTCTTAAAATATTTAAATTACGTAAGCTGCAAGATGCTGATTCAGTGTAAATACACAAGAAAACAGAACTCATGAAAAAAGTAACAAATAGAGTGAAAAAGAGAAGGAACAGTAAACAAATCTAAATTTATATTATATAATATATAGTTTTTTTATTACTGTTTCTCCTTCTACCCCCCACTCCCCTCATTGGCCACTTCTCTCTTGATCTATGTAAAATCACCATTAAGTGACTGTCCCCTACCTGTCCTCTAGCCCACAATCTTCTTTTTTTCCCCATCAATCATCCTTTTTTGATGTCAACAGGGAAATTCCAAATTGTCAATCAAGTCAAATATGTGAATCAAGTCAAGTCAAAATCAAATTAACAAAAAAAAAAGTTAGACACACAGAAGAACTTGTGTTTAATTTACTTTGGGATTCTGCTTTCAGCTTGGAGTTCAACTGGGCTAAATTCAGATGAATTACAGTTTATGATGAAACAAATCGTCAAGTCTAAAACTAGGGCATAGGGGGATCTAAAGTTGACTTCTAGAACCAATGACTATACAATTGTTTTTACTTATCACATGTATGGCAGAGTCTAGATTTATTAGTGATAATATCATTTTTACAGGAATTTAATATAATTAGCAGTACACTGACACATGCATTTTCCTGCTATTTGATATACAGAGCTAGTGAGAAAAAGTAACAAATTGAGGGGAAAAAGGGACCAGTAAACAAATCTAAATTTATACATTTATTAACATATACATATTTACCTATAGATTTTAATTACTGCTCTTTTTTTCCCTTCACTGGTCACCTCTCACGTGATCCATGCATAAAATCACCATCTACTTTTTTGATACCACAAGTGAAAATTTAAATTGCGAATGAAAAAAAACATTCTTGTCCATTATGTATTGTTATATTCAATCTGTTGTCCATTAAATGTTTAATTTGTTTTGTGATTCTGCAACATTTTCAGAATTTGAATGATCACCCCATTGAGACAAATTTATGTGAATTGCAGCTTATGCTTAAACAATTCTCCAATTCTAAAAGCCAAAGCATTGGGGGGTATAAGCTGACTTCTAGAACAAATGTCTATACATTTGTCTGTTTTTTTATTTCCTTAACACATTTATGGCATATTCTAAATGTATTGCCGTCATTGGGGGATAAAGATTGGCAATGAAATTACAGGAGCTTGATCTATTCTATTTTATCATCAATACACATTACCATTGATTAATGGTATCCTATATCATATTTCCTATAGACTGTAAGCTCATTTGAGCAGGGTCCTCTTCAACCTATCGTTCTTGTAAGTTTTCTTGTAATTGTCCTATTTATAGTTAAATCCCCCTCTCATAATATTGTAAAGCGCTACAGAATCTGTTGGCGCGATATAAAAATGGTAATAAAAATAATAACAATAAATACAAATATGTAAGTGAGAAATAAATATCCTTGACCATATATGGGGAGTAAAATCTTATTTAATACCTCATTTCAGAATGGGTACATCTTCTCTAAATTCCCTAGTGGTTAGCAAAAGTAAATTTGAGAGGTTCTATTTTTTAGATCCTAATCAATCACAACTCATCCTTGATCTTCCCAGATCCATAAAGGGCACTGTAAACCTTGTGTGAATTTATTTCTTGTTTTTGGTCTTGGGAAAGCTCTATTAGTTTGTTGTTTGCAAGGGATTCATTTGCAGATTGATTCTGATTAAAGATTGCTACTAGAATGAATATGTTGACCTATTCCTAGAAGGAAAGGGAGTTCCTAATTGGAAACTGAATTCAGCATTTTATATCATATGACAATTTTTGAAGGCAAGTATTTTTTGAAGGCAAGGGACTGTTGTGGCCCTGACTTAAATATTAATATTAATCTTTTAATTAATATATAATAATTAAGCAATAAGTAACAACATTAATATTTTTTTACAGTTCGTGGTATTATGGTCGAATATGTAAATAGAAAATACACAAATCATTGTAACGCTAAATGTATATTTAATATAATTATAATGACAAGTAAACAATGCTAGCAGAATGTAAATTCACTAGAATAATTATACAATATAAAACTACAACATATCCCTTACAAAAGGCTATAACAGTTGCTAAATGTTACAATGGATTGATATTATTTACAAGGGGTTAAGTCAGAGGTGGTACTACATCTTAGGTACAGTCAAGTAAGGCATAGAGACTGAATTCCTCCTACATCTGGTTTTTATTAAGTGTATTCCTTAGTAGGATGGCCTGTGATGTCACTGCCAGAAGCACATGGCTTAAGGATTCTTACACACTGCCCCTAGTTGTGCCTCTAAAGCATTAAACTCATTATGCTTTATTTTATGACATAAATCGTTATATTAATAGCATTGCAGAGACATATAAAAAAAATTATATATTATAACTAATTATCTTCAATGTTCAGGAGCAGTGGAATTTATTAGATAGGTGGGAATTTAAGTATGGAGTACCAACAGAAAAGGCTAAAAAAATACACTAAAGCTGAAAGAAGTAGAAATTGTTAGCTGAGGACATTGAAAGAACATTTACATGAATGCTAATACGTTGATGTTAAGAAAAATCGGTGGAGTAAAAACATTTGTGATTTAATAATTAATAACTTTGGTAAGAACAAAACATGTGTGAGGAAGGCTGAACTTGATGGACGCAAGTCTCTTTTCAGTTATGTAACTATGTATCTATGTAACAGCTTTAATAAAGTGTTAGACTCTATTGGTTTTACATTTTATTTTAATTTTATAATGTTTCCTGCTTTGTGAGAACTCAGCTATAAAACTGGAGGTATTAAAAGAATATTTAGAAAAAATGCACATCCGGTGCAGGGCAGAAAATGTCCTACACTTGTTGTGTTAAGAAGGGGGCTAAGTGGATAACCAGGGCATAACCCCAAAGTACAAATATAGAAAAAAAAATTAAGACAGGTCTCACACAAAAACGTAGTACCTGACTACTAACTTAAAAAACAAACTTGATCCACTTTTTTGTGACAAAAATATTGCCTTAAGCCTTTTCCACTCCCTGTTTTAATATACATATTATAATATGATTTATACAAATATTTTGAAGGTCAGTATGATTTTGAAAGGGCTCATAAACTCAACTTTTCCAATTCGGGAGGCTAGGTAGGGATTAACCCACTGAAAACTGTATGTCTGGTAAGGCTGAGGTTAACCTACCAATGAGATTGCATCTGAGATCATTCTTGGCAATTGAAAACCACTCTCACTGATGCTGATTGGCTGTATGATGTAATTAAGAGGTGTGCCCTACCTCTATATATTACAGGAAGATTGGGACCAGTCTCATTGCTTTTCTAGAAAGGCACATTTGAATGCTGAAACATATGTCAAGCAGACTCTACTTATTATTTTATTCAGGGATTGCAATTTATTTAGCATTCATGTAACTTTCTTTATTCACTATTAGTTTAGATGCTGAGGGGGACTGCCATGAAGCAGTAAGGGAGGAGGTGGATTGGTGTAGGTTATTTAGCAAGCGAGCTTAAGCAACATTACTGGTCATTTTCCCACGCTAGACCTCTTAACTCCCTATTCCCCTCCTGATCCCCTGTCTATCGCGCCGGCTGTATACTACACTGCTATTAGGGGGACTGCCATGAAGCAGTAAGGAGGGTGGAGAAGGTGGATTGGTGCAGGTTATCTAGCAAACAAGCAACATTATTGGGTATTTTCCCTCGCTAGACCTTTTTACTCCCTATTCCCTCCCGGTTGACTGTCTATTTCTGCGGAAGCTGCATATTAGATACGAATGCAGTATTACTGTGATATTATAGTGTCTGGTATATATTTTTTAGGCTTGGCATTCTTTTTAAATTATACTAGATTGTATTTTTAGGAGGCTTCTTGTCATGTTGAATAGTATTTATGGATTTATAATCTGATTTACAACTGGTTAAATGCTATTATTATTATTATTATTATTATTATTGCCATTTATATAGCATCAACAGATTCAGTAGCGCTTTACAATATTATGAGGGGAGATTTAACTATAAATAGGACAATTACAAAAAAAACTTTCAGGAACGATAGGTTGGAGAGGACCCTGTTCAAGTACGCTTACATTCTATGGGAGGTGGGGTGTAAAACACAATAGGACAGGAATTTGCAATGAAATAAGGTGGGAGTGAGGCAGAGCTGGAGGAGAGAGTAGAGTTCTGCCCTTTAGGAGAAAGCAAGAGATAGCTATGTGAGGTAGAGGTTAGTCTGGGAGGCCATAAGCTTTCCTAAAGAGATGGGTTTTAAGGAACTTCTTAAAAAATGCAAGACTAGGGGAGAGTCTGATGGCAGTAGGTAGGCTATTTTATAGGAAGGGAGCCACCCGTGAGAAGTCCTGCAAGCATGAGTTGGCCGTATGGGTGCAAACAACGGACAGGAGGTGGTCATAGGCAAAGCATGATTAATGGTGTCAAAGGCAGCAGAGTGGTCATGAAGAATTAGTATGGAGTAGTGGCCTTTGGATTTAGCTGCTATCTCATTTACTATTTTTTTATCATACCTGATGTGCACCAAATATAGCCTAGAATTCATAAGGAAACAGATACTATTAAGTTACACTGTTTAACCTGGCAACACTGTTTTTGAATCTAACAGCCAAGTGGATAACTTCTGGTTACAATCATGTCATGATACAATCTACCTCCAATCTATTAAATATCACATATAGTGTTTTCACTACCATATGTACATATTGGAAAACAATTTGTTCACTTATTTATTCACTTTTGTTTTTCTCTGTGTGCACTATCACAATTAAGTGTTTATCTCTGGTTCATTTGTTTTTGTTTTTTGTGGCACTACTATACATCATTGCCATCTAATAAAGTTTTCTTTTTTTCAATTTTATTTTCTTTCAATTTTTGCTACACATAGGACCTGAATATCTATAGTGGTAACATTGTGAGTCCTGGTACCAGTTCTTTGTCTGGGACCAGTTCTCATTTTTTTTTCTGTATTAAAAGACATAAGCGGGTAAAGGGCATTCACATAGATAATGGGTCTTACACCCAAATCATTTTGGGTGTACTTGTGCGCAATGCCCAAATAGATCCAACTTACGTTTTACGCTTTGGAGTTTTTCTTATTCTTGCAAATGAGTGGTAAGAAAGGACACTCTGTTGACTTTCATGATAAGTGATGGAAAATTGTGTTAATATGAACCATAAATATAATTTACTCTTATATAAGAATGCATGTTTCAAATTTGGTTGTGTTCTTTGTTACTACCTTCTTATTCTTGGTCTTCCATAACCACTTTCTAGATCCTGTATTTCAAAAGTATAGAATTCATGAAAGTGGATAATGATAAAATTGTTAAAATAAACTTTGATAACATAAATACTCAAAACACATTTGTCATTTTTCGACACTGTGCATGTTGGAGGGCAAAAGAAGAATATTTTTTGTAAAATAATAGGTACTGTGTTACAACAAATGTTATAAGAAATAATAATAGCTGCAAAATATTTTAACACATGAATATAGAAATGTGTATTAATGCTTTGATTATACATTCTTTGGAAAAAATACATATTTATCGGTTAATTGGTTAACACATCTCAAATTTTAAAACACTGCATAACATTTATATAATAGGTTTACCTTATTCAAACAATTATGCCTATCACTAAAATACTCAGCAGTATGTTTTTGTTCATAAATAATAATACTTGGAGTGAGAAGGTTAAGTTCATTATATTTAATTAGAAGCAGCAGAGGCAAAAAAAAAAAAAAGAATAGAAGAAATGTAGGTGAAACATTTCCCACTGTATGGCACTGTTTGTTGGTCTGCAATAAAACAGTTAATGTATTCAATTTATAGAACAACAACAAAAAAGAATGTTAATGGCATCACAAATTTGGAGAATATCTTAATACATTCAAATGTAAATAGAAATTGCTTTCTAGAAGTAAATAAAGAATGGAACATGTAAATAAAAATGCTGTTATGTTTACTAGTTATGAATTAAAAAAGAAATATTGAAATAGAATGAAGATCTTACATAGACATTTAATAGGCATGTGCACTGTGAGAAAATGTGATGGGCCAATGCATTTTTCCAAAAAGGAAAACATTTTTCTGCACCCCTGAATTTCGGCTAATTGCTGAATGCAGAATTTTGTTCTCAAAAACCTGGTATCAGGAATAGAATCAGATGAACCAAAAGTACCCAGAAATGGATAAATCAGTGCATTACAAAATGTATGCATATATTCCTACCTTTTGCTTTAGAGATCAAGTAAGACAAAGTAACCAATAGAGAGAAAAAATAGTGGGAGCAGTTTTATTTATATATATATATATATATATATACCTGAAAGCAACAACCAACACAGTTATAGTGGGGAAAAAATGTGATCGAACACCCCTTCCATCTGAAATCTGTGGATAGTTAATACAATGTTAAACAAAAATTTGCACACCAGTCAAGCCATAAGACTTGCTTTTCCCACATAAATCACATATTTGCAGTGATGTTACTATCGCAAATGATTCTGGGTGGACATATGCAAATTTGTTTAACAAAGAATCACATTTTTGCCTCATTCCATTTTAAACATGGATTCCTTTGAGTCTGTGTTTGCTGTATACAACAACTTTGAAACAACTTGGGAAAATATGCAAAGCCAGTGAACCACTAATGGACAGCCATTTCATTGTTAATGCAAATCATAATCATGGGGTTGGTTACTGGTTTGCTTATTGAAGCTTGGTAGTGCTTGGGAAGCAAAATCCAAATAGGTTATGGTGGGGAAAAAATGTGATCGAAAAACCCCTTTCATCTGAAGTCTGTGAATAGTTAATACAATGTTAAACAAAAATCTGCACACCAGTCATGCCATAAGACTTGCTTTACCCACAGAAATCACAAATTTGCAGTGATGGCAGTTGTGTTTCAAAGCTGTTGTATACAGCAAACACAGACTCAAAGGAATCCATGTTTAAAATGGAACGAGACAAAAATGTGATTCTTTGATTAACCAGTTTGCAAATGCTCAACCAGAATCCTTTGCAGTAGTAACATCACTGCAAATTTGTGATTTCTGTGGGAAAAGCAAGTCTTGTGGCTTGACTGGTGTTCAGATTTTTGTTGAACATTGTATAAACTAACTACATATACTTGGATATATATCCAAGAGCGCTGAAAACACGTTATATATTAGGCAACTTTAATTAAGGATTCCTTTATCATTTTGCTCTATACATTATGTACATATACAAGATCCAGCACTCTTAGTCATTCAATAAACATCAACTTCAAAGCTCAGATAATTTAACCTTTTGTTTTATTTTAGTTTTTTTGTAAAAAACAAAACAAAACCTAACTAATAGGGTTTTAGTTACAGAATATGAACATACACTGCATAAGCCTGCCACAATGTCAATCTACCCGATTTTTGGCATGTCCTCTCCTAGCAACCCAATGCCTGCTCTTTTGAGATTAACTATCTATACCCAGGCTTGGCAACCTTTGGCACTCCAGATGTTTTGGACTACATCTCCCATAATGCTTTAACACCCATAATGCTGACAAAGCATCATGGGAGGTGTAGTCCAAAACATCTGGAGTGCCAAAGGTTGCCTATACCTGCCTTTACAATAAACCAAAAAGACCTGTCTGTCATCCAATTAGTGTGGAATGATTCTCACCTGAAGAGGAGTTCTAACAGCTATATTATGTGGCTACAGTAAGAAAGTCACGTAACCTAATCTAAAAGCATTACAAAATCCATAATCATATAATAGTGGAAAAATTCTACATGTACTGCCAGTGTAAGCGAACCCTCATTTAACAGATTCTGGAAAACAAACATTTTGTAGTAGAGATATCTATACATAATGCAGGGCAATGTGTTGCACAATTTGAGGGACTTGCACTTGTAATGAACATAGAACAAATATATTTATATAACAGAAATAATAGAAACATAGACACATAGAATGTGACGGCAGATAAGAACCATTCGGCCCATCTAGTCTGCCCAATTTTCTAAATACTTTCATTAGTCCCTGGCCTTATCTTATAGTTAGGATAGCCTTATGCCTATCCCACGCATGCTTAAACTCCTTTACTGTGTTAACCTCTACCACTTCAGCTGGAAGGCTATTCCATGCATCCACTACCCTCTCAGTAAAGTAATACTTCCTGATATTATTTTTAAACATTTGTCCCTCTAATTTAAGACTATGTCCTCGTGTTGTGGTAGTTTTTCTTCTTTTAAATATAGTCTCCTCCTTTACTGTGTTGATTCCCTTTATGTATTAAAAATGATTGACATTGAGATGTAACAATAAAACAATGAATATATTATTATCTATAGTTTGCTGTGAATGGTGTTTATGGGAAACCTTCATTAAAACCAAATGTGGAAAGGGTTTTTAAACCTTTTTGTTTTTTTTTTTAAAGAGAAATACCCCACATCATGAACAACATCAGACTAAAGCACCTCAAGTTTAAGGATCTGTGGGGAATATCTCATGTGTGACCAAACACAAAAGTGACATTACTACTGTGATCGAGCAGTGCCACAAGGGACAGGTTTGTTACAAGATGGTGGCTTGGTTGTATAAACAAAGTGATTTAGCTCCTAAACAGCAAAGAATTGAGCAGTGAGACTGCAGGGGAATCGTCAATACACAAAACCACTTGAGCCCTGCATTAAGCAAATTTAAGTGATGACCTTTTGGTTTGTCACAATTTCTCAAACCTGTCACTGACTTGATGTGTTCCAAGATATAATGCGTAAAAAGTCAGAAGGTTTTTCCAACATGTCCTAAGTTCTAACCCTTACTGAACTTTAGTTTAAAAAGGATTTTACCTAGAATTCCTTAGTATGGCCACTGTTCCAAATAGATGGAACTTGTAACGGATCACCTGGTACCCCGACTGGGCACCTCCGTTGACGGACGCTTCCTAGCTGACGCCGAGGACCATAAGCACAGCACCGGACACCACAACCACCGCAGACTCCACAACCACCGCTTAACTGGAGTCTTGCCATCTTCCTTCCACCCTGGATCATCCTCTGACATCCAGGACCATGTGGGAAAAACCTGCAGACTCCACAACCTTCCTCCCTGGATCAACCTCTGACATCCAGGACCGTGTGGGAAAGACCTTTCCTCCAGGACAGCGTATCAAGAACAACTCTTAAAAGAGCTAAGTAATTAGAGCTCAGGGGAGTATACAAAGTATAGCAATTCCCAGTGTGAATATAGCAGTTCCCTACAATAACGAGACAAGGCTACATATTGAGGGTTAAGCAGGAACAGAATGAACTGAGGGTTTATTGTCTCTTTTATACAAGTTTTCCCACAAGGTTACCACCCATGTGGATCTTGTGGTACACAGGACACAAAGTTACAAAGCCAATCAAAACATTCTTGTACAGTCCCCTCTGCCTGTGATACAATTAACAAACGCAATGGACTAACTCAATTACCCACAGGCAAAAAACACACATTTTTCACAACACAGAAAACACCCCAAAACACCACATATCCCCACAAATATACATATGGATAGCCCTGATCTGGGTGAACAACATATCCAAAAATCACCCAGATCCGAGCAGGGGTTCAAAAGTTATGTGGAAGTCACATTTGACCGACCGCAAGCATGGCTTTCATGCCCAAAATAGTTCCACAGATTAAGGCTGTGCGGCCGGTCTATCTTCTCCTCTATCCTGGAGATAATTGGCTTAAGTTGCTGAGGTAAGCCAATTTTCTCCAGTAACAGTAATTATCTCTAAGTTCAAAAACTCTGTCCGAAAAGAGCTCAGATCTCATGAATACAGTTGGATTGCCATGGGGTTAAACAATAGCAAAGGCTGATGAGAGATTGAAGAGGGACAAAGCAGGGGAAGAGGCACATTTTCCCATGGATTTAAAGGGGCAGAAAAAGTGTTTTCAAATCCAATAAGTCACAGGGGCCATAATCACAAAAGGCTAGGCATTAGTCCTCTCCAAGAACAAGTGGCGAAGGACACTTCATCACAGAACTTTTTGCAGTAAACGTGGGAAGCATCTCTTTTAGTTGGCTATATTGGTTTAAAGAGGGCAGTATATATTCAAGGTATACTTCATGGACTACCAGCCCACATCATGATTATTGTTATTAACATTTATATAGTGCCTACATATTCTGCAGTGCTTTACAATATTGTAAATGGTGACATTTAGCAATACATAAGACAATTACAAAATGTTACAGGAACAATAGTTTGATGAGGACCCTGCTTGAAAGAGCTTGCAATCTAGAAGAGATGGAGCATAAAAACACAATAGGAAGGGCCATGTTATCATAGTTCCTTGTACATTGTATGAGGGTCTGTGTTTGACCTATCTGTAATCAAGTTTCTTAAAAAGGCCTTCTTCAAGCATCTTCTGGGATATTCCTTCTACGTAAAATGATGCATATATTTGGCCCCTTAATTTAATATAGGAGCAGCTGTACCTTAGCCTTAGGTACTGTCTGACTGGAATATCATTAAAGTTTAGTACATTTTTGTAGTAGTAGGTTTACTAAAGATAGTCATCCTGATGCATCCATCCTGCAAGATGACAAGGGTTGTGTTTAGGAAGGTTAGAGATGAAGTACCTACTTCAGAATGAACCATTAATTAATGCTCATTCACATTCAATGTTGACAAAATTGGGGAATTTCTCTGATGTACTAGTCCAGATGATAAGCACATCATGTATTTAACATTTCAAAGTAAAAATCAGTTATGTAAATTGGTACTTTAGTCAGAATAGATTATGTTTTCTTCCCACCAATCCAGGTGAAGGTTCACATATGATGGGTTACAAGTTTTCCCAAACATAGTTCCCCTCGTGTGGTGGTAGAGTATGCTTTTAAAAGTGAAAAGTTATTCATAAGTATATAGTTCAGTAATTAGGCCAAACATATCTTATATCTTTTGAAAGGATTGCTTGGTGCCAAAAAGTACATAGTGTGGAAAATGCTTTAGTAATACAGCCCATCCACATCAAGGCTACACAAAATCTTTGACACAGTCACACTTGAGAGTTGGAATAACTACACCCCCTGCCTGTAGACCCTATACTAAATACAGTTGCAAGAAAAGTATGTGAACCATTTGGAATGATATGGATTTCTGCACAAATTGGTCATAAAATGTGATCTGATCATCGTCTAAGTCACAACAATAGACAATCACAGTCTGCTTAAACTAATAACACACAAAGAATGAAATGTTGCCAGGTTTTTATTGAACACACCATGTAAACATTCACAGTGCAGGTGGAAAAAGTATGTGAACCCCATAGACTAATGACATCTCCAAGAGCTAATTGGAGTGAGATGTCAGCCAACTGGAGTCCAATCAATGAGATGAGATTGGAGGTGTTGGTTACAGCTGCCCTGCCCTATAAAAAACACACACCAGTTCTGGGTTTGTTTTTCACAAGAAGCATTGCCTGATGTGAATGATGCCTCACACAAAAGAGTTCTCAGAAGCCCTACGATTAAGAATTGTTGACTTGCATAAAGCTGGAAAGGGTTATAAAAGTATCTCCAAAAGCCTTGCTGTTCATCAGTCTACGGTAAGACAAATTGTCTATAAATGGAGAAAGTTCAGCACTGCTGCTATTCTCCCTAGGAGTGGCTGTCCTGTAAAGATTACTGCAAGAGCACAGCGCAGACTGCTCAATGAGGTGAAGAAGAATCCTAGAGTGTCAGCTAAAGACTTACAAAAGTCACTGGCAAATGCTAACATCCCTGTTAGTGAATCTACAATACGTAAAACACTAAACAAGAATGGATTTCATGGGAAGATACCACAGAGGAAGCCACTGCTGTCTAAACAAAACATTGCTGCACGTTTACAGGTTGCACAAGAGCACCTGGATGTTCCACAGCAGTACTGGCAAAATATTCTGTGGACAGATGAAACCAAAGTTGAGTTGTTTGGAAGAAACACACAACACTATGTGTGGTGAAAAAAAGGCACAGCACACCAACATCAAAACCTCATCCCAACTGTGAAGCATGGTGGTGGGGGCATCATGGTTTGGGGCTGCTTTGCTGCGTCAGGGCCTGGACGGATTGCTATCTTCGAAGGAAAAATGAATTCCCAAGTTTATCAAGACATTTTGCAGGAGAACTTAAGGCCATCTGTCTACCAGCTGAAGCTCAACAGAAGATGGGTGTTGCAACAGAACAATGACCCAAAGCATAGAAGTAAATCAACAACAGAATGGCTTTAACAGAAGAAAATACGCCTTCTGAAGTGGCCCAGTCAGAGTCCTGGCCTCAACCCGATTGAGATGCTGTGGCATGACCTCAAGAAAGCGATTCACACTAGACATCCCAAGAATATTGCTGAACTGAAACAGTTCTGTAAAGAGGAATGGTCAAGAATTACTCCTGACCGTTGTGCACGTCTGATCTGCAACTACAGGAAATGTTTGGTTGAAGTTATTGCTGCCAAAGGAGGTTCAACCAGTTATTAAATCCAAAGGTTCACATACTTTTTCCACCTGCACCTGTGAATGTTTACATGGTGTGTTCAATAAAAACATGACAACATTTCATTCTTTGTGTGTTATTAGTTTAAGCAGACTGTGATTGTCTATTGTTGTGACTTAGATGATGATCAGATCACATTTTATGACCAATTTGTGCAGAAATCCATATCATTCCAAAGGGTTCACATACTGTTTCTTGCAACTGTACATACTAAAAGAAGAAAAACTACCACAACAAGAGGACATAGTCTTAAATTAGAGGGACAAATGTTTAAAAATAATATCAGGAAGTATTACTTTACTGAGAGGGTAGTGGATGCATGGAATAGCCTTCCAGCTGAAGTGGTAGAGGTTACCACAGTAAAGGAGTTTAAGCATGCGTGGGATAGGCATAAGGCTATCCTAACTATAAGATAAGGCTAGGGACTAATGAAAGTATTTAGAAAATTGGGCAGACTAGATGGGCCGAATGGTTCTTATCTGCCATCACATTCTATGTTTCTATGTTTCTATCCCTCATCCCTCATGTTTCTACCTTGAAGCAGGACATCCTCCCTTAATCAGTACTTAATGAGTTCCTTTGACATAATGTTAAATGTAGCAATTTGTCATTGGTTGTTGAATAAGTATACTGATGTCTTGTAGTACACATGGGTTTTACACAGATAAAGATAATTGCCCAGAGGTTGTCCCATTAATCTGATGAGGTAGGTTCTTCCTCTTTAAAAAAAAACAAAAAAAAAAACTGGCAACAATCGGGAGGGGTCTGTTTGCCCTGGCAAATGTGGTATATTCAGCAACAAAATGCATGTCAGACAGTTCTTTCTTGTTCTTTTATTCTTGCACCTTGCACCTTTCACTTTGAACTTTTCACATGTAGCAGATACCTGACTTTAAGTGCCAGGATTATTTTTTCTTTTTATCCTTTAGTTCAGGGTCAGTACTGGAAGGTTACAGGGCATTGCCTGGTAAGCAAGGTAGTATTCCATTTTGAGGTCTGAAGGCCCATCTCCTTGGTTGTTTGTTTTGGTACAGATTGGTTTTGTAGGTACTGGGGGCAGTGGTGCATTTTGAATTTGTGCTGCCCTAGGCATGACGGAACTCAGGCACCCCCTAATTTAAATTTGCCCAAACCCTTCCGGTCAAGGCCACACTTCTTCCTGTTAAAGACTAACACACGCTTTGACTGACATACACACCAACTCACTGACCGGCACACACTGTCAAATACACTGACATACACTCACTGGCAGACACACATACTCAAAAATTCACTGATTTGACACAATCTGACAGACACACACAATTACTGATTGGAACCAATATGACAGACACACACAATTACTCAGACAGGCACTGACACATGCACTAAAAGACACGCATACACTCATTGACAGACACACATTCACTGACAAACACACATTGACAGACATACACACACACCCTCACAGGCACACACTGATAGACATACACACACATTCACTGACAGACACACACATACTCCCTCACAGACACACATTCACTGACAAAAACTCACTGACAGACACACTCACCGATATAAACACACTTTCGCTGACAGACAGACACACACACACTTGCATACAAACACACTCACTGAGACAGACACACACAAACTGACAGACAGACACACACTCATTGACAGACAATCAAACTCACTGGCAGATACATTCAGACACAATGACAGATATAACAATACATTTACTGACAGACAAACACACACACACACACACACTGAAAGACTGACACACACTGACACACACACACTGACAGACTGACACACACATTTCCCCCCAATATTTACAAATAATTATTTACTTTTATTTTAATTTAAATCCACCTAGCCTCCCTACCTTTGGGAGAGCTAGGTGGATTATTACCTGGGGTCCAGTGAGGTTGCTAAGCTGGCTGCTGGGCGGGAGGTGTGCAGGATGGAGGATTTTGCATAGAGTTGTAAATAGAATATTTATCATTTGTAACTATAATTTGTCATGAGAGAAGTATGTTTCATTCATTAGTAGAAGACAGCTCTGTTCATCTGAGCTCTCCTTTCGCATTTGTTATATTTTAGGTATGAATAATTTCCCCTATTTTATAACACTGCAATGATTATACATTTGTATTTGCATTAATGAAATAAAAAAAAAATTACTCTTGCAAAATGCACTTGAAACATTTAGGTCCTATTTGTGACATATACTTATCTGCATATACATATTTTGAATTGCTATATACAGTAGCTCTCGTGCTATAAATAACATTTATAATATCTAAATTTTGTAAAAATTTTTGACTAATAAAAAATAAATAAATATATATATACATCCAGGATATACTTAAAAACGAGAGAAATCTCAATGTATCCTTCCTAGTAAAATATTTTATTTAAAAAAATAAAAATAAATAAATAAAATAATATATTCTTTAAAAAAAAAAAAAAATATATATATATATATATATATATATATATATAATTGCTGCTCACAGAAAAGGTAATCAAAATAGATGTTTCCCTTTATGGCTGAGCAACTCATTGTCAGTACCTGTCAGTATGGCGGAAGTGTAATGTAATTGAAAAAGTGCTTTCATTGAATTTCTGATAAAAGTGAGCTATAGTCAATAGCCTTTTGACCTTCCAGTAACACAGTCTGAGTACAATAGTGAAGTTTAAGATGGACAATATAGCAAAGATTTTACAAATAAACCTTCAAAGCTGAACTAATCCTCTTCTGGTATCTGGTCAGTATAATAATAATAATAATAATAATAAGAAGAAGAAGAAGAAGAAGAAGAAGAAGAATACAAATGGTTTTATTAGTAAAATGGAAATGAAACACCTCAATAAGAAATCAGAGAAACATATATTTCAGTAGGCTGTCAAAAATAACATAGCACATTCATTTAATTTCATTTATCTATAATGTGGATTTTCCATAGCAATCTGTGGTCATTCAGTTACCTCAAAATTAACAATATAATAGAACACATGTATTTTACTTATGCTATAGGAAAATATTCTAATATTAAACTTAATTATTGAATTCTGATGTTTCAATTAGACCCATTGCCAAAGGTATATAAAATCAAGCACTTAGCCATGCAGTCTGCATTTACAAACATTTGTGGAAAAAATTGGCCATTACGAAGAGATTTAAGCGTGGTACTGTGATAGGATGCCATATTTGCATTAAGTTAATCTGTGAAATTTCATCCCTACTAGATACTCCACGGTCAACTGTTAGTGGTGTTACTGGAAAGCGGAAGCATTTAGGAACAGCAGCAATTCAGCCATGAAACGGAAGACCACGTAAAGTCACAGAGTGGGGTCTCTGAGTCATGGTGCAGAAAAGTAGCTGAAGAGTTACAAACCTCAATTGTCATTAATATCAGCACAAAAACTGTGTGGCGAGAGTCTAATGGAATGGGGTTCCATGGCCAAGCAGCTTCATACAAGCCTTGCATCACCAAATACATTATTACATTTTAAATGAAGTTATTTAAAGTATGCGGCCACTAGTCTCTGGAGCAGTGGAAATGTGTTTTTGGAGTGACAAATCACTCTTCTCTATTTGGCAATCTGATGGGTGTCAGGATTACTAGTTGATCCAGCACGTAGGATTGTGTCATACAGAGGACTAAATGGTAACGTATTACCGGGCCTTAGAATGGCCGGACTTAATGCACCAAAGAATAGTCAGGATACTTGCTGGAGTCAGGGACACAGGACGAGACACAACGATAAGGGAAAGCCAGAAGTCAGGGATACCAGAATACAGGGAAGTCAAACGAAGCCAAAGTCAAAAAACAGAATTTAAACGCTCTGGAACACACTCTCTGACAACCACTAGGGAAACCATGACAGGGCAATGAGGAAAAGTAATTTTGATCTTAAATAAGTGCTTTTCATTTCTGACTGGCCGAGTGCGGCCTTTGACCCCAAAACAGGCGTGCGTCTCCCGCATGACGTCACGTGTACGTCGACTTTGTCATTAACGTGGGCGGACGAGGGGGGAATAATTTGGCGTGGATCCGCAGCAGAAAGATACATTAACATGTTGCAAGAGTCATTGGTACAGATGCACAGACGCTGGGCGCAAATACCGCAAGGTGAGGAGGAATATGTTACAATGGGTGAGTCTGGCGGATGGTAGGAGAACGTTACCTGCCGTACTGCACTGTGCCAAGGGTAAAGTTTAGTGGAGGAGGGTTATCGGTATGGGTCTGTTTTACAGGGTTTGGACTATAATTTAGCATAACAAGACATTTTGGACAATGCAATGCTTCCAAAATGGAGGTTTTTAGTTACTCCAATGGACATTGGAGGGAATGCAGTCCTGCCAATGTCAAGGCAGACCCTCTTAGCGCGTGACTTGTTTTTTTGTATTTGTATTCACTTTTTGTATCACACAGCTAGGTTACAATGCTGCCACCCATCCCATGTGTTCCTTATTAAGGGTTAATACGTATATAGGGATGTATATAAAAAATACCCCTCTCTGTCTCATAAGAGATATCTTTGCCAGAGGCTGAAGGAAGCAGGGTGAAAGGTAGGACCCACCTAAGAGGGTCTGCAGTGACGTTGGCAGGCGGGCAATCCCTCCAATGGCCATTGGAGTAACTAAATGACCTCCATTTGTTTAAAAATACATAGGGATTTATGAGAGAGCGCAGGTAACTTTTTCTTTGATTTTTACTGTATGTATTGGGGCTGATGTGTACTGTTGTTGTTGCTGCCGCCCATAAGTGATGGGAGTGAGCGCACAACTTGTTTTTTGTATGAGATTATGTATGTTATTATAATTAAGTGTGGGAGGTGTTAAGGGGGATATTAATCATTAATTTTGTCTAGTACAGAGAAATAGTAAAGTTTAACACTTTCCCCACCAGAACCACGTCAAGCTATTGATGAGTAGGGTGCATTTGTGACACCTCCATCTTTGCTCCCAGTCAATCATTGTTATATAATATCTCTATTCTTTCCACCTGGCAGTGAGCACAAAGAAAACACACAGAGAAGAGGAGAACATAAACAATGTTAGGATTATAGTGTAATTTGCTAAATTTTTTATACAAAGACGATGAAGCATGTCAAGAAAGAAAAAGTTAACACAACTTATAAGTGATTTTCAATGTTTTATTCATCAGTGTAAATACTGGAGACTTGACAGTTCCTTTTTATTTTCAGGTTCTTGGAGCTATTGAAGACCTGACATCAAGATTCTTTCACTGTTCTATATCCATGGCTCAGTTGGCATTCCTGCGGCTACTTTTCAAACAAAGATTAGATTAGAAGACAAGATATTTTTTTGCTTCAAAGAGCAAAAAAAAATTCAGATTCAGGAACATTCCAATCATTACTATAAAACAATGTACCATACTTATGCATAAATGATGAGTTATTGTTTGTGGCTCCCTTAGGTGGTACAGATTGGTATGGAATCCATGGATTAAGTATTTTGGTTAGTAAGCTTAGAAGGCTGAGATTTGCCTTGCTTTTCACATAGCATGTCTGTTTATCTTTGCTTTTCTCCTTTATCATTGCTTTTCTTTGCTTTGTCTCTTTATTGTTCTTCCTCCATTTATGCTACATTTCAGACATCCTTTTATATTTAAATTGGCATGGTAAATTGACATTGCATGCCATGGTAAACCTGCCACAGTTGAGGTATTTTGATGTTAAAAAAATTAATTTTATAATGCCATAAATAAAGAATTGAAATAAAAAAAATAATTGAACAGAATTTCTTAATATTAACAAAGATGTATTATTTAAGAACATGTTATATAGTCTTATTCATTTTAACTTACAAGAAAGATAAAGATTTTTTTTTTAGAAAATGCTAGTCATTGATAGATTGTATCAATTTTTGCAAGCAAAGAGTTAGTATTGTCAAATGAATAAAAATCAAATAAATATGGTTAACATAATGTACTGATCAACAGATGCAGAATCCATATAGAGGTTGTACAATTTAAGTTCTGAAAGCTATTGACAAATATTTTACTTATTGTTCATGACTGCTAATGTTCATGATTAAAATTTTCCAAGTGGTTTGTCAAATCAATTATTTCCTTCGCATGCAACAACCCCAATTCAGTTATAATGGTCACATTCTGTTTACATTTGGGGCAACAGATTTTTTTGTCACTATGTATAATCTTTTCTTTTTCTTTTTTACCTACTTTATATTATAATAATGTTTTAACATTTTTCTTCATCTATGCAATTTTTTTTGTACCTGTTAGAAGCATTGACAAAATAGGGGTTGAGCATTTGGAAAGTAGAGATGCCATGTTACCATCTATCAAAAAAATGGTAGAAAAATTATTTTTTTAGTTTATTTGGGAGTTTTTGCTTTTGATTGGATCCTTTTCCAATTATACCTCACCGTCATTTGAGGGTGAACAGGGAATATAGATACTTTTTATTTTACCTTCTTTCCTCTATCATTTTTTTATTCTTAATTTGATATGTTAAATAGATTATGCAGTACTGTATTTGTGCTATTTGCCATAATTACTTCTGTTTTTACACTGATCAACCACAACATTAAAACCATTGAAATGTGAAGTGAAAAAATGGTTTATATTGTTACAAGACGCTTTCAAAGGCTTGAGGTATATTAGACAGTAAGTCAACAGACAGTTCTTGAGTTTTATGTGTTGGAAGCAGGAAAATGGGCAAGTGAAAATATCTGAGTGACTTTGACAAGAGACAAATAGTGATGGCTAAATGTCTGGGTCTGAGCATCTCCAAAATGGCAAATACTGTGGTATGTTCTTGGTATGCAGTGGTTGTACCAACTAAAATTAGTGTAAAGAAGGACTAACATCAGGGCTATAGGGTTATAGATTCTTCATGTATCCTATAAGTGGGGATTGTACCACTGTATGCCTTTCATACTAGAGCTGGTTTAAAGCTCTAAAAAAACATGAGTAGGACCATATATACTTTTATTCTTATATTTTCTGGACATACTGCACCTCTCCTTTTCTCCACATACGGACCGCATTTGATATCACAACAAGAAGATTTTCCTTGAACAAGTTTGTGATTGCTCCTCTGGAAAGTATATACCATTATCTTTTTTTTTTTGGACTTTCTATCTTGGACTTATATATAATATTTAATTTATATTTATCTTATTTTATATTTATTTGTTTTAAGGCATCTTATGCTGGTTATAATATCATCACCAGTGTCTTTCTAGAGTGGTGCTTATCCTCTACACTTTTATATATTTTGTACTTGCCTCACTACTATAGGGATTGAGGGATTCCCTTCCTTTTTGAGGAAAGCTGCCTTAATTTCACTTTTCCCATTCATGTGGATGCTATTTTGCCACATATATGTGCACAGATTTTGGAGACTATATTTATAATTTTCTATCTGTGCTATTTAAAGGAACACTATAGTCACCAAAATTACTTTAGCTAAATAAAGCAGTTTTAGTGTATAGATAATTCCCCTGCAATTTCACTGCTCAATTCACTGTCATTTAGGAGTTAAATCACTTTGTTTCTGTTTATGCATCCCTAGCCACACCTCCCCTGGCTATGATTGACAGAGCCTGCATGAAAAATTGAACTTTAATTACATACAGGAGGCTCTTGAAGGGTCTAGCAAGCTTTTAACATAGCATGGGATACATTAATATTAATTAAACAGAACTTGCAATACAGGAAGTGTTTATGGAAGGCTGTGCAAGTCACATGCAGGGAGGTGTGACTAGGGTTCATAAACAAAGAGGTTTAACTCCTAAATGGCAGAGGATTGAGCAGTGAGGCTGCAGGGGCATGTTCTTTACACCAAAACTGCTTCATTAAGCTAAAGTTGTTCAGGTGACTATAGTGTCTCTTTAAATACAATGTTATGTATGTATGTCATTTTAGATACACACTTACCTTGCCATTTTTGCAGGTACATTTTAATATAGAGTCATGAAAACATAAATAATTTTTAAGTCTGGTGTGTGAATTTTCAGACTAGTTTATCAGGCTTTTCTCTTATAATCAACAGATTGAGTATTAAGCTAGAAGCAACTACAGTGCAGCACATTCAAATTAAAATGAAAATGAGATATCAAAGTGTTGTGGTTGGGACTTAAATATGAATATTAATCTTTTAAGATATAATAATTAAGCAATAAGTAACAACATTGAAAAATCTGGATAGAAAATACACAAAACGTTGTAATATTAAATGTATATTTAATATAACTATAATAAATAAACAGATGCTAGCAGAATGTCAATTTACTACAATAAACATAACTATAAAAATAAACAGATGCTAGCAGAATGTCAATTTACTACAATACTTATACAATACAAAACTAAAACATATTACTTACAAAAAGCTATAACAGTTGCTAAATGTTATAATGGTTTCACATGGTATAATACAAAACATGAACAAACTTAAACAGGCCCCAGCCTGTGGAGCTGTGGCCATCAACTGCTACATTCTTAGGCAGTCAAGGGCAGTACCAAAGAGAGAGATTGACTGTTTCAAAAGAGACTTCAATGCCTCCTACAATCTGTTTTTTATTCAGTGTAAGTAGCTGGACTGTGATGTGATTGCCAGAAGCACATGGATTCCTACACACTGCCCCTAGTGGTGCCTCCAAAGCATTACACTAACTATGCTTTCTTTATGATGTAAAGTCATTAATTAATAAATACCATTACACAAAGAAGAAGACATTTGCTCAATGGGACCAATTCTTAGAAATAGCATTTGTCATAACAGACTTACATGCATACATACACAAGGTTGGTATGCCGTTTTCAAATATGTAATACTGTGAGGATGAAAAGTTATATTTAGATTGCATATTGTAAGGACTGTTAATTAATGACAGACAGACATGAAAAGTCTTGATGTATTGATTTCATACCTGTGTCTTGCTTCTTTTGGTCACCCAAGATACATCCTCATAAATCATAATAGAGTGGTATCCAAGGATAATACAAATTTGGAAATCCATAGTATACCTATGGACAAAAATAAAATATGTTTATATAGTTTACTGGACCCAGCAACTAAACACAAATACAAACCAACCAAAATATGTCATAAGGGGTTTTCAAAGTTTAATAAAATAAAATAACCAATAGTAATATCCATTCCTATTAAAATAAACAGTAAACATTTTTATAGCTTAAAAGTAAACTTTAAGGACCAAAACAAATTGAGCTTAATGGTATTGTTTTGGTCTATGAATCATGCTACTCAGAGACTTAACTTCAAACCACGGGGCCCCAGTGCGAAAATTGGCCTTGGCCCCCCTATACATCTACCCCCACCCCTATATGTCCCCGCCCCATGATAGTCTACCCCCACCCCATATGTCCCTGCCTCCCCACACATTCCTGCCCCCCACACATGCAGACAAGCAGATACACTTGCAGACACACACATACATGTAGACACACACATACACACACAGTCACAGACACACATACATACAAACACACATTCATACAGATACACATACACTCACACACATACAGACACGCATACACACAGACATATACATACAAACACACATACACACAGGGACCCATATATACAGACACACACAGAGACACATACATACACACACATACAAACACACATACATACAGATATACAGACACACACATACAAACAGACACACACACACACACACACACACATACACACAGACAGAGACACATACATACAGACTCACACACATACACACAGACACACATGAAAAGGGTGACATTCCCTGGGGTCGAGTGGATCAGGCTTATGGGAGTCAGAGTTCCCACTCTGACTCCCTCCTCTCTTCCTCCTGTGCGGGCTCTGTGATTAAAGGGAGGAAGTGACTGGGGCAGTCACTTACTCCCTGTCCTCTGATGTCAGGGGCCACTTGCGTTTATACCGCACAGGCCGGCACCCAACACATGGCTGGCGGGCACCCGGTCGCAGGGGTCCACATGGCAGCCGGGCCCCCTGGAGTGATTGCCAGGTCACAGCTGCGACCCTGTGACCGTGGTAGTTCCACCACATGTGCTACTATAGTCTCACTGATCAAATCTCTGCCAGTTTAGCCCTTAACTCCATTCTGATGTTAGTGTGTGTTATGCCAAAGCCAAATGCACAAGTTGTGATCAAAACAAAATGTAAACAAAACCTGGCATTTGCACTATATGTCTGTCCAACCATAATTCACCTCTTTCATATTAAATGCACCCACACTTATTATATATCATTTTATTAAAAAAAAACTGGGAAACAGGGCTTTCATTTAACATCAAATTTATTTATGGAACATAATTTAATATGAATAAAATATTAAAAAAATGGGAGAAAATAAGATTTTTTTTTAAATTGTCTTAGTTCTACGTGACATTTTAAATGTAAATGTCAAAATACTGTTTGCGTTTACTGCAATAAAATACACATATTTGTATTCAGCTATGTCTCACATGTAAAACAGTACCCCCTATGTACAAGTTTTATGGTGTTTTTGGGAAGTTACAGGGTCAAATATAGCGTGTTATATTTTTCAGTTTTTTCACAATGAAATTCGCCAGATTGGTTACGTTGCCCTTAAGACCGTATGGTAGCCCAGGAATGAGAATTACCCCCATGATGGCATACCATTTGAAAAAGTAGACAACCTAAGGTATTGCAAATGGGGTATGTCCAGTCTTTTTTAGTAGTCACTTGGTCACAAACACTGGCCAAAGTTAATATTTGAAAATGCAAAAAACTAATTTTGAACGCCAATTTTGACCAGTGGCAACTAAAAAAGACTGAACATACCCCATTTGCAATACCTTGGGTTGTCTACTATTGCAAATGGTATGCCATCAGGGGGGTAATTTTCATTCCTGGGCTACCGTACGGTCTCAAAGGCAACATAACCAACCTGACGAATTTCAATGTGAAAAAACTGAAACACAAGCCTTATATTTGACTCTGTAACTTTTGAAAACACCATAAAACCTGTACATGATGGGTACTGTTATACTTGGGAGACTTCGCTGAACACAAATATTAGCTTTTCAAAACAGTAAAACGTATCACAACAATTATATCGTCAGTGTAAGTGCCATTCGTGTGTGAAAAATGCAAACAAATGTTACTTTCACTGACAATATCGTCGTTGTAATACATTTTACTATTTTGAAACACTAATATTTGTGTTCAGCAAAGTCTTCTGAGTAAAACAGTAACCCCCATGTACAGGTTTTATGGTGTCTTGGAAAGTTACAGGGTTAAATATTATGCTAACAAATTAAATTGCCTGAACTTTTGGCCTGGGTTGTCATGCAGGTCCTGCAAATTGTAATTAATAAAATGACCTAATTATGTAAAATGATTACATAAATAGATAAGTAGAATTATTATGTATACACGTATGTATATTTTTAAAAATTATTTTTATTTATATATAGGTATATATATATATAGTGATATATATGTATATAGATATATATATATATATATATATATTATTTCGTTCTACATGTATTTTGATATCAATATATATATATATATATATTAATTTTAAAATACAGTTAGAACGAAATTACACATGTATATATATATATTTATTTCTTTATTTTTTATTATTTTATTATTTTTTAACATATTTACATATTTGTTTATTTTATATTATATATAAATATATATATACTGATAATTATATATATATATTTAGTCAATATCATTGTACGTGTACTTTAATATTAAAAAACACTTAAACAGTGTATGTGTATTTATGTGTATGTGTGTATATATGTATATATACTTGGATCATATATATACTAAATATATTTTTACACTGTTTTAACATTTATTTATTTTTTCAGACAGCAGGGAGAGTACCTGTCATTACAAGCACTCCCCCTGCTGGCAATGCCATGTGATTGTGAGGTCCTCGCAAGGACCTTGTGATCACATGGCCCAGAGGGGCCGAAGAGGAAGGAGGGGGACTCCATGGGCTCCCAGGTGAGTCCCCATACCGTGATCTCCAGCGTGGGATCACCGGCGACCGGGTAAGTACATAAGATCACAGGATTGTTCTATGCTGCACTGCGGCATTAAGAGCCGCTTCCTAAAGGATGGCATAGAACGCCCTGCAGTCTTAAGGGGTTAAAGATGTTAGGGCCCTAACAAGCTCGCTTGCCTACTCATCATTGCTGCTGGCAACCCAGGCAGTCCCCTTGCAGCCAATGCTGGCAATCTATGTTACATGGTTGGGGTGACAGCTTGTCATCACAATCCATTTTAAAATGCCTCAGTCATGAATGGTAACATTGACTAAGACATTGTTCTCTGCCCCTCTGATTAAGCTTTCAGATCAAGCTGATTTTGTTTTGTTAATTCTATAAAAATAAATAACATCTTTAGTGCTGGTTGACGCTGTTTATTCTATGATCAATAATTTTATTTAAATTTTTTGGTTGGGTGTAGGGTGTTCTGTGGGTGGAAGTGGGAATTGGAGGGTGGGTGATGTAGAAGGTATTAGGCAGGTTGACAAACTAATTAAACTGATGTCGCAGAAATGAAAATAGTTTCAGCACTAACATTAGTAATGGGTATTGTGAAAAGCCAAGAATCTGGCCCTACCTGCAAATGCATCCCATCCTGGCTACCTATTTTCTCAGTGGTTATGAGAAGGGATTGTGCCAAGCAAATGCTGTGATTTCTCCATTTTAATGGTAACACACTGTGTTCCCCTAAAAGTGACCCATTGTTTGACAGGATCTACAAAGTTCAGTCCCTTATCCAACTACTGTCTGACAATTGTTTCCAAAATTATGTCCCAGACCAAAACATTTGTATTGACAAATCCCTTAAGAAATCTAAAGTCCACTACTGGCTACACATGGGCATTTTGGATTTATCACGGGAATGTTAGCCATCTTGAACCACCAAGATGCCCTGATCCTGTGGGCACAAATGGCAAAATTGTGTGGGATCTGATCCTTCACTTGTTAAATAAAGGTTATCATAAAGGATGTTAAATATAATACCAGTACTGATTTATTTAAAAATATATATTTTGTCTTTAAACCCTAGCATGTGGCACATTGTGTAAGACACAGAGAGCTATCCCCAAACCCTGACAAGAGGCAGAAATTGTAGAGGCTGGAGATCAGCTCTAAGCCAGGATGAGGTGCTGGATACACAGATAAGAAATATTTGTACATGCTGCCTACCATTCACAATAAACATACAGTGCCAGTGTCAGAGGAAGAACTGAGCAGCTGGAAAAAACAAAATGCATTGTAGAGTACAGCAAGTATACAGGGGGAGTAGATTTTGCTGATCAATGTATACAGCCTTATCTGGTGAACCTAAAATACTAGGTGATGGTACAAGAACATTTTCATCTATTTAACCCCTTAAGGACACAGCTTCAGAAGCTTGTCTTACGCTTAAGGACAATGGACATTTTTGCATTTTTCTGCTGTTTGTACTCAAACGCAATTTGCATCTCTGTCATTTATTGCACCAACATATTATACATCGTTTTTTAGAGGGAAAACAGGGCTTTAATTTGATGTCACATATACATAGATACATTCTCATTTATTATATAAAAATGCCAACAAATTTTACAAAAAAACAAAAAAATACATTGTTTTCAGAGTTTTGGCAATAATAGCGTGTGCACAATATGTCCAGCTTTGCAAAAGTAATTCAAAATAAATTCATTTATGTGTCTTGATTTATAGAGTACATCATATGTCTTGGATTTCAGCTTATTCTGAAAGCTACAGGTCGCAAAATACTAAAATAAAATTTCAATTTGCAACAATTTTAGAATTTGGTATGTTTGTCTTGTAGGTTTAGTAGCCATCACAGAAAACAAAATTGCCACACAAAAGTATAAATTTATATAAAGTACTACTTTTGTAGTTTTCACAGGCTATTTTCCTAAGGTTAGTTTGACACTTTTTACTTGCTAAATATCTTTGCTAAATATTGGAGTAAAATTGTGTTTTTTCTTTATTTTGGCATAAACACATCTAACAAGGCTTTTGTAATGTGTATTTCGTAAAACTGGTGTGTGCTCTTCCTACACAGAACCCCATATTGTGTTCAGCTACATCTGCTGAGTATAAAAATATCCCCATTGTATGCCTTTAACACTTTTCTGTAAAGCTACAGTGCCATATAAGAGACAAGGCTATTTCAGTTGCAATAGTTAGAATTTTCGTAGATGGATTTGACGTGCCTATGTCTCATTTTAACGTATTCTAGTAGTGTGACTGTTCAAATAACCCCACAAAGGGCTTTCATTTGATAAAGCAGACACCCCAGGGTATCTTATATGGTGTATATTGTGCCTTAACTTGTCACCATTTTTTCACCAATTTATGTCAATGTTTGTGGTGGGGGGGGGATTGCATTTTTACATATATGTTGCATTTTTGCTGAGTATTTCTTAATATGTACCACTCTCATAAAAATCCCCAAATTATACTCAGTAAGACCTTCTGAGTAAAACAAGATGCCCAATGTATGACCTAGACACTATTTTGTGAAGTTACAGTGCTGTAAAAGAGATGTGACATGTTCAGGTTTTTAAATTAATTTTCATGGAGGGTTTTGATGCGTCCGTGTCCCACTTTGGAGCACTTGAGCAGGCTACATATTACAACTACACCATAAAGGCATACCATTTCTTAAAGAAGACATCCCAGGGTATTTCAAAAGGCATATTTTGAACCTTAGTGTGGGATCATTTTTCCGCTAGCTTATACCAAGTGTAGTGGTAATAAGTATTTTTTCTGCTTTTTTGACATACAAAGTGAGTTTGCACAGTATATTTTGCAAACCTTATGCGTGCTATGACTGTATAATACTTCATATGTTTCTCAGCTATGTCATCTGAGTACAGCAATACCCCCATAAGTACCTTTTCAAGGTATATGTGGACATAGAAGTGGCACATTTGAGACACAGTCATTCAAGTTTTTTTCAAACTTTGAATTTTCACGCTGTGTCGATGTCCCGTTTTAGCAGGCTATATAATTCAACTACCCCATAAAGGCATACCAATTCTTAAAGAAGACATCCTAGGGTATTTCAAAAGGCATAATTTGAACCTTAGCTTGGGATCATTTTTCCGCTAGCTTATACCAAGTGTAGTGGTAATAAGCATTTTTTCTGCCTTTTTGACACACAAAGTGAGTTTGCACAGTATATTTTGCAAACCTTATGAGTGCTACGACTGTATAATACTTTATATGTTGCTCAGCTATGTCATCTGAGTACAGCGATACCCCCATATGTACCTTTTCCAGGTATATGTGGACATGGAAGTTGCACATTGGAGACACAGCCATTCCAGTTTTTTTAAAACTTTACATTTTTATGCTGTGCCCATGCCCCAATTTAGAGTATTTTACCAGGCTATAAAATCCAAATACCCCATAATGCCATACCATTTCTTAAAGAAGACATCCCAGGGTATTTCAAAAGGCATATTTTGAACCTTGGTGTGGGATCTTTTTTCCGCTAGCTTATACCAAGTGTAGTGGTAATATGCATTTTTTCTGCCTTTTTGACACACAAAGTAAGTTTGCACAATATATTTTGCAAACCTTATGTGTGTTAGGACTGTATAATACTTCACATGTTGCTCAGCTATTTTGTCTGAGTACAGCAATACCCCATATGTACCTTTGCCAGGTATATGTGGATGTTGAAGGGGCATATTTGAGTTCATTTTTTTTTCTCAGTTTGAAGTTTTACGCTGTGTCCATGTTCCATTTTGGAGTAGTTTAAATGGTGGGTTATTGAATCTTCCCGACAAATACATACTATTTATTAAAGAATACATCTCGGGCTAATTCAAAAGGCATATTTTGTACCTTAGCGTTGGATACTTTTTTCTAGTTTGTTCCAGGTGTAGTGGTAATGAGCATTTTTAAATGTATTTTTTTACTTTTTTAAACTTTTTTACTTTTTAAAACTACTTTTTGAACTATTTTTTTGCTTATTAATTTTCCTAAGCTTTCTTTTACAGATTTAACATTTTTATAAGCTTTTTTTTTATCGTTAACCCCTAACTAGCAGTAAGCAGCACTAACAGTAAATTCCCCAATTTCCCATAACTCCCACCCACCCCAGCTAGCAAAATATATCATTTTAAAATATTTAAATTAATAATTAAATAAATTGAACACCTGAGGGTTAAAAAAAAAAAAATAAGTTAACCCTAAGGGGTTAAAAAAAATCATATCACAGTATAATAATGTGATCTGTATTTTGATCACTGTAGGTAGTGATCA
The DNA here is from genome assembly GCA_933207985.1 of Pelobates cultripes. Classification (NCBI taxonomy): domain Eukaryota; kingdom Metazoa; phylum Chordata; class Amphibia; order Anura; family Pelobatidae; genus Pelobates; species Pelobates cultripes. The sequence goes on along the minus strand of OW240912.1, from coordinate 92,078,872 downwards.
ACTGGCAGGGAAGGGGTTAATTTTTATTAGGACTGGGTAAATGAGGGTGGGATTTTTTTTAATTTTAAAAAAATATATAATTAAAACATTTTTTTAACTTTTGTAAACTTTTTTCAAACTTTTTTAACGTTAACCCCTAGCTAGCCTAACACCAAATTCCAAAATTCCCCGCTATCTTCCACCCACACCAGCTAGCTAAATATACCATTTTAATATATTTAAATTAATTAATAAAATAAAATTAACCCCTGAGGGTTACAAAAAATAAAAGTTGATCCTCAGAGGTTAAAAAAAAATCAGATCACAGTAAAATGTATACCCTGCCAATTGATCACTGTAGTCAGTGATCAATTGGCAGGGAAGGGGTTAATTTTTATTTAACATGGGTAAAGGGGGGTAGGATTTTAATTTAACTTTATTTTTATTTTTTTTACAGAGAGAAGATCATCACTTATCCGTCTCTCTGCACTTCACACTGAACCCAGAAGCGCGGGGAGGCGGACCGTGAGTCCCTGCAGCACATGTGCTCGCTTTGACAGCCTGTCAGAGCGATCACTGCTGCAGGGGCAGTGCGATCGGGTGCTCCCAGTCTGCCTCTAATACAGAGGCAAACCGGAGGAGCGTTAACCTCAAGATCGCTGCAATCACTGCGATCTGGGGTTAACTTTCACGCATGACGGACCTGGTTTGTCATTCGACGTTAACTGTTTCCCCGTCATGACGGACCAGGTCCGTCACTCGGCAGGAAAGGGTTAAACAACGCTCCTTTTTTTAATTCCTATGTGCAGTATAAAAAAGCAGCCATAGGGAACCATGCCCATTTCCATATCTTAAGTTAAAATCTATGTCCGATATTTTAGTTACCTAGTCCCCTAATCCTTCCTCTTTGGGATCAGAGTTTTCCAGAGACTTTAAAGGACCACTATAGTGCCAGGAAAACATACTTGTTTTCCTGGCACTATAGTGCCCTGAGGGTGCCCCCACCCTCAGGGTTCCACTCCCGCCGGGCTGGATGGAGAGGAAGGGGTTAAACACTTACCTTCCTCCAGCGCCGGGCTCCCTTGGTGCTGGAGACTCTCTTCCTCCTTTGCTCATCATCGGCTGAATGCGAATGCGCAGCATGAGCCGCGCTCGCATTCAGCCAGTCCATAGGAAAGCATTCTAAATGCTTTCCTATGGACGCTGCCGTCTTCTCACTGTGAAAATCACAGTGAGAAGTGCGGAAGCGCCTCTAGCAGCTGTCAATGAGACAGCCACTAGAGGCTGGATTAACCCATTTGTAAACATAGAAGTTTCTCTGAAACTGCTATGTTTACAGCAGAAAGGGTTAATCCTAGAGGGACCTGGCACCCAGACCACTTCATTAAGCTGAAGTGGTCTGGGTGCCTATAGTGGTCCTTTAAGGCAAGCACTTTCCTTTCAGAATATCCCCACATCGTGTATTTGGTCTTGTAACTTTCGAAAACCCTATAAAACTTGTACATAAAGGGCATCATTGTACTTGTGGGACATCATTACATACGAATATGCATGTTTTATTGTAGTAAAAGCTAACAATATTATGAGATTCACAGTTAAAAAGCCATGCAGAACTTGGAAAATAACAGAATCTATTAATTTCTCACACTTTTAGATATGATTCATGTTAAATTATATTTCATATATAAATATTGGATGTGAAATGAAAGCCAAATTTCAACAGAACAAAATTATATTATAAGAAATGTGCATGCACTAAACATGAAAGAGGTAAATTATGGCTGAACAACCAGCTCAAATTTTTGTTGTTTTTTTTTTTTGGGGGAACTTATACACTAGCCTCTGTCTTTAATCCCTTAAGGACCAAACTTCTGGAATAAAAGGGAATCATGACATGTCACACATGCCATGTGTCCTTAAGAGGTTAATGAATTAAGGATAGAGGCATTTTTCAACGTTTTAAACCAAAATAAAACCAAGAATGTGCACTATGTGTTTGTTCATCCATATTTAAGGGTTTCTCTTTAAGTGCCACCATACATATTATATATTGCATTTTAAAGGACAGAAATGACTTTATTTTAATAACCTATATTTATACCTAACACAACATTAAATGTGTATCACCTTGCTAAAGTAGAATTTGATGTAGTGCTCCCATTTTTTTAATCTTTTCTCATTCTTCTTTCCTTCTTTAGAAGGATTTAAACTGCATTCCTTATTTTTATATGGGGAGAGGGGACCTAGATGGAATTATGATGCCCTTCTCCTTCCAAAGCACAGAAGGGGACAGGAACTTGAAACTTTTGCATATAAAACCATATTATTAAGTATTTCATTTACTTAGAATAATATGCTAGTGCTCCCCAATGGGCAAACTCCCCCTTGCCAACATATGTAAATGTTATAGGAAACACTCTGCCATCTCTACAAAGATTCTATGTTGTCTTGAGTCAATGGTTCGGCCACTGTTAGCTCATTTCCCTCCCCATTAGTCCTTATAACTGACTCCACTTTTTTCTCCTACCCCTCAGAACAGGCATCAAATTTACACAGTCTGCAAACTCCTCCTCTGAATCTGGGAGATTATTAAGTCAGAGAATATACTAAACTCAATTATCTCCAGGTACAGAAAAAGGTACAATTTTACAACACCCCAAAAGTACCCCCAAAATACATGGGAACTGCACAACCTGGGTAACCTGGATCTGGGGGAACAATATATCCAAAAATCACCCAGATCTGTTTGGTTGTTTGTGATCGGCACCGCAGGGAAGATTTGACCAGTCTGCGACCAGGTTGAAGCCCAGAAATAGTTCCATGGAAAGTGTGGCAAGAGCTGGTCTCTGTTCGTGGGGTTTTGCATGAAAACCACATAAGATATAGTCGAACTGGTTTGTGGAGAATGCTCCCTGTGTTCGGTATTCTGGAACTCCTGAACGCCGTTCGTCTAGGTGAATGGAAATGAGAACGGAGAGTAGATCCATAGAGACCGGTGTTCATAAGAATGCCTGGCTGAAATGAGTTCCAGGCACTCGATGACCAGGTCCCACTGGCAGTGTTCGGGAGACAAGATGGCCACCATCCATTGTCCCAATCACGTGTATTTGTATGCACGAAATGGCGGCCACCCAGTGCAGCATTCTATTAATGATTTCCTCTGTGGTTTTCGTACAAGATACTAACGTTTCATGTTCTAATTGGTCTTTGGGGTGGTCTTGGTTCAGGAACCATACAAAATAACGAACAAAACTGGAACATGATGGTAATCGAAGGTAAATAGCCAAACAGTGATGGGGTATTCCTTCACACTCACTTCTTTGTTTTTTTTCCCACCCTGATATACAATCTGCTTAAAGGAACAGCTTGCTGAAGAGCTGTATGTGTCTGGATCATGTCATACTTGTGACAGTTTATTAAAGTTGAGAATAAATTTGCATTGTTCTAATTGGGCAGAAACATGACCCTGACGGTTGATTATAAAGCCAGGGAGGTTTTCTTCCTCTTTCATTAGCTTTGCAGAGCTAACGGAAGCAGCATATGCATTATACTGTTGAATGCATGCCTTCTCCATTCTTGGTGAGCTGTATTGCAGCTCATTGAGAAGCATAGAAAACTCACAATTGTGTGGTATGCACACAGAATGTTCCAACACAGATTATTCTCAATGAGCAGCCTCTGGTTGGAATTTTCTGTTCAAGCACTAAATGTCTGTGTTGCGGAAAAAGGGAAGGGCTTGCAGAGAATACATTTTAACATTTCTATATATTTTGAGTATCAGTATTCATTTTTTATGTTTTATTTTGTTTTTTCTGAACACATATATAATTTTAAAGTTTCTTGTTAAACTTTGTCTTATAGATCATTCTTGGTATTCAATATTAAAAAGAATGCTAAATATAACATTCAAAAATAATGATAAATGCATTAATTTACATTAGCTACAGAGAAACTAATGTTAGTGCATTGTTTCTAATCTAAAATCTACCAATTATTTATGATTAATTTCTTTAACAAAATTAACATTATATTTAGCTAAGCTTTCAAAGAATCCTATTACCTAATTCATACACTACTTGATAAAAGGTATTACTGAGATTTTTCTCTGTCCCTGAATGAGCATCAACAAAGACAGCAGTTTCTGAATATATGAAAACTAAAACATAAAATGAAAAGGATTATTCTTTATGGTCCTAAATAATAACGGAGTTTTAAATCTTTAAAGAAGTTAGGCACTGAAGCATGCTTTAATTTATAACTTCTAAAGAAAAATAATTAATGTTTAGGATGTTTTATCCAGGCAATTAAACTCATTCATGGAGGAGTTCTTAGAGCATGTTATGCGACAAGGACCACAATTTATAATGTCAACTTTCTTGTCAAACACTCAATAAACCTATTTTTCTTTGTTACTCGGCCATCCTTTACCCAGAAAAAAAATATAATACTAACAATATCTGAAACATTATGAAATTGTATAAGTGATATTATATCTAATTTGCACCAGGATGTTGATACACAATTATAAATTAGACAAAATAGAGTATTTACTTGGGTCTTTCTAATCCCCTACACACAAAACATTTTATTTTCTAAATCAGTGTGTTACTTTTCATTCATTATTAATGGTTTTAACCAACATTATCAATCAATAATTGATGTAAAAAATTGGTAAAAAAAAAAAGGGGGGCATGCCGTAACCAATGTGAATTTGTATGCAAAGAAGCATTTAGTCAAAAATTGCAACATTTCTACTCATTACTAGCCAGTGAAGAGTGATAACAATGATTTTGCATATGGAAATTCACACCGTTAAGCCTTGTAGTGGTGAGTAACTTTAAAAAAGTGGCTCATAAAGAAAGATTTGAAATTTTAGGCCAAAACACATACTTTCTCACCCGTCCAAATGGTGTTTTTTCTGTATTGCCTATTCTTGGGTCCTCTACCAAAAGCCTGGGAGTCTGAGTGTCTTGAAGGCGAGCATCAGAGGTGGGAGTATGGACAGAAGATAGACGTAAGTCTTCAGCAGAGCGTAAGGGCCTAGACGGGACATACTTGTGTATTAGGGAGAATAGATAGGTGGTAGCAGCATTATGGAAACATTTGAAAGCAAGAACCAGAATTTTAAATTGAGCCCTTTATCTCACAGGAAGCCAATGTAGGGACTGACAGAAGGGTGAGGCATGGGAGGTGCGGGTGCACAGGAAGATGAGCCTCACCGCTGAATTCATTATGGACTGTAACGGCGCAAGTTGGGAGCACGTAAGACCACTAAGCTGTGGATTACAGTATTTAAGGCGAGAAAGGACAGTGGAATGGACCAGCACCTTTGTCGCATCTGGCATTAAGTAGGGTTGAATGCGCGCAATGTTTTTGAGATTGAAGCAGCAGCATTTGTCGATAGACTGAACATGAGGCGTGAAGGAGAGGTCTGCGTCAAAAAGAACACCTAGGCAGCAAGCCTGTGTGGTGGTGCTGACGGTTGCACCGTTGACTTTGAGGGAGACAAACACAGGAGTAGCGGGGAAGGGGAGAGATCAGGAGAGGACAGATAGATTTGCGTGTTATCCGCATAGAAATTATTTTGAAGCAAAAGGAGCTGATGAGTTTACCAAGGGAGACAGTATAGATGGAGACCAGTAGGGGACTAAGGACTGAACCTTGGGGGACACCAACAGAGAAGAGTTAAGGAGAAGAAGCAGAGCCAGAGAAAGAAACACTGAAATAGTTCTGGGAGAGGTAGGAGGAGCACCAGGAGAGAGCAATATCTTGTAGATTGATATTGCGGAGTATGAGAAGAAGCTGTTGATGATCAACAGTGTCAAAAGACTCAAAAAGGTCAAGGAGAATTAGGAAAGAGTAGTGACAATGAGATTTTGCAGGGAGTAGATCATTGGATACTTTGGTCAGTGCTGTTTCTACAGAGTGCTTAGCGTGGAAACTGAAGCGACTCTAGCAGAGAGTTGGACTCGAGGAAGTCTGTCAATCTCGCATACACAACTCTTTCAAGGATCTTGGATGCAAAAGGCAGTAGCAAGATAGGATGGTAGTTGGATGGGGAGTTAGGGTCAAGTTTGGGCTTCTTTATTTATCTACCTTCTTAAGTTTCTTTTTTTTATGTTATGGTCACTGTGTATTGCCATATGCACCACTACTGCAGTCTTCTGTTCCTTGTCTACCACCATGAGGTTTGGCTGATTACACAGTACTTGCTTGGCTGTCTGGACCTGGAAGTGCCACAGGACCTTAGCCCTGTTATTCTCATTAACTCTTTGTGGTGCCTTCCATTTGGGCTAAGGCAGGTCCAGTCCATGTTCTTTGCAGGTGTTTCAGTACACGTAGCCCACTTGTCATCAAATTGCTCTGGTTCCCTAGCATCTGGTGTGAACCTTGTTAATTCAGGCAAAGTATAATTCACTTCTTGTTCCTCTCATAATTTGGAGGTAGGTGGCCATATATCACTAGGTGTCTTGCCCAGAGATAATTATTGTTGAGGTGGTCTGACTGGTGAGGCAGTAACATTGCCACTATATTATGCAGCCTATTTTTATAACTACATTAACCAGCTTATATTTACTACTGCATTAAGCGACCTATACAATATATACTCGAGTATAAGTCTAGTTTTTCAGCACATTTTTTGTGCTTAAAAACCCCCACTCGACTTATACTCGAGTCACTGTCTGTATTATGGCAACTTAGAGAGCCGTGGCCGTCAGAGCCATGGCAACGATCCGCGCGGCAACCAGACCGCGAGACTCACAGTGGAGCTGACCGAAACGGAGGAGAAGGGAGCTGACAGGAGCTGCAGGTAAATGCTTCCTGCCGGCCCCCCCCACTTCACAGCCCATGCCACTGGACCACCAGGGATTAAGATAGCCCCCCTCCCTGACCAGTTAACAAGCAGGGAGGGGGGACAAAAAAGATTAAAATAATAAAAAAATAATAATATTAAAATAAAAATGTTTTTTAAATAATAAAAATGCCCTCCCCCCACCTAGTTCACACACACTACACAAACACACACTCTGCATTATATACACACTCTGCATTATATACACAGAGGGTGTGTATATAATGCAGAGTGTGTGTTTGTATGAGTGTGTGTGTGTATATAATGCAGAGTGTGTGTTTGTATGAGTGTGTGCGTATATAATGCAGAGTGTGTGTTTGTATGAGTGTGTGTGTATATAATTATAAAAATCACAGAATTTCATAGCCCCAAGTTTTACCCTCGACTTATCCACGAGGCATAGCATATTTCACAATTGTTGGTCACAAAACTGCACTCGACTTATACATGAGATCGACTTATACACGAGTATATACGGTATGTATTATGTCACGGGTTCATATATTTACATAGTTACGTAGGCTGAAAAGAGACATGTATCCATTAAGTTCACCCTTTCTCACATTTGTTTTTGCTGTTCATCCAAAAGAAGGGAAAAAACACACAGTTTGATATGCTTATCAATTTTGAAACAAACAAGTCAAAAATTAATTTTGACCCCAGAATGGCATTCATTTCTCTCCTTAGATCAAGAAGCTGAATAGTAGAGAATTCCACATCCTTATTGTTCTAACTATATAAAAAAACAAAAAACTTTCCATTGCTTTAGATTAAATCTCTTTTCTCCCAGTCTAAATGTGTTACCTTCTGTCCTATGTATAGTCCTGTCTATGAATAAATTCCCAGACAATATATATGGCCCCCAAATATATTTGTATAATGCTATCATATCCCCTCTTAACAGATTTAAATTTGTTAAACTTTATTCATAACTAAAACATTCCATTCCTTTTATTAATTTTGTAGCCAGTATCTGCACTTTTTCTAGTGCCATAATATCCTTCTTTAGAACAGGTTTAAAGAATTGCACAACATAGTCAAGGTATGGTCTTATAGAAAAAACACAGCAACAGTGAAAGAGAGAAAAGTCCTTCACTGGAGTTGAGTAGGTTGCAGGGTATTAGGGCATAACCCAGAAAATATAATACAAAAAAGAAAGAGACTGAAATGTTATTACAAAATGGTCCTCCTAGATATCAGTCCCTATACCCTTAAAAAAGGCTATAATATTGAACAAGAAAAAATAGATAACAAATGAGTCCGGCCGGACCTAAGTGAGAACAACTGTAAATTTTCTATACCGATCAATCTAAGCCCATCACGATCCAGATCGCTGGATACTTGTACGTGAACCCTGTCTACCTACAGCATGCTGAGTTGATCTATGCTGTATACGGACAGGATAAGTCCTAATAAATGGCCTAATGTATCGCCAGCCCAAGAAATCTACCCATAAAATATTTACATAGCCTGATATCTGCTGAAAGTCGCTTAGCTGCTATTTCTAAATAATATTAGAAGTAACCTAGGGTTGCGGATAGATAATAAGTAGGAGCTGAAAGCCTAAGTCCTAAAAAGTGCAAAACCCCCCTCTCGGTTGTATACAAAGAAACGGATAGACGTCCTAAGTAGAAGACCCAGTGGTCTCGGTAAAACTCAACGCGCGTTTCGGCGCCAGCATGCGGCTTTGTCAAGAGCTTACCGGAGTGTGAGAAAGCGCCATTTTTTTTTTTTTTTTTAAATTTTTATTTTCAGAAAAGGAAAATGAGGGTACAGAAAAAAGAAAGGGAGGAGGGGGAAACATCTCGGTCAAGACATCTTATTCTTTGCTTTGTAACATACATATGATCGACATTGGTACACATACATAATGAGGTTGACACGGATGAATATACCACATTGAGAACATAAACGTTCAGACAGCAGCTTACATTGTACATTTTTAGATATCTACGCCATTCCAAACAGTCATATATACATATATACATCACCCTACTTAGGTATTGCGTGTCCCTAGTCTGGGTCATATGGTATCGTCTCTCACAGTGTGTGTGGGTTGTTTCTTTAGGGATGGTTCGTCTTGTTTAATCAGCTTTCTGCATTGGTCTAGGTAGGTTATGGTGGATGGTAGTGTATCAGTGAAAGCCAAGGTTCCCATAGCTGTTCCGTGAGCCGTGTTTTTGCATGGGAATCTGAGGAAAGTACTTCATATCTATAAAATTGGTATATCTTGTTCATTAGTTCTTTGTGTGTTGGACAGTATATGCTCCGCCAATGTAGAGCAATGAGGTTTCTAATTGCTAATATGATAGTGGAGGCCAGTTTCTTTGCTCCTTTTTTCCATGTGGGTGGGAAAAGCAATAGGATCGCCACCATCGGTGTTAGGTCAACCTTGTACCCTAGTATTTTCCCTAACAGTTGTTGTGCATGTAACCACAGGGGTTTGATCTCTTTACATTCCCACCAGATGTGGGTCATGGTCCCTTCCTTTAAGCAAAATCTCCAACATTTGGAGTCTACTGTAGGGTATATTTGATGCAGTCTTTGTGGGGTAAGGTACCACCGGTATATCACTTTTTTGTGTGCCTCCACATGAGAGAAGCAAGAAGTGAGGCCTCTTAGAGCATTCAGTGACTGGAGCCATTGGTTATCAGTGAGTTCGGGCATATCCTCTTTCCCCCATTGTTTTACATAATTAAAAGCATGTGGTGGTGTGTGGTTTAGAAGGGTCTTGTAGCATAGGGATAGAGATTTGGGTTGTGTCGGTGCCGGCAGGCATCTTGTAATGATAGTCAATGTGTGGGTCCCTTTTGGTGGAGTTGTCGGGCGTTTCAATGTCACTTTGGTGTGCACAATGCTCTTCAGTTGTATGTATTGGAACATAAAGGAGCTGGGTATCTTGTAGTTGGCCTGTAGTGTAGGAAAGGCCATGAGGTCGGTTTGGGAGCAGAGGTCTTTGATATGTTTAACGCCATACATAGCCCAGGGTTTTAGTGACAGCCAGTCTGACACTCCTTCCAGTGCCCCTAACGGGGCATATATACAGAATTTTCCTTTCTCAGATATGGTGGTCAATAGTTTGTCCCATATATGTATAGTCAGTTTAGTGGTGGGGTATAATGGGAGTTTCTTTGGTCTGTATATTTTGGGGGACCATAGTATGTTTAGCATGGGGTGCCGAGAGAATTTTTCTTGCTCCATGTCGACCCACTGAAATGTGTTTCTGGGGGCATGGATACGAATTGCTGATTCAAGGATGGAGGCTTCATAGTAAGTAGCTAGTTTTGGGAAGCCGAGACCTCCCATCATTTGCGGGAGTTGGAGTAAGGATTGAGGCAGTCTGGCTTTTGCTTTGTTCCAGACGAATCTAGTTAAGGTTGTTTGTAAGGTTTTCAGTACATGTGTTGGGACATTGAGAGGTAACATTCTAAATACATAAAGGATTTTGGGTAGTAACACCATTTTAATAGTGTTGAGTCTGCCCAACCACGACAGGTGGATGTGCTTCCATGTTTGGAAGTATGAGGTGCAGGTATGTTGCAGGGGTCCATAGTTAAGAGATACCATTTTTGGGGTGTGTAAAGCTAGCTTCACTCCTAAATATATAATGTGTTTTTGTCTCCAATCGAAGTTGAAGGCCTGGCGTAATGTGCGTATCTGTGCCATGGACATATGTATCGGTAGGGCCTGTGTTTTATTACTATTGAGCTTGTAGTATGATATAGAGCCATAATTCTGTAGTAAGTCCATTAAGCGGGGTAGAGAAGCGTCTGGTTTGCTAAGAGAGAGCAAGATATCATCCGCAAACATTGATAATCGGTAGTTTGATTGTCCTATGTGTATACCCATAATGAGAGGGTCTTGTCGGATTTTGTGAGCTAGAGGTTCTAATGCAAGGATGAAAAGGAGAGGGGATAGGGGGCACCCCTGTCTAGTTCCATTAGTTAGGCCGAATGGAGAGGAAATTAATCCAGATTGGTATACTTGAGCAGTAGGGTTTTTATATAACGCCATAATCCCTTGGATCTTGGTATCTATAATCTCTTGTATTGTAAATGGTTGTGTCAGTTTATAACAATCTTCCGGGGTAATGGATGGTAATTGTATGTCATTCAGGAAAGCATCTATGTCTTTTTGATTAGGTGTAGGGTTTCCAGTTTCTCCAGCTAAGTTATACAAGCTACTGTAGTACTTGCCAAACTCTTCCACTACTTCTTGTGGATTGGTAATCTTGTGTCCTTCTTTAGTGAGTATATAAGCTATCTTGGAGGATGTGGTTTTGGTTTGCAGGTGGGCAGCTAAGATTTTTCCTGCTCTATTCCCTTCTGCAAAGAATTTATGTTTCATTCTAGTCAGTAAGTAAGTTGTTTTGGCTAGTTCTAGTTCCAGGTCGTTTAGTTTAGCCTGTAGGTGGAGAATTCGTTTCGTGGTACTATGTGATGGTGAACATTTGTTTGTGCGGGTGAGGGTGGCAAGTTCCATGTGTATGTCTGTATACGCTTTCGTGCGTTGCCTTTTGTTAAAGCTGGCGTGTTTAATGCATTGGCCTCGGAGGGCCGCTTTGTGCGCTTGCCAAAGCGTCTCCACTCCTATTTCCTCTGTGTTATTAATAGTAAAATATGATTTTAAATCTTCTGTGAGTTGTGAGACCAGTTTGTGGTCATTGAGAAGGGTATCATTAAGTCGCCATGTGCGGTTGCCAGTGGTAGGGTGCATTGTGTTTATCGAAATCGTTATAGGTGCGTGATCTGACCATGTTATCATGCCTATTTCCGTTTTGGAAATTCGTGATATGTGTGTTGATGGGACTAAGAAGCGGTCGATCCGGGAGTATGTATTGTGTACTAGGGAGTGGTGTGTGTAGTCTCTTTCTAGTGGATGAAGGGTCCTCCATATGTCAGTGTAGCCATGAGTGTTGAGGGTGTTATCAATAAGAGTCGTAGCACGTATTCTACGTTGTGATGTAGTTCGTGAGATTTTCATGGTCGAAGTGGAGTCTAAATCTGAGTCTACAAGGAAATTGGTGTCTCCCCCTATTAGGATTTCTCCAAATTGGTGCGCCTGTGTTAGAGTTAGGATATGATCCAGAAAGGTGTGTTGGTCGGTGTGTGGACCATAAATATTGACCAGTGTGTAGTGAGCGTTGTTAATGGTGCATTGCAAGAGGAGGTAGCGTCCTTTTTTATTACTTATTTTTTTAATGAATTGGAACGCCACGTCCTTACTGATTAATATTGTAACCCCTCTTTTTTTTTTTTTTGTAAGTACTGTGGTATCCTACCGGGTAGTTCCTAGATGAGAATTTGGGGTGGTTTGCGGTTTGGAAGTGGGTTTCTTGGTAGAATGCTATATGTGCTTTGTGTTTTTTTGCTTCCAACAGTGCCATGCGTCGTTTATGGGGCGAGTTGAGTCCTTTAGTATTTATAGAAAGTATGTTAAGTGCCATGACAGGGGGTTTCTAATTTATGTATATTTTGCTAAGTTATCAGCACTGATGTGGTGTATAACCAAGTAGTGGTGTGTGCCTCGAGTCGTTCAACCCTTGGTAATAGCCATTCAAGCGGCGCTGGATGTTCAATTAGGCGGTAGATTTGTGGTGTATGCATGGTTATGTCTCGGTAGTGGTTAGATATCTTGGTGAGGGGAGGAGGGGGATGGGGGGTATAACAGACAACATATATTAAACTATATACAAAGAGAAGGCCTCTGCGGTGAGACCTAAGGTTCTCCATTTCCGTCGGGCACTGAAGCCCCTGTGGGGGGGGGGGAGAATCCCAGAAGTCTGATAAGGGTGAGTTATGAGTGTATGGGGTGGTAGAGGATAAAATATACTCCCAGACCGTAAGTAGGGACGTGAAGACCGGATATCCCTGGTATAGTGTCTAGCTGGTTTTGTGTACATGAATACTCAGAGAAAACCCGGTTATTCCATCTTGGGATGCGTAAGTCGCAGCTCGTAGAGCTATAGTACACAAGTCAATAAGTACGGCATTCACTGTCCGTTCCTATCTCCATTCTAGCGTTCGTTCACCACATCTTAAGCTATCTCAGGTAATGTGTGAATGAAAGATGTTGTCTCCAAGTAAGGGATGGGGACGATGGGGTATACACAAAAAGGTCATATGTGTTACTTAGGCATGTAAAAGAGAGGAAAATATAACTTTGGTAGGAACAACATCTTTATCCCATCTCAGTGTCTGCCTTGAAACGTTTAGTTATATCCCATAGTGTAACCCCAACACTGGGGGGTGTGAAGATAGCGTGGGGAGCTTCTATTAACCACCCGTACTCAGCGCTACGGGTCAGGGGGCAGTAGGTAGCCTGAGTTGGATGAGGTAAATACATTACATTGAGGCAGCATTGTGGTGACCGCTAGAGGAGTCTACATACCTTCTGGGATTAATGGAATATCACGTTATAACTACAATGAGTAACAAAGCGCCATATTTTAAACCCCATAATCTCCGCCCATCATATCCATGACGTCATCGTCACTCTCAGATGGCGTCAGTCGGTGGGCAGGGAATAGGGAAATGAGTGGCATGAGCCTCTAATCGGCATTAGGGGATGAATTAACCCCCTCTTTGCCGAATAGAGAGCTGAATCCTAAATGATCCAAAGACAGGGAACAAGACAGGGAACAATGAGTAGTATTTGTAATCCATTTTAACAGATTAAGCTGATCAAAGGAAAGAAGTATATGTGTAAGTGATGGGCATAAACAGAGAACTAGGTAATTAAAATATTGGTGAAGGGAACAAAAGGTAATAATACTGATAATCTTATTATTCTTAATTATGTCAGGCTCCTAGATGATTAGGGAAATTATTAAATTACATTTAATTCAAAATGTAACCCCTTGTCCATGGCTATATCGCATCTTAAATAAGATAGAAGTTTCTTAAATATCAATGCTCAGGGAGAGATTTAAAAGAACTATCCCAAAAGCTATCAAGAACGTCCAAGAGGATTGATGTAATAAATTTAAACATCTTTTTCCTGGTACAACCAATAGTAACTTATCATGGACATATTCACTAGAGTTCTTTGCTGATTAATCAGTTTACCAGTTTGTTGCTAGACACAACTCCAAAGTATTCTCTATTTAAAAAGCCGTTAGAATTCAAATAAATGGTGCAAAGGAAAAACCTTCATTCAACCCCTTGGGTTGTAGAGTTTTGAGCCTATAGATCCAAAAACTTTCACGTTGCCTTAAGAATCTGTCATAGTCACCTCTCCTCTTGTCACGTTTTACTAATTCTAGCCCACAAAACCGCAGGCCGTGTGACTTTCCTGAATGATGTTCCTTCAGGTGACGGGCAATTGGCGTTTCAATAGTGAGTTTAGGTGACCTGACATGTTCTTTAATCCTCTCTTTAAAAGGACGGAAAGTTTTTCCCACATATTTACATTCACATTCGCAGGTGAGCAAATACACCAACCCTGAGGTGTTACAGTTGAAGAATGAAGTGATATTGAAAACCTGTTTGTTTTCACTATCAGACACCTTCTTAGAGTCACGTTTTATATACTTGCAGGCGACAGAGTGCCCGCACTGGAATGTGCCGGTGATAGGCCTGTTGAGCCAGGTCTTTGTGTCAGGGCATGGTGATTGAAAGTGGCTACTGGGAACTAGAAGGTCTCTTAAGATTTTGCCTCTACGTGCCGTCATTTCCACTCTTTGTCCCAAAATCTTTTTAAGATGAATATCCCCCGTTAGAAGGGGCCAGAACCTCTGAATACCAGATTTCACTCTATACCAGATTTCACTATATTAGATTTTAAGGGCCATTTATATATATCATCTAATTCACTGTATATACACTTTTATCACTATTATTTGTCTATATTTTTCCTCAAGTGGGGTCAATAAAAATGTATTATTTTCCATAAGTTTTCTCTATGTTCTATGACTGGCAATTTGTTGCCCTATACTAGCGGAACAGCCTTTTTTAAGGGTATAGGGACTGATATCTGGGACGACCGTTTTGTAATCCCATTTCAGTCTCTTTCTTTTTTGTAAGGTATGGTCTTACCACTGATTTATAAAGAGGAAAAAATATATCTTCATTCTGAGAATGAATGCCCTTTCTCATGGCCCTTATGGCCTTAGCAATGGCAGATTGACATTGCACATTGTTGCCTAGTTTGTCCCTTCAGATTCAACATTAATTGTGACAGCTCCCAATGCAGTAAATATGTAGTTTATCATAACGATAAATACTATATTTATTTATTTATTTATGTATTGGAAATTGTTATTGCATTATTTTACCTTTTCCCCTTTGCTCCAGCACTGCCATTCACAGAGGGTCTGTGGGAGTTATACTGCTGTAACTCTCACTTCTCCATGTCATCTCCTTTTTTCACTGATTGACCTTGCTTTGGAAACACATGCCCAAGCAGGGCAATACTTGCTGATTCTAACATACCTGTTTTACTACCAAAATGTCTGCATTAGAACATCCTATACTTCTCATGAAAGCATGAGAAATACTTGATGATGAAGTAGCTCAGTGAAAGAGAGCAGAAAACCTCTTGGGAGAGAATTGAATGACGGACGGAGAATGCAATGTTTTTTTGTTTTTTTTTAAACATTTTCCCTCTTTTTTTTTTTCTCTTGTTGTTCATATTCCCTTCTTTGTGGGTGCTGCTGCTGCTGAGCTAATTAGGAGGTGTGTCCCTTATATTGGGTTTGTATTGCCAATATAAACTCAATACTGACTCACAGAGCTTGCTCACTGGAGTTTGCTTGAAAGTAGGCTATTTCAAGTAGTCTCATTTAAGTAGGAGTTAAAGCAACAGGAGTTTTTAAACTACAAGGGAGTTTAAACCAAAAGGGTAAATATTGTTTTGCTCACTTGTGTTTTTGGTAACTGGCGATGAGTGCTGGCAAGATTGCGAGTTTTACTCAGTGCACATCATGCTGCATGGATGCATGCCTGGATGCATCTGTCCAGGGTCCATAGCTCTGTAGTGGGTGTGAGCGAGTGGCTTTTCTGGAAGCTCAGATTGGAGATCTGGAGAGGCAAATTGCAACACTGAGGAAGATTGACAATCCTGAGAGGAGTCTGCTAGTGGGTGCAGGTAGTGGAGTGGGAGGAGATGAGACAGTTGGTGAGCAGACACATAGCTGGATAACAGTGGGGTGAGGAAGCAGGGGGAAGGGAAGAGGAAAGGTTTAGCTAGTCCTGATCTTGTGCAGCCTAACAGATTAACCTGTTTGAGTGAAGATGTTGGGAGCATCAGCTCAAGAGTAGCTGTACTGCAGGAAGTTGTTCCTTCTAACAGCTGTGGGAACAGCCCCTCTAGTACGGGTGGGGTTAAGAGGGTAAGGAAGGCTAGACAGGTTGTGGTGGTAGGGGACTCTATTATTAAGAGAGTAGATATTAAGAGAGTAAGCTAATCTGCCACTATGATCGTCTCAACCAGACAGTTTGCTGTCTCCCGGGTGCTCGGGTCCTGCATGTTGCCGACACAGTGGAAGGATTTTTGAGAGGGGCTGGGGATGACCCAGCTGTCATGGTCCATATTGGTACCAATGACAAAGTCAGAGGAAAATGGAAGGTCCTAAAGAATGAGTTAAGGGAAAGAGGAAGTAAGCTAAAGAAAAGGACCTCCAAGGTAATATTTTCTGAAATATTACCTGTGCTGCATGCTAAAGCAGAAAGACAGCGGGAGATTAGAGAGGTCAATGCGTGGCTGAAGTCTTGGTGCAGGAAAGAGGGTTTGGGGGTTTTAGAGCACTGGGACGATTTTGCGCTTGGGCACAACCTGTATAGTCGTGATTGATGGCACCTAAACAGAAGAGGGTCTGCTGTGCTGGGGGATAGGATGGCTAGAAGATTGGAGGAGATTTTAAACTAGTAGTAGGGTGGAAGGGTCAAAGCAATCTAGAAAATGGATAGAAAGGAGACGGGCTTTAGCTCAGAGTAAGGGTGGTGGAGATGGGGGCAGGGGAAAGCTCAGAACAGAGGAGGTATTTAATATTGATGAAAATTCACAAAAAGCTAAATGACTTAGGATAATATTAAATGTATGCTTACTAGTGGAAGGAGCCTATATAAAAAAAATGGGGAAACTAGAGGCAATAGCATACACTAAACAATATGATATAATAGGCATAACAGAAACATGGTGGGATGGCACACATGACTGAGCAGGTAACTTAAATGGGTACACGCTATTTAGGAAGTATAGAAAAAAAGAATGGTGGTGGGGTATGTTTGGATGTCAACGATGAGTTAAAGTCAAATCTTAGGCATGTGGAGTGTGACGAGGAAATGTGGAAGCTTTATGGGTAGATATCTGCTTGGAGCAAATAAAGGGAAATCAATTATTGGTTGGGATATGTTATATACCACCTAATGAAAACATTAATGAGGAAGAACAGCTGTTAGAGCAAATTGAGTAAGCTGCAAATCGGGATAACACGTTAATTATTGGAGATTTTTAATACCAGGACATTAAATTGGGATAGAGTGACTAGTACTTCGGCAAGGGGAATCAGGTTTTTGAATGTGTTAAATGACACCTTTATGTCACAACTGGTACAATCACCAACTAGAAAGGATGCTTGTCTGGATCTCGTCATAACAAACAATGTTGATCTTTTGACCAACATTCAAGTAGGGGAGCATTTGGGAAATAGTGATCACGATATGTTAATTTTTTAAATAAACTTTAAAAAAGCAAAAGCAAATGGGGTATACTAAAACGTATAATTTAAAAAAAGCTAATTTTAATAAAATTAGGGTAGCTCTACAACATATCGACTTGCATAAACTCCTTAGTGAAAAAAACACTGAGGATAAATGGAAACTATTCAAACAAATATTAGAAAGGTACATTTCTCAGTATGTACCATTGGGTAATAAATAAAAAAGAAACAAAATGAAACCAATGTGGCTTAGTAGAGAGGTAAAACAAGAGTTTAAAAATAAGAAAAGGGCATTTAAAGCATTTAAATCGGACAAATCAGTGGCATCCTATATAAGATATAAGGAAGCCAATAATGCTTGCAAAAAGGCTTCTTTTGGATCAACAGCAAAAACATATGTGAGGAAGGATGATATTGATGGACGCAAGTCTCTTTTTAGCTATGTAACTATGTAATGTTTTTTAAAGAACATTAGATTGGAATGTAAGATTTTGCTAGTGCAGATAAATATATATATATATATATATATATATATATATATATATATATATATATATATATATATATATTAGCAAATGCTTACATTCCAAAAGAAGACCAGGGGTTTTGGTTTATATATATATATATATATACACACACACATTGCTGCTTAATTTAATTTAAATACTATTTATCATGCATTGAGTAGAAAGGAATCCTAAACTTTATTTAAGAAAAATAACATAAAAGTAACAGCATAAAGAAATGAATAGTAGACTGCTTGTGTGGAGTTAATTCCCAAAAAGTATAGCAAAAAGTTGTTGACAACCACATAAACCAATAATTAAATGTAAGGTCTCTTGTTTTTTTTTCTTCTTTTGCAGCTGTAGACTATAGATTTAACATGCATTTACAGTATATTAAGATTTACTGCCACACATCTAGAACTATTGTGGTTACATACATCTTAAAACTGCAGTGGAATGTTATATGCAGAGACTTTTTAACAAAAATAAATGCCCCAAAATCAAATCACTCATGATAACAAATAAGATTTCTGCTTCCAACCTACATTCATTGTCAGAATGATTAATTGTGTATTTGATTGCTCCATGTGAGGTTATATTTCCTGAAGTTTTTTTCTAAATGTATCTTAAAGTAAAATTCTGTGCTTTCAATTATGACACAGTCTGATTAATGGGCTCTGTTCTCTGTCAATATATGTTTTATATTTGTTTATTTTTTGTTTTTTTCTCCAAAGGCTACTATTTACATTTAATTTAAAGGGATGCTTTAATTGACTTATAAATTAAAAAAAAATATATTATTTTTCAGTACAGTTAATGATTGAAACTAATAAAATGTTCTAACAATAACTCCTTTTTTCTTTTATGTTTTATATTTGTATGTGTGATAAAACCTTCAAGGAGCAGTGTCGAGCCATATTTGTTTGCATGCCCCGTTTACACTTATTTGTGCTTAACCCCTTAAGGACTGGACTGTTTTTGTGATGTTGTACATTTGCGACCAGGTCTCTTTTTACACTTTTGTGGTGTTTGTGTTTAGCTGTAATTTTCCGCTCTCTCATTTACTGTTCCGATACAAATTATATATTGTTTTTTTTCAGGACAAAAAAGGCTTTCTTTACATACCATTATTTAAAATGGTACCCCCCATGTACAGGTTTTAGGGTGTCATATAAAGTTACAGGGTAAAATACAGTGCTAGCAAATTAGATTCTCTGGAATTTCGGCCCGGGTTGAGGGTTGGTCCCTCAAATTGCAATTAATAAAATTACTTAATTATCTAAAAATATTACATAAATACGCACGTAGAATTTAAATATATATGCATATTTATATATTTGAAGTCTACGTGTATATTTATATAATTATTTATGTAATTTTGTATATGGACATATGTATATTTCGTATTATTTTTATTTATATATACATAGATATATATATATATATATATACAATTTCATTCTAAGTGTATTTTGATATAAATATATATTTTAATATCAAAATACAGTTAGAATAAAATTTCATATAGATATATAATTTTTTTTTTAAATGTATTATTTTTAAAAAATTTTATTTAATTTAATTTAAATATAAAGACTGTTGTACTTTAGGTTTTCTACTGTAGTCTAAGTAGGTGGAAAAATATAATATCACGTCCAACTGTATAAACAAACATGTTGGTGTATGTACTTCCTCAATTTGAATTATTGAGGAATTAGAGTGTAAAAAGTAAGTTCAGGATAAATTAATTGCTTACAAATAGCATAGATATATTTAAACTAATTCTTTAAAAAAAATTAAAAAACAAAAAAACAAATACAAAACACATTTGCTATCTTTCTAGAGTCTACCGGATATATATTTTAGAAAATATATGTGTAATTTAAAAGTATTGCATTTGTGGTATTTTTATTCTCAATTTCAAATTAGACTATGATATGTATTCTATAACTCATGGGGTTTTGGTGTCTATGTGCATTATGATTGTTAGTCACAAGCATTCAGTTGCATCTAATGCTTGCAAAATTTATAGCTAACAAATTTACAGATATTATACAATTTGTAATTGTCATATCCAGAAATATTGTAAGGACATAAGTTATCTGTTTAAATAAAGACCCTTCTTCAACCAGGAAAGGACTCTTTTCCCAAGAGACCTTATGTTTGAAGCTGATTATTAACTTTATTTCAAACAACATTTCATTTCAAAACCTATCCATCGCACATTTCTTTCCCTAATCTGTAACTATTGCATTGGTACTGTTAAAAGGGATAATTCAGCACGGGCTGCACCATTAAAAATTAAAGGGTTTTACACCTATTATTTTATAAAGTGGGCTCAATGTTCAAGTGATCTTTTGGATAATGCTTTAACCCCTTAAGGACTGGACTGTTTTTGCGATGTTGTACATTTGCGACCAGGCCTCTTTTTACACTTTTGTGGTGTGTGTGTTTAGCTGTACTTTTCTGCTCTCTCATTTACTGTTCCCATACAAATTATATATTTTTCTTTTCAGGACAAAAGGGGCTTTCTTTACATACCATTATTTATATAATCTCATGTAATTTAATTTACAAAAAAATAAACAAATATGATGAAAAATTGAAAAAAATACATGTTTTTTTACTTTTACTTGAAAAATCTTTTACTCATCTACAAAAGCGAATGAAAAAAAAATGCTAAATAGATTCCAAATTTTGTCCTGAGTTTATAAATACGCAGTGTTTACATGCTTTTTTGCTTTTTTTTGCAAGTTATAGGGCTATAGGTACAAGTTGGATATTTCAAAACATACATTTTTAAAATTTATCAATAGTGACATTGTAACACTATTATCTGTCATAAATCTTTGAATTACACCCCACATGTACATATTTGTTTTTAAAGTAGACAACCCAGGGTATTCAATATGGGGTATGTCCAGTCTTTGTTAGTAGCCACTTAGTCGAAAACACTGGCCAAAGTTAGCATTCATATTTGTTTGTGTGTGAAAAAAGTAAAAAACTAAATTGAATGCTAATTTTGGCCAGTGTTTGTGACTAAGTGGCTACTAAAAAAGACTGGACATATCCCATTTGCAATACTTTGTGTTGTCTTCTTTTGCAAATGGTACGCCATCATGGGGGTAATTCTCATTCCTGGGCTACCATACGCTCTCAAAGGCAATGTAACCAACTTGGCCTTTTTCAACGTAAAAATATTTGACCCATATATTTGACCCTGTAACTTTCAAAAATGCTATAAAACCTGTACATGGGGGGTACTGTTATACTCTGGAGACTTTGCTAAACATATTTATATATTTGAAGTCTACGTATATATTTATATAATTATTTAAGTAATTTTATATACATATGTATATTTCGTATTATTTTTTGTTATTTATATATACATAGATATATATACAATTTCATTATAAGTGTATATATATATATATCACTATCAAAATACAGTTAGAATAACATTTCATATAGATATATTTTTTTTAATTTTTATTATTATTTTGACATGTTTTTATTTAATTTAAATTACTTATTATTTGTATTTTATAATAATATTTATATACAATATATATAGTTATTATATATATTATATATATATACGTGAGTAATTTAATCATAAGTGTATTTTTATATTAATAATATATGTACATATTAATATAAAAATACACTTAGTATGACATTATATATATGATATATAGACATATATTATATAGATATAATATGTCTATATATCATATATATATATATATACACATATATAATTATATTTTTTTATTAACATGTACCTTTATTTTTTTTAATGATTTTACACTAGCAGGGAGACTGTCTAGCAGGCAGTCCCCCTGCAGGCAGACGCTAGGACACCTATTGTGACCATGTGATCGCTCTGGCCCCAGGGGTCCTAATCTGCCATGGGGAGACTGTCTGGGCTGCAGGCAGTCTCCCCACAACGGGAGCAACACCGATCACCGCCAGGGGAACGACGGCGATCGGGTAAGAACCGTCCTCGGTCCTGAAGGGGTTAAAGGCCACTTTCTCACAGCATAAGACATCATTCATAAGCCCATGATAAGACACTTTAAGACAGCCACATATACATTGGCCCAACCCTAGAAAGAGTTTATTCTCTCACTACAGTTGGGAATAGGGAAAATAAATGGTGCTATAAAAATAACTCAAGTGGATCTACACTCTAGACCAGGGGATACCAACCTGTTCCCTACAGCCTACTAGTGAGCGATTCAGGCTTCCAGGTGGACAGTAGTGAGTTTTTCATAAATAATGTCCAGTGGGCTAAGACCGGCAGGGGAGATCCTTTCATCTCCCCTGCTGGCCCATGTTGAGCCAGCCTTGCTGTAAGCGCTTTCGGGATGGTGAGGAGATGAAAGATCTCCCTCTCTGGCCCACTGGCACTTAGTTCTAGCAGAGGGAAAGAAGGGCCCGGGAGGCTCTGTGTTCCATCTGCGAGCATGCTGGTGGACTAGGTGCAGCAGGCTAAAGTGAACGTACCACCAGGGCTTGCAGCATTATGTTCCCACTCCCTGGTAAAAGGTAAGAAGAAGGGAGGGGGAGACATTTAGATAGATTTTCCCATCTCACCCACCTACACACAACATAGACCCTATGCACCCTACACACACACACACAAACACACACACTTCATACACACATCCCCCCTTACACACACACATCCACCTCACACACGCACACATCCCCTTCACACACACAAGGAAAAAATAGAATAGAAAATAGAAAGAAAAAAAAATAGATACATTTAAGTATATATTTTTTAAAAAAACCTGCTTTCTAATAAAACATAATTGCAATTGGTAAGGAAATTTTAAATCAACAAAGATACAAAAGTGGGCGGTGGCTATGAAAAGGTTGACTACCCCTGCTCTAGGGGTTAAAACCTTTGTGATCTTTTGGCCCCAAGTCACCTTCAACAGAAACAGCCATATCTAACAACATGGCTTCAGAATCCTTTAGTTGGCACCTTTGGATGTTGAAGGTGTGTTGTATGTGTGTTATATGTCAATTTATAAAAAGGGATAGTGAAGGATGAAATGAGTTTAAGATCACATCTTTCTTTAACTGTAATACAGCAGGTATAGTATATTTACTTACCTGCCAATGTTATCTCAAATATGTTGAGAAAACTTTTCGCCCTTTTAAACAACGAATATATTAAGCTCCCAAAAAATTCAGTGGACAATCCCATCTCAAGACATTTCAGGGAATGCCATGCAGGTGACTCGAAGGGCCTACGTTTTTGTGGTTTGGTTTGGAACTGGTGAAGAGAAGCCAAAGGCGAGGCTACTATGACACATTCCTAAGGTAATGTGAGTGCTTTTGGATATGTAGCTTATATATATATATATATATATATATATATATATATATATATGGACTCAATGAAGAATTCTCCTTCTCCCCCTTTCTCTAATCACTCTATCCCCTTTTTTGTAAACAAATATAACTATTTAAACTATATCAATACTTTGTAAATCGTTAACTCAAATTAAATGGTATTTTTGGATTACTATCTCTGGACACTGTAAACAACTATGTGGTAGGATCTTCTCAAATTGTAAGATATATAAATATATATATATATATATATATATATATATATGTCTGTTAGGAACAGGCACATTTATTTCTCCCCACTCTTAGGGGTTAATTTGACTTGACAGTCAAGCCGTATCCATGACATTCAGGCGCTGGGTTCTCTGCAGTACCTCCTGAACTTCCTAGGAATCTGCTTTGGGTCTCAGAAGAGCTCGGCTGCATGTCTCCTGGTGTGTGTGGATCCTCTCTTCTTGACTCGTCGCCATTTTAGGGCCTTCCCTGGAGGGTGCACTGAGGGTTCCATTTGACAGTTTGAAGTCAGCTTCTGATTTGAGTGGTCTCTCGAGAGCGGTGGGGTGTTTCGGTTCATCTTACTCTCCAGCCATTGTCAAAACCTGTTAAAGAGGTTGTCCAGCCTGGAATCAAAATCACTAAGGGCATTGCTTGGGTCATGGAAACAGGAAGCCTCCGCCATGGTGAGTAAGTCGTGGTTAATGCCACCATTTTGTGAGGCTGTAATGCATGTGTTTGCCAGGTTGGGGTAGTCTTACTGGCGTGGACCAGGATCACCCCCACCAGCCCAAGGGTAGGGGTGACAGGGTGCCTGTTCCGCAATTTCTGCTTATGGGCTCCTCTTAATCGGAAGAATGGCTGCATCTCCCACCTGCTGCGCACCTGGCCGCATTTGCCTTGAAAGGGTATATAAGCTCCTGACACTACACCAACTGCCACTCGGTACTTTAGTCATGCTGGGAAGCAAATGCTTTAGAAGATTAGCCTCTGTTCGAGCTACAGGAGGTAGTAAATATCAAACTATTAGAGGAGCTTGTTCAGGCTGCGTCTTTCCTCCATGCCAGTTAAGCCCCACCCCCAACTTTTTTTTTTTTTTTTTTAAGAATTTGGATGAACCAAATGTTTTGACAGTTCAGGTGCATGTCATATTGCTGATACGCAAGATTGGACACAAACACTGTGAGCAATCATCTCTAATATTTTGAATTGTTTACCTTAGCATGATCTTCTATTTTATATAGGTCAATGTATTTTTTTTTTTTTTGATATGGCAATGATAGCATCACCATATCTATGGAGTTACATGAACCATTCTCATCAGATTCAGCAGAAACCAGCAACAAATAGAACCAAGGTCAAGAGGTAGAGTGGAACCAAGGGGACATTCTATAACCAATTTTGTTCTGATTTTAAGAGATAAATCTCACATGTTTTGTTTAGGTGAATTGGTATTGATAGAGAACAACAGCCTAATTCACCTTCAAAATACGATTTTCAGCTATCAGCTTTTTCTTTGTTGGCCATTAACAGCAGCCCACCTACTGATAAGCATGGTAGTGACCAACTGCTGGTACTTTCTGTATGAAAACTGGATATCATTTCTAAAAGCATTCTAAGTGTTCATGTCTGAACCCTAATGCTTGAAGAAGCTCCCTCCCCACCTTTAATCTCTATCCTCTTTCTGCAAACTTCTAAGTGCACACCTCTTAAATGAAGCATTTCCTGTCACTTCCTAAACCAATCCCTCACGTTTCCCCCACAGCCCAATGTATCTAACTTGAACACACTACCATTATTTCCTGACCCCCCCCCCCACTGTGTCCACAACCTGGGCTTCTTCCTGTCCCCCCAGGTGCAACAAATTCAAACTGAACCCAGGCCTAGATGACATGCCAACTAGGTAAATTATCTTCTACAATAGACACTCCTCCCTTCAACACTACATTTCATGTTCTTCAGATCCACCTAACTAAGGGTCCTCATGACTTATTACTTAATATCAACCTAATTCTTTTCTCTACATATTCAAGGCATAGTGATTGTAACCATTGCTTCTAAATTCTATCTTTTCACTCTCACTGGTTGCAGTGTACTGATTGCTGAGCAGTACTCCTTATATTGTCACAATCATTGATACATATCTATTACTCTAACATTATATTTTCTTGCTACACCGTTTTGTCTCATTGTACTATTCCTCACTAGATTATACACTCAAGGGCAGAGTGTCTAATTATTTATCCCCTTTTTTATGATTACCAATGTTATTTTTGCATAAATCGTAGAGCACTTTAGATAAGAGCACTATATGAGAACTGTTAAATAAACAAATCTAAGCTCAATTAAGAGCTGAAACTAGAAAGTCATTGTAAAGAAAAAAAATCAGTAGAATTCCTCCAAAAGATGAGAAAATATAGAATTAGTATTGACAAACCCTTGAAACTAAAAACACTCATTACACAATTGTAATCAGGTATATATACAAACATTGTAGGATTGCAATAAATATAATATACCTAGACAATCCAAAGTTTTACTTTTACCACTGTAGACTTGAATTCACTATACATAACAATGGTTCAAGTAGCAATAGGTATGCTATATCATGATTGTTGGTATTTTCTTTGTATTCATTTCATTTTTAAATTCCTGTATGGTAATTCTGTAAACAAATGTCTTCACAATTGAGCATCAAGGACAAAAGATCTTAATTAATTATTTTAAACCTCTCCAACAACTTGTTGATCTAGATAAAAACTAAAATAATTTGCAGGGCTATATCAATATAATTTAAGAAACACATGTAAACTGTAACATTTGATTTAATAAAGGTTAAATAGCAGTTATTAGGCATTATTTTACACACAATGCACAAAGAAATTGTTTATTTTTAGATGTTGTTAACAATTAAAATATTTATATAACTCAAATAAGCATTGCTCCACAATCTGTGCAAAGTAATTTAATTTCCCACATCAAGTCAACTTTATAACAAACTTTACGTTTATACATTAAAACTCAAACTTAAATGTATTGCAAATGTAACCAAACATTTACATTAACAGTATGTTATCATAAAATATATATTTATTTTGGGAGGCGGGGCCAAGCTGTTGAATGAGACAGACGCATGTCGGACAAGCTCCGTTACATATCTCTGAATACCGGCAATTTCCACGTCCACATCCAACACGGTCTACAGGAATCTCTGATAGCCATGGGACCGAAGTTAAAAAAACAAAAGCCCGACAAATCAAAAGCGGGCATGAACGTAGAGAATCTCCTCAGGCAAGCACACAGGGCATGCAGGCCCAAGATGGCCACCGACATAGCCTGCTTCTCTGACTCCTCGGAGGAGTCGATACTAGGGATGGGAGCCGCAGACCTACCTTCCCTCCCACTGCCCCAGATGGCCCCACGGAATGCCGACATGACTCCGGTGACAAATGCCAACCTGAAGGAGCTCTTACACGGCCTCCAGCTCACTCTACAAGCCGACATGGCCTCACTCAGGACAGATCTAATGGGCATGGTGACCCGACTGGGGACAGTGGAGACAGCAGCAGCTGAACAGGCTCAGACAATTGCCACTCTCTCCAATGAAGTGCAGGCACTAAAGGCACAACAAGCAACTTTCAAACGCCATTTTGCAATAATAGAGGACAGCAGATGCCGAAATGACCTCAAGATTAGAGGTGTCCCAGAGGTGATCCCAGACGCAGAACTTCCGCACTTAATGAGGAGGCTGCTAGGATCCCTGCTAACACCCAAACAAGCTAAGAGCACCATGATTGATGGGATATTCTGAATCCTGAAACTTCGCAAAGCTCCTGAGACAGCATCCAGAGACCTGGTGGTCAGATTCAGAAGCGGCTGGGAGAAGGCAAGCAGCACTTTCTTTTGAAAATATGGCACTGACATTTTATGCTGACCTCTCTGGGGACACCCTGAAGTGGAGGAAAACCTTACAACCGTTCACCACACTGCTACGCACTGATATCGCTGGAGAACACCACAGCTACTTCACATCACAAAAGGGGACTATGCTCACTCTGTCAGGGATCTGACAGAAGCGGTGGCCATATTGGAAATCCTCAGCCTCCCACGAGATGCGCTCAGCCGGCTTGGATGGTGTAATGCTTCTACAACACACACCTGGGAACCTGCAAGAGTCACCCCATTCGTCCCTCATGGGACCTGCTCAGATACATACGCTGCATCCACAACCTGGGGCGGTACATGACTGTCCGAGCTCCAAAGAGACGATACCCATACTTCTCACAACTGGGGGTTCACTTGAACCTTATCATTTGAGTTAATTATTAGTCTGTTTTATGTTTTTTGTTTCCTTTAAGAGTTAATACTTGCTATTATATATGACACAAGACGCCCAAATAAAAAAAAACCTCAACCCACCACCTAGCCCTCCACAGTGCACGGAACACAGCCACACAAACTCATGTTATCTCACACTTTGTATTTTTTCACTGTGCAAAAATGTAACCGTTTTTCTCTTTGCCGCAAACTCATACCGGTGGGATGAGTATAAATAAAGAATTTAGAAAAAAAATTATCTATTTTATTTTTAGTTTTTTTTTTAAATTTGAATGGTTTAAACTACATTTCAAATTTCCCAGCCATCAATGTGTTATTGCTTTTTTTTTTGTTCATTATGTTTGCTTTCAAGAAAGTATAATGATTTTAAAGGATAATAATTTTGTTAAAGTGCTTGTGGATCCCAACTGCTATCAATATACCTCCTGCTGATAGCAACACAGCTTTTCATTGTTTTCATGTTTAAGGTATTTGCACTTTGTTGCAAAGACATATACTATTATGAAAACTATAGTCAGAAACGGTTTAAAAAAAAAAAAAAAAAAAGATGCTGCTAGATGTGAATGTTCCCAGAGAAGGGTCAGAGAGGATGAAGAAACTAAAGTAAATTAAATGAGAGTACACACTAGAAATAAAAAAATATTTATAATATATACAAATAAAATGTGGTTAACTATTAAAATAAAAGAAGCATGTGTATTAAAGAAATGCTCTAAGCACAACAGACTCTAGTACACTGTAGTGATTATAGTTCCAGGAATGCCCTGGATGTTCAGTAATGTAAGTAGCCAAGTTGTTTTTCAACAGTTTGGCTTTTTAACTGGGTTCTGATGAGCAATACTTTCAATCTCAACTACAGCCTTTCAAAAGCTGGAAACACTCGGTCTATGCTGAGCCAGTGATCCTGCAGTCAGGATTTTGTCAGTCTGATGGAATCTATATAATTAATTTTGAAGCATTTAGAGAATCACAAATATCCATATGCAAACACATTTAAAACATAGAAATCAGGTAATGACATGATGGCAAGACACACTACGGGGTTCGTGGCTCAAAGGAAGAGCAGAAAGAGGAGAATCAAGATGCTTTTTGGTGACAGCAACTCATGTGTGGCATGCTGAAGCCCACACAATTTGAGCAAACTAAACAGAGAATACCGGAGAGTATATGAGAAGGCCGGCACACAAGACCAGTACCATTTTGCGAGTTCCGCCGAGGTCCATATTGGAGACAGAACTCAAGAGTTGCAAAAATCCAAGAATGGCATTTTGACTGCAGGGAGAGACGCAGAGAGAAAATTTCTTTAGTGAGGAGCCATGCATGCAGATACAGCATTACTCAAGGAAGCAGGTGCAGGACGATGAATACTTGAATGGGGCAAATGTGAGTTGTAAATAACATAACAACAAGGAATTATACAATTTTGTTTTTCTTTTTTTTTAATAACTGAGTGTGGATTGATTCTAGATGAAAGATTTCAGGTGATTAATTCTCATATATAAAATAGAATAAAAGTATAAAATATGTCTGAGTACAAAGAAAGAGAAGTTGAATAAAGAGAGAAAGAGAAAAAAATATTGCTATTGGCTGAGATAGAGGAAAAGAAAGGAGGGAAGGGCTAAAGGAGTGAAGTAATATAAAAGTCTGGAAGCAATAATCCTCAGAGCCTTTTTCAATTTCAGTTTAAGACAGATCAAATTCCTAAAATGTAGTTGGTTATTTTGGAATAACTTCAAAACAGGAAAAAGGAAAGAAAAAGGGGGAAATAAGTTGAATTGCAAACAACACTGGACTGAAGCAAGAGGAAGCAAGAGAGAAAAAGAGAGCAACAGACAAAGCCTAAAAAACATGGGAAGATAAGAACAAAGAGGAAATCCCCACTCAGTTATTGGGGACTGTCTT
The DNA here is from genome assembly GCA_933207985.1 of Pelobates cultripes. Taxonomy (NCBI): domain Eukaryota; kingdom Metazoa; phylum Chordata; class Amphibia; order Anura; family Pelobatidae; genus Pelobates; species Pelobates cultripes. The sequence goes on along the minus strand of OW240912.1, from coordinate 92,049,270 downwards.
ATATACTAAGAAAAGATGTTGAGTGTGAATGTGGGTGGGTGTTTTTTTTTTCTCATCTGCACCACTTATAATGCAGCAGATTTAAAGAGAGGTCCGATTTATCTGAAAGAACAAGTGAGGAGAGTAGAAATACCGAATTGAAAGAAGGAGGAGGGGTATTAACTAGACAGCTACATAAAGTCATCAGCAATTTCATTGTATAAAGGAAAAGATAAATTAAAACGGGAGAGAAAAGAGAAGGACAATAAAGAATATAAACAGAAAGGAAAGAAGGACACAGGAAATAGAAGAAGGAAAAACTGCTGAGGTTTCATCCATGAAGCCTAAGATAAAGTTTCATAAAGATACAGGTGACTCTGTTATTTATCTACATATAATAAGATATCAATTTACAAAGGCAAGGATAGAAGAAGACAGTGAAGGGGAAGAGGAAAGGAGGAAAACTAAAAAGAGTCAAAATGACATCCAAAAAACAAGAGCCTAAATATAATTCAAATAGAAAGATACCGGTACAGAAAAGAGATTACCTTTTTCTCGTAAAGTTGAGAAACAAGAATCCTCATTTAATACCATGCAATAAGATACAACAATCTCTCAATTGACTAAAGAATCCGTGAGTAATAAATATTCTGGGGATATATCCTGGTCTGATTCAATGGGAATTATTCCTGTTTATCCAAAACAGTGCATGGAAAAGGAATTAGAATCTGAGACAGATTTATTACTGAATTTAAGATGGAAATTGCAAGATGGGGAGAAGGATTGAAAATTCTAACAGACAAATGTAACAATATAACTCTTCAAAACAATTTAAAAGAGGATCAAATTTAAAGACAAATGGAAAAGAAAATAGAAAATTTGGGGTCCTAAATAAGAGATAATGAAGAGAAATCCATATGGAATAATCTAAGAATAAGAGGGACACCGAAACAAGTCACTTACCCTAACTTGGAAAGCTACATGGAAAAATGTTGTACTCTTTTCCTCCACTTAGATCAAAGATAAATTACAAGTGTTATAGAAAGGATACATCATTCCCCAAAACCACCCAACATAGCAGAGCATTTATTTAGAGGTACAATTATTTGTTTTCAATACTATAAATAGGACAGTTATTTTGAAAACCTTAAATGGAAAAAGCTTAAAAGACTCTGAATACGAAAATATTAAGGTATTTCAAATTGTATCCTTTGCAACACGAAACCTTAGGAAATAATTTGGCCCTTATACATCAATATTAAGAGATAAAGAGGTAAAATACTCTTAGGGATATCCAACAAATATCCTGATATATTATGGAGGCATGAGAGAAATGTTCTCTTCAGCGCACAAACTAAGTGAATGGATAGAACAAAACCATCTTATCAACTCTGTTCAATATTTAAATGTATACCAAGTGACATCCACAATATTGGAATTCATAAAAGAAGAAAGATACAACAAAATAAGAAAATAATACATTTCTTTTGGGGGGGAAAAGCAGACGAACAAAGTAAAAACAAAAGCATAAATAACAATGTTTGAATTGGTACCTAAAAATAACTGCAGCATATAGTGTGTCACGTGACTTGCGATAAATTGAGTCAATGCAACATATACTAACATTGTAGAATGAACTTTGCTATAGGGAGGGTCTATAAATTAAGGCTATGAATAGGAAATGAAAGAAACAATGCCTCTATTCGGGTCATGTGATTCGTGATTGAAAGTGAATGAAGGTGATTCGTGAATGTAGTAGCACCAAACGTGAGCAGAGAAAATTAATTAAATTTTTTTTTTTTAAAGTCAAACTCTGCATTCCCATTAGGATTAAAGTCTTTAAGTTCAATACTCACTTCATCACTCTTTTTCCTAAACTTTTACACCTCGTCATGTTATAACACATTTATCTAAGGCATAAAACTTTAAAAATGTTGTGTCTGTATTGCGGGATGAAAATGCTTAGCTACCTCGTGGTTCATAAAGTCTTTAGAAATATTTCTGCCATGTTCGGCTATTCTTAATTAGAAACACTTTGTGGTCATGCCAACGTATTAGAGACCATAGGGAAACAACATTCTTGATATTGCATGTAATCACATTTTTTGTGTATTGCTTGATTTAAATTTGTTGATATTATAGTAAGATTTAATTGTATTTCTGCAATCAAAGCAGGTCTATTTAAAAAACGCTTGCTTTTCAATTTTTTTTATCAACAGTAGCTTCTTTTTTAGCATACTTACTAGTTTAAAACAGCTTTAAAAGACAATTTTCAGTTTATCAGGTTTATCTTTTAAAATATTGTCCTCTTTAAGTATGCTCCAATGTTTGTTGTTGATGCTTTTTAATTTGTTACTTTTTATAGCTATATATAACTTGGTCATTTTATATCTTGTTTAGTATTAACTTTGTATTTTATGAGTGTTTATCTAAAGTGTTAATATTCTCAATTATGGTTTTTAGATCATTAGCACTGAATGTATTTTATTTTATAAAATAGTAGCATGTTCTTTAAATGTGCTTGGAGATTTTAACCTTTCTTATGTTTTGCAAGCTGAAAAAAATGGACAAGCAAAAAGATCTGAGTGACTTTGACAAGCGCCAAATAGGGATGGCTAAACAACTGGGTCAGATTATCTCCAAAATGGCAAGCTTTATGGGGTGTTCCCAGTTTGCGGAGGTTAGTACTTGCCAAAAGTGGTGCAAGGAAGGACAACTTGTGAACCGGGATCAGGGTCATGGGTGATTAAGGCTCATTGATGCACGTGGGGAACAAAGGCTAGACAGAAAAGCAACTGTAAATTGCTGAACACACAGTGCATCACAGTTTGCTGCGTCGGAGGGATGTGTAGCTGCAGACCAGTCAGAGTTCCCATGATGACACCTGTCCACTGTCAAAAGTGTCTTCCATGGGAATGTGAGCATCAAAACTGGACCATGGAGCAATGGAATAAAGTTGCCTGGTCTGATGAATCACATTTTATTTTAGATCAGGTGGATGGCCAGGTACGTGTACATCCTCTTACGGGGGAAGAGATCACAGCAGGATGCACTATGGGAAGAAGGCAAGCCATCGGAGACAGTGTTACTTTCTGGGCAATGTTCTGCTGGAAAGCTTTTAGTGCTGGCATTCATATGGATGCTTTGACATGTCCCACCTACCTAGACATTGTTACAGACCACATACATGCCATCATGGCAATGGTTTTCCCTTATGGCAGTGACCTTTTTCAATAAGACAATGCACCATTTCATACTGCAAAAATTGTTCAAGAATAGTTTAAGGAACATGAGAAAGAGTTTAAGGTGTTGCTAGGCCTCCAAATTCCCAAGATCTCAATCTATTATACTGGAACAACAAATCCGATCCATGGAGGCCCCACTTTGCCACTTGCAGGACTTAAAGGATCTGGGTGCCAGATACCACAGAACACATTCAGAGGTCTTGTGGAGTACATGCCTCAATGCATCAAAGCTGTTTTAGCAGCATGGGGGCAGACCTATAAGATTTCAACCAGGTGATTTTAATGCTGTAACTGATCCGTATACAATTAGGGAAAACAGTATTTGATCCCCTGCTGATTTTGGACGTTTGCTCACTGACAAAGAAATTATCAGTCTATAATTTTAATGGTAGGTGTATTTTAACAGTGAGAGGCAGAATAACAAATAAAAATTCCAGAAAAATGCATGTCAACAAAGTTATAAATTCATTTTGCATGTCAGTGAGTGTAATAAGTATTTGACCCATTCAACTTAGTACTTGGTCGCAAAACCCTTGTTGGCAGTCACAGAGGTCAGACGTTTCTTGTAGTTGGCCACCAGGTGTGCACACATCTCAGGAGGGATTTTGTTACACTCATCTTTGCATCCTCTCCAAGTCAATAAGGTTGTGAGGCTTTAGCTCGAACCTTTAGCTCCATCCACATATTTTCTATGGGATTAACATCTGGAGACTGGCCACTACAGGACCTTAATATGTTTCTTCTTTAGCCACTCCTTTTCTCAATTAAAGTTTTCTAGTTACTTTACTGTGCCAATTATCTTTTTATTGTTTTTTTATGCACTTCTACTATGTTTACTTTCCTGGCTTTTTATTATTGTTCCTGCACTTAAATAAATCCCAGGTGGGGATCATACCACCAACGCTTTATTAAAAGAGCAGTATTTTCTGCTCTTTACCTGTAAGTATTATTCTAGTAATACTTACTTTTATCAAATTGAGAGCACTATTGTCACCTCTTTTTATTTCCCCTGGAGTTTCGGATGACCAGAACACGCTGATAGACGCATTTACTTTACACATCCCAGCAGTGGGGATTATACTGTTGTATGCTCTTCACACCAGAGCTGGCCATAGCTCTTTTAAATGTGAGTTTTCTATCTTCTACTACTATTTTACCATTTGTATTTTAAACGTTTCTCACTACTGGTTGTTCCTTTATCTCTGTCTTTCACATATGTGAATACCCTGAGACACTAGGACGCACCCCTACTGAAACAACTACTCATCTATATCTCATCAAGCATTGTTGCTCTACTCATCTATATCTCATCAAGCATTGTTGCTCTAGTGAGACTCTTTTGGACTATTTTACGTTATTTTACTTTTCCGCTCATGCAGCCCTACCCCATCTCTTTGTATTCTCTTATCTTTTGAAGGATTTGAGGGGTCTCCTTCATTTGGGTTGTTGCCTATCTACATATTGTTTGTTAATTAGCGCTGATTTCCTTTTGTTTTCTGTATGTATATATTTTAACCTTCTGTATTAACGGACAATGTAAATTAAGGTGATAATAAAAACAGGGATCATTAATCTCTGGAATGCATACAAGAATTTATAGATACATCAGTTAAATCGTTGCTAAGGATGTTCAATCAGCAATGACAGACAAGAAAGCTAACAAAGCCTTCTACCATGGCATTAACACAGTAAAAAATCTAGTGATCATCCTTTCCTACTTCTATCTTTTTAGGATAAAAAGATGTCAGCATAAAAATCAACTGTCACTGTCGTGATCGTGTTGCCTTCAAAAAGAGCAGACCACCTTCTTTACACTCTCTCTAGAACCATTTACTGTCATCACTTATGAAGTTGAAGAGTACTTAGTAGCTCAGCTTGCTAGGCACATAGAATGTCTAGGCATTAATACTTTTCATTAACGCAGCTGGATGCTCCTTTCATATGAAGAGCATACAAGGGAGTAGATGGAAATGAGAATGAAATAAAGTCCTCTCACCTCCTCCACTTAGCCAGTAACTTGAGCATCTATTGTATGTGTGTAAAATATTTAATAATAAATCAACTAATTATATAATATGAAAATTAAAAAAACAAAGAGGTAAACTGTTTTGAAGGAAAATGATATAACTAACCCTGTGATATCCTTACGCTGTGGCTGGTGAAGTTTAAAGATTTTATGGTGCTGCCCTATGACTTGTAATGTGTGTTCGAAGCTTTTGCTTCAGAACATACAATAATGGATGAGCTCAATAACCTTAGAAATAATTGGAAAGTTGTGAGACTTAATTTGGGTGTAGTTGCATTAATAGAAGTGCATGGGCCCATGAAAAGAATTAAATACAAATTATTCAGCAATGTTTTCAATGTTTTCAAGCAACTTATTTCAAGGCAATTTTAGTAACTAATGTGTGCATTAAAATGTAAAACAGGAGGTAGACTGTTTATTGACTATTAATCCCAAAACTATACGCAAAGACAAAGTATCCAAGTTCTCAGTGGAACAAAAGACAACAGTATAATACTGGAAAACGGTGGTGTGCCATTATGGGGGTAATTCTTATTCCTTTATTCTTATTATTACATTTATAGATAGTCTGTCATACCCACATTTTAGATAAGTAAAAAATAACAGATGTACACACTGCCTCTTATTAGTACACTCCTATACTTTCTTAACCAATTAAATAAATTTTTACCCTACCTTCACCTGCTCTTGATTATCCAATTATTTACAATTTACTTTTTTTCCCAGATTAGCAAACACCTAACCTCACATAACACCTCAGGTAAGATATGCTTATCTGATATAACAATAAATCCTTGGACACTTTTATTATTATTATTATTATTATTATTATTATTATTATTATTATCACCATTTATATAGTGCCAACAGATTCCGTACCACTTTACAATATTAAAGAGGGTGGATTTAACTATAAATAGGACAATTACAAGAAAACTTACAGGAACGATAGGTTGAAGAGGGCCCTACACCTGACGAAGGTGCTTTTGAAGCACCGAAACGCGCGTCGGGCTTTAGCTTGTTTTCACTTTTCCTCACTTATGGTGGCACTAGGTTTTTGAACCACCTTATTATTTGTTTAATGTTTTGTTAGCACTGATTATCCTACTGTATATGGGGGGGGACCTACAGCTATACTTTATCGGCTATCTGCTCTACTAGTCAGGGACAGACTAGAACGCCCTCGAAGGCGTTTATTTCTAGGAGCAATAGGGACATTATAGAAATGTATCTTTCCTCTGCTCCTTTCTTTATTTATTTTCTATTTACTTCTAGATGTCTTATTAGACTTGTGCAGCATCAGACTAAGTTTATGTATAACTGTCTGTGTCACTTTCTAGCTTTTCTAGATGAGTTTAAGTCATTTTCTAGATCAGACTCAGTTACTGAGTATTTGCCTAACTAGCAGTTGCAGTTTAGCCTTGGTATCAGACAGTATTTTCTAGCCTTCACCTACTGGATTCTGTTGATTATCATCTGCAGGGATATTATATAGTCCCAATAGGGTCCTTGATTTATTTTTTATCATTATTGGTATAATTTTAGTATATATTTATTCCTGGTGGACTCCTTTTCTTTAACATCTACCTGCAGTTCATTTTATTTATAGGGCTAGTATATCCCCCTCGCAGTCTATTTGTAGATTTAATCAGTAAGATACTCTTGCCCTTATTTAGGAATTTTGCTGCTTTGTTTTCTTGTAATTTAATAAAGCATTTGCGCATCTTCATTTTTCTGCAGCATCCGTAATTATCATCAGGGCTAGAGGCTTACGTCTATGTATTGAGACTCAGTGTTAATTTGGGAATTTATTTATTATAGAATATTTCTTTATATACTGCTTTATTTAAAATCAGTTTGGAGTCTCTTGTCCTAGACACTCCTAATATATTTTGATTTATTTATTCCCTACTCAAACAAGCTTACAGTCTAAAGGAGGTGGGGTATAAAACACATTAGGACAGGAAATAGCAATCAAACAAGGTGGGAGTGGAGCAGAGCTGGAGGAGAGAGTAGAGTGCTGCCTTTTTGGAGAGAGTAAGTGACAGGTATGTGAGGTAGAGGTTAGTCTGGTAGGCCATAAGCTTTCCTAAAGAGATGGTTTTAAGGCACTTCTTAAATGATTGAAGACTAGGGGAGAGTCTGATGGTGGTAGGCATATAATAGGGGCTAGAATTGTTCTGTGCTTTATAGGTATGGGTTAGCACTTTGAATTGAAACATATAGGATACAGGAAGCCAATGTAAGGACTGACTGAGGGGTGAGGTGTGAGAGGAAAATCAGTCTGGCGGCACAATTCATTACAGACTAAAGGGGCTATACGGCTTTTGGGAAGGCCAATCAGGAGAGGGTTACAATAATCCATGCGGGAAATTACTAGAGCATGGACAAGCTCCTTGGTAGCATCTTGTGTAAGAAAGGGGCGGATGCGGGCTATGTTTTTAAGATGGAATCTACAGTATTTGACAACATACTGGATGTGAGGCTCAAACGTGAGCCCAGAATCAAGTATGGTGCCAAGACAGTGCACTTGCAAGGATGGACTTATGTGGATACCACTAACTTGAAGGGAGAGCGAAAGAGGAGAATCAGTATTAGGAGGAGGAAAGACAAGGAGCTCAGTTTTAGAGAGATTGAGTTTCAGAAAACGGGAGGACATCCATTCAGAGATGGAAGATAGGCAAGCAGTGACACATTGCAGGACGGCAGGGGAGAGGTCCGGGGAGGAGAGATATATGTGAGTGTCATCAGCGTATAGGTGTAAGTGGAATCTAAAAGGACGGAGTCACAGAGACTGAGTGATTGAAGAGTTTGAAGAAGGAGAGCATGAGAGTTTCAAAGGCAGCAGAGAGGTCAAGAAGAATTAGTATGGAGTAGTGACCTTTGGATTTAGCTGCGATTAGGTCATTTGTAACTTTGATAAGAGCAGTCTCAGTAGAGTGGAGAGGGCAGAAGCCAGATTCAAGAGAGTCAAGGAGAGAGTTGGAATTGAGGAAGAGAGACACACGGGCAAAGACAAGTCTTTCCAGAAGCTTTGAGGAAAAAAGGAATAGGAATATGGGATGATAGAGGGGGAGGACAGGTGAAGAGATGTTTTTTCAGGCTAGGTACTACAGTGGCATGTTTAATGTCAGCAAGGACATCACCAGAAGAGAGAGACCAGTTGAAGATGTGTGTTAAGGAAGGCACAAGACAAGGAGAGAGAGATCTGATAAGGTGAGATGGGACAGGATCGAGTGGGTAAGTGGTGGGGCAAGATCAAAGGAGAAGTGCAGCCACCTCTTGTTCAGTAGCCATGGAGAAAGTCTGAAGAGTAGGAAAGGCATAATCTACATGTGGTTGAGAAAGAAAATGGAAAGGTGGGGAGAATTCTTTCCTTAGCTGTTCAATCTTGTTGGTAAAGTAGCATGCAAAGCTATCGGCTATAAGGTTAGTTTGGGGGGTGGCCACAGCAGGGCCAAGAAGAGAGTTAAAGGTGTCAAAGAGATGCCTGGGATTGTGGGAGCGTGAACTAATGAGAGAGGAAAAGTATGACTGTTTGGTGAGGGCAAGGGCTGCACTGTGTGAACACAATATGAATCTATAATGGAGAAAGTCTGTCTGGATGCGAGACTTCCTCCAGGAGTGCTCAGCACAACAGGAGCAACTTTGCAGGTAGTGTATTGCTTTAGTATGCCACAGTTGGGGGTGTGTCCTCCTCGAGGTGCATGTTTGGAGCGGGGCTGCAGCGTTCAAGGCTGAGGTGAGGGTAGTGTTATATGTGGAGATTGCCAGTGAGAGTCAGGAGAGGGAAGGAATGGATAGCAGTTATGAATCAATATAAGCTGACAGGTGCTGGAGGTCAATAGAACTAAGGTTCCTCCTGAGTTGAGGGGGGTTAGGCTGAGGTTGGGCACTTCAAAATACTTGTCGTTAGCTGAAGGAAAAGGGGCAGCTTTGGGAATTCCTTGTTTCTCTTGAAAATTAATCTTTTAATTAGAGCAAAAAACAAGTCACAAGAGAGTGCTGAGAATGGACAACAGCTCAGTTAGCATGCCTTACTGTGGGTCCCCACTCAGTTCTCAAGCTGGTTTTAGCTCATTTTGTGCCATTACAGAGAGAACCAGTCCATGCATCTTATTATTATTATGTTATTATTTATATAGCGTCAACAAATTCCGCAGTGCTTTGTAGTGGGTGGACGAACAAACATGTAGTTGTAACCAGACAAGTTGGAAACACAGGAACAGAGGGGTTGAGGGCCCTGCCCCATGAGCTTACATGCTAGAGGGAGTGGGGGAAAGTGACACAAAAGGTAAGGATAGTATTAGACTAATGACATTTGCAAGAGACTAATAAGTCAGGAGCTATTAACAGTTTAATTGACACGCTTTTATGAAGAAGTGGGTTTTTAATGATTTTTTGAAGGAGTGGAAACTGGGTGAGTATCTAACGGAGGAGGGAAGTGAGTTCCACGGGAATGGTGCAGCCCTGGAGAAGTCTTGAAGGCGAGCAGAGGTGGGAGTAGGGACAGAAGATAGACCTAAGTCTTCAGCAGAGTGTAAGGGCCTAGAAGGGACATACTTGTGTATTAGTGAGGACAGATAGGTGGGAGCAGCATTATATAGAGATTTGAAAGCAAGAACCAGAATTTTAAATTGATCTTACAGGAAGCCAATGTAGGGACTGACAAAAGGGTGAGGCGTGGGAGGTGCGGGTGGACAGGTAGATGAGCCTCGCTGCCGCATTCATTATGGACTGTAACGGTGCAAGTTGGGAGCACGTAAGACCACTGAGAAGCGGATTACAGTAGTCAAGGTGAGAAAGGACAATGGAATGGATCAGCACCTTAGTCGCATCTGGCGTTAAGTAGGGTTGGATGCATGCAATGTTTTTGAGATGGAAACGACAGGATTTGGCAATAGACTTAACATGAGGTGTGAAGGAGAGGTCAGAGTCAAAGAGAACACCAAGGCAGCGAACTTGTGTGGTGGAACTGATGGTAGCACCATTGACTTGGAGGGAGACAGACACAGGAGTAGCAACAATTGAGGGAGGAAAGACTAGAATTTCAGTTTTGGTCAAGTTGAGTTTAAGGAAGTGGGCAGCCATCCAGTTAGAAATAGCAGAGAGGCAGTCAGAGACACTAGTCAAGAGGAATGGGGAGAGATCAGGAGAGGACATGTAGAAATAATATTGGAAGCCAAAGAAGCTAATGAGTTAACCAAGGGAGGCAGTATACATAGAGAACAGTAGAGGACCAAGGACTGAACCTTGGGGGACACCAACAGAGAGGAGTTGGGGAGAAGAAGCAGAGACAGATAAAGAAACACTGAAAGCGTGATGGGAGAGGTAGGAGGAGGACCAGGAGAGAGCAATATCTTGTAGACCGATATTGCGGAGGATGAGAAGAAGCTGTTGATGCTCAACTGTGTCAAAAGCCACAGACAGGTCAAGGAGAATTAGGATAGAGTAGTGACCATGAGATTTTGCAGCGAGTAGATCATTGGATAATTTGGTCAGTGCAGTTTGCACAGAGTGCTTAGCATGGAAACCAGACTGAAGCGGGTCTAGCAGAGAGTTAATTCTGTCAATCTTGCATACACAACTCTTTAAAGGATCTTGGATACAAAAGGCAGTAACGGTAGGTGGAAGGGGAGTTAGGGTCAAGGTTGGGCCTCTTTAGAATTGGGATTATAGTTGCATGTTTGAAGGATGATGGAAATACGCCAGAGGAAAGAGAGAGATTGAGAATTTTATTGAGAGGTGGAGAAAGAGAAGAAGACGGAGCATGGATGAGATGCAAGGGAATTGGATCTAGGGAGCAGGTAGTGGGGCGGGAGGACTGGAGCAGAGCAGTAACCTCTTCCACTTTAGTGGGTGCAAATGAACATAGAACAGCAGAGGGAGGGAGGTTAGGGGAAGTATTGTAAGGAGAAGAAGAAAGATGAGATATCTCTACCCAAACTTGTCAGTAAAGCGAGTTGTAAAGTCTGAGGCGGTCAAGTTAGTTGGTGTAGGAGCAACAATAGGGCGAAGATGAGTGTTAAAAGTGTGAAATAGTCGTTTGGGTTCGTGGGAGAGTGTGGTTATAGGGTATTGAAGTAATTTACTTTTGCAGAGGAAAGAGCCAAGCTGTATGAGCGCAGCATAAATTTATAGTGGAGAAAGTCAGATGCACAGTGAGACTTTCTCCAACAGCATTCAGCAGTTCTGGAGCATTTTTGAAGGTATCGAGTCAGCTTGATGTGCCAAAGTTGTTGTTGGGGGCGCCTGCTGCATTTAAATGTAGGAGGTGCCATGATATCTAGTTGAGATGAGAGGGTGGAATTGTAGAAGGAGGTTGCAGAGCTAGGACAGGTGAGGTTTCAGATAGGTAAAAGGAGAGTTTGTTGATTAGTGGAGAAATGTTCTAGGTCAAGAATTGGAGGTTTCTGAGAGATTGATGTTCAGATGGTGGTGTCAATTGGGTCTTGGGTATGCCAATGTCAAAAGTCAGGAGATGGTGGTCAGATAGAGGAAAAGGAATATTGGAAAGATTAGAGGAGGTACAGAGATTGGTGAAGGCAAGATCAAGAGTGTTTCCCGCTGTATGGGTTGCTAAATTGGACCATTGCGTAAGGACAAAAGAGGAGGTTACAGAGTGCAGACGAAAGGCATCAGTGCAATTGGGGTTGTTAATTGGGATATTGAAATCCCCAAGTATAAGGGAAGGAATGCTAGATGAGAGGAAATGGGGAAGCCAGGAAGAAAAGTACTCAATAAATAGTCTAGGATACCCGGGGCGGGCGGTAGATGATAGCAATTCTCAAAGCAGTGGGTTTAAATAGGTGGACAGTGTGAACTTCAAAAGAAGAAAAGGATAGGGCAGGTGGAGTTATGATTGTTTGAAAGGTACATTGAAGGGAGAGAAGGATGTCTACACCAACTCCTTTACAGTTGAGTCTGGGAGTGTGAAAGAAATGTAGCCCACCAAAACATAAAGAGCGCTATCAGAGGGGGACAGCCAGGTCTCTGTAAGTGCGAGTAGTGTGAGTGAGTTTGAGATGAAAAAGGTTGTGTATGGCTGTTGATTTTAATTTACTGCAGACGGAGCGGGCATTCCAGAGTGCACACTGAATGCTGGTAAGTGAGAGTAAAGGGCAGGGTATTGTGATGAGGTTTGTGGGATTTCTGGTTTTCTTAGTGTGTGTAGAGAAGGTGAAGGGCATCAGACATTCTTACAGCTGCATTGGGGTTTGGAAATCAGGCTTGCTTATTGCAAACAATCATCTGATGGAGCACTGACTTTCTTACAGCAGTATTGGGGTTTGGAAATCAGGCTTGCTTATTGCAGATGATCAGGTGATGGAGCACTGACTTTTTTACAGCAGTATTGGGGTGTGGATATCAGGCTGTTGAATAAAGATATGTGAGGGTCAGATAGGCTTGCAATAAAGCTAAGTGAGAGGGATATGTATCTAGGCATAGGGATCATGGGATGGTTATTCAAATAAAAACAAACATATCAATAAAAGAAGGGAGGGGTCAGAGGTCAGTCAGAAATCAGAGGGGAAATAGAGCAATGCATATATGGTGAATAAAACAATTACATACAGGACTAGCAAACTACCCTTTAGCATAACAGACATGATATAAAGGCAATGCACACAGGATATATAAAATAAATGTACAGGGTGGTTAAATTAAATATAAATGATGCTGTGCAGAAGAGTCTTAGTGTTGTCTTCCAGAAGGCTACCTTGCTTATTGCAGACGATCAGCTGATGGAGCACTGACTTTCTTACAGCAGTATTGGAGTTTGGAAATCAGGCTTGCTTATTGCAGATGATCAACTGATCTTAGACTGATTCCACCCAAAAGGACATGACAGATCCAAAATACAGGTTATATCTCTCTGCACGAGAGATTCAGCAACCCCAGAAGATCATTTTAACCTCAGCACTCTCACAGCACCGTGCCTATAGGGATATGGGCTATACCTCACTGATGATGCCTTACAAGGTTAAAACGTTCATCTGGGGCTGCTGTATCTCTCATGCAGAGAGAGCTGGCCTGTATTTTGGATCTGTGCACTTTTGGAAGGATATGTCCGGCACATTTTATGTAGGCCCTGTCTTGAGGTGGCCATTGTCCAATCCAGCCTAAGGGCTATTGTAAAAGCCCTGTGTCTCATCTGTATCTGGCTCCATGAGCTGGTGCACCTTTGTGGGCAATAGTTGTGGCTCCAGACCCGTGGCAAGCAACACAGAGGTACAGAAGGCAGCAGAGAGATCACCAGGATCCTCAAGGGCGCAAAGCCCAGGTGACAGTGGAATCCGTTAGTCTGTTCTAGTAGTCTGCTGGGGATCAGGGGTAGTGATCAAGTGGGAGAGGTGCACAATGCCTTCTTATATGTCAGCCAGGATTCCCAAATGTTCTTAAAGGACTTAAAGAGGAGTTGTGCAGTGTTGCGGCTAATTTATCCATTAGATAAGGAAGAGCTTCTGCTGATATCTTTGTATGTATATCTTTATTATTTATGTATGTCTGTATAATTGCCCCCTCTCTTTCCTTTATATATTTCTATGTATTCTGCAATATTTAACTTAATTATGCACATTTCCCTTCTAGTTATTTTTAGATATCTGGGTTATGATTTCTATCTGAATGAAATAAAAATGACATCCTGTATTTTATCAAAATTATCTTTTTATTTTGTGTCACACATTACCCCAATGTAGGAGCACCAAAAGAATATATTGCATTCACTGAATGTTATTAGAAATTCATAAACTACAGCACAATGTGTACAATTATATAACGTTAGAGCAGATGGGTACTTTAAGACAGTGCTTATTCAGACTGTTTGTTAGCTTAGCCAAAAACATAAGCATAATTGATTGTTGATCATCACAATTGTTTTCCCTATAGATATCTCTTGGCTAAGATTTTGCTATATTGGTCTATTGCCACTGCTTTAAACAATTTAAAATCTACACTAATTATCTAAAACATAAACACGATATAACCTTGTGGTATAATTACACACTGTTAACATAAAATTGTATGCAATTCTAAAACATCTGAAAAAGAAACTTTATGTTTTTGTATGTCAACAGAAATCAAATAAAAAATTAAACACATACAAAAAATGTACACATGTCCCTACATTAATTATCTGATAGGAAAATAGTAACAATAAAAACATCATGCCTTCTGTGTGCGTGCGTTTGGGAAAATAGGGGGAAAGAAATTATTGAAAAAGGAAGGACAATAAAGGGGGGAGATGTTCCTTCAGCATAAATATGAGAAAACTATATGAGGTAGAAAGGGGAGAAATAAATTAAAATTAATTGATTAGCTGCATCATCCCTAATCCGTTTGTGAAGAGAAGGTAAGACCCTTACCTGAGGCATGTGAGCAGCAAGCTCCTTAACAGACTCAATATTCTTGGCTGCCCAGATCAGTTCTCCCAACAAATGTGGTGGAAGTGGTTCCCAGTGTACTGGAATTAGTGTTTTTGCTGATGTCCTATATGAGAGGGTCAAGGTAAGTACACAATGTCGCAGCAATATCTCTTTTGCTATGGGAGAGAAGCAAAACGTGTCAAGCTATGAACTCGCATTCCTATCTTTTCGCCACATCTTCATTATACATTTTCCTGTTGTAATTCAAATCTAGGTATGATACTTAGTGTGAAGTTGAGTCAGCAGCTTATTGCAATTGCATTCAGACTCCTCTTGTTATAGAAGGTAACATGTGAATTATTTCTAATGGTAAAGGTGCACCCAGACACCTATTTCAAGATGGATTTACTATCTTCAACACCTGTTTATTTTCTTTGCAGCTGCCCACTTAAGTAGTCCCCCAGAGGAAGGCTTCACAGCTGAAACATTGGGGTTTTATTTCTCCTGCTCTTGGTCAGTATATCTTTTTTTAATGGGTTTTTGCATTTATCACTTTACTTACATTGTGGTTTTGGTACTATATACTAGTTTAGCGCTATACTATGCACTTTCTCTCTGCTATAATGATATCTTGTTGTATTTTCAATGCATGAATACATACTTTTTTTATGTGCAAAACTGTGGTGTGCCTTGGGATCATTTCTTAATTTGTATTACACTTAAGTAGTTTGCCATCATTGTGTATAACTGTAATGTCAATACAATCTCTCTCACCATTCTCTCTCAAAAGCCCCATGTAGTCATATTCCCCTTTCATGCAATCTGCATAACTCCTAACTTGTTAACATACTGTCTCACATCTAGTCTTATTCATACTACCCACTTAATTATGTATATATACACCAACCTAGCCAAACTCACCTACTCATGCTTAAAATGAGTCACATCTTACCCATAACCAGGGCCATCTTTCACTCCACACCCCCTCTCCCTGACATGCAATCACGCTCTCCACTTTCCAATGCAGTAGCGGAACCATTTTCCCATGCTTGGGGAGTTGTATTTAGCACTGAGCTGTGTTTGTGTATTTGAATGGAAGCATGTTTTTGTATGGAGTATGTTTGTGTAAATGTAGGGGTGTGTTTGTATGTTTGTTGGTGTTTGAATGTAAACATCCATCTATGTGTAGTTTTTTGTGTTTTTTGTGTTTTTAATGCTGGGGTGTGTTTATATATATTTTTGTTGTTTAACACAAAGGTGGGTTTGTATGCATTGTTGATGTTTCAATGCAGGACTGTGTTTGTATGTATGTTGAAGTTTAAATGCAGGGGTGTACTTGTGTGTAGTGTTGGCAATTTGAATGATGAGATGTATGCACATGTACACATACACTGCCACACACACACTGTGATACACATACATACACACACACATACACACACACACACACACACACTGAAGCACATGCAGATACACAGATATGAATACTGACACTCACGCTAACACACATGCAGATACAGACTGACAGATACACACACTAACATATACAGACACACAGGCACACAACCTGACACACATACAGAGGCATATATACAAACACTGACACATATGGATACTCAGACACACTGATGTATATACTGACACACATGCAGATACACAGATAAAAACACTGACTATATACAGATACACACACAGATGCACAAATACATACAATGATAACATACAGATACACACATGGAAACACATACAGACATGCAGATACACAACCTGACACACATGCAGATACAGATACACACAGACCACATAGAGAAACATAGATATACTAGATACAGATACACAGATATACACACTGACACACACACAGATATGCATACTGACAACATAGAGACACACACTGACAGGCATGCTGATACACACACAGACACACACAGACAGACATGCTGACACGCACAGAGGCATACTGACATGCACAGAGACATACTGACACACACAGAGACAAACTGACACACACAGAGACGTAGTGACACACACACATACGCCCTGACAGATATACTGACACAAACAGAGACATACTGACACACAGACATAGTGACACACAGACACTCTGACAGACATAATGACACACACACACAGATAGACATACTAAGACACACACAGACATACTGACACACACAAATACTGACACTCACACACACACATACACACTGACACACATGCAAAGTTTACATTTTTATAGCCACCCTCCAGCCCTTATGGGTTCAGGAGGGTGGCTTCCCTGGGGTCCAGTGGCAGGCTGAGGTAGGTGGGAGCATGAGGCTCTGACAGCCCTCTCCTAACGGCCTCCTCCTCCTTCCTCCTGCATGGCTTCACTCTCTCTGGGAGGAAGTGACTCACGGCAGTCACTTCCTCCCAGCCTGCTGCTATAAAACAAGGGGCTTTTAAGGGGCCACCATGCCTGACCGGGCCCTCTTAGCATGTGGGTTCCTGGTGCAGCCGCAGCACCAATGGGCCCATGGGGCAAATAAAAAAAATTGCAGACAGCGTGGCCCAGCGTGGGTAGATGCTTTGGGCTCCCCAGGAGTAACTGGGCCCAGGGCAGCTGCCCCATTTGCCCTGCTTTAAAGACGGCCCTGCCAATAACCCACCTCTCTGTTCACATATTCTTATCAACCTAGTCACCTACACCTGTCAACACTCAGTAACATAGCTCCCTGTGCCAAAAATCTATATTTATCCACCAATGCAACAAAATTCACTTACCTACCTACAATTCCCTATACAGATTATACACAGACTGTTTACATTATATATATATCCTCACACAAACATTATACACAAGTGAAGGATAGACAAATTACATATGCAGTCACACATACAAAATTTGTAAAAATTCTGTACCTGTCATGGTTCTGATCAGGTCAGACAGGAGACTTATTCCGGGGTTTACTTCAGGTAGTTTATTTATATTGTTATGCATGGTTCAGAGAAAGGAAAAAAATATGAATAATAGGATAAACAGAGAAAATGAATGATAAAGATAAAGGGGGAAAGCAGAATTATAGGGGCGCAAGAAATTAGATGTTTAGGCAATATGCCCCAAAACAGGAATACAGGATATCGGAAAACAACTAGTTAAAACTAAACAGCAATATAAAGGATAAAGTAAAACAGGCTAAAATAACAATTCAGGTGATCAGCCTCTTTGGTTGGAAAACAGAACTGTAGATTCAGGGTGGTTGAGTATACTTGCAAAATGATAAGAATGACAGTAATAGCCAGGCAGGTTGGGAGGAAATCAATATGAAACCAAAGTCCAGTTTAGAAATAAAGCAGGGTTCTATTGGATAAATCAATGGGATGAATGATGATGGTTGTAGGTAAGTAGAGGTGTAGCAGGTTGTCAGGATTCAGGAACAGGTCTTTTTTCAGTATCAGGTAATAAACAAATCTCAGTATGAGCCAGGAGCAGAACACAATTTCTCTCTCAGTGTAAAGGACACTTGGTTTGTCAGGTGTGGCCTTTTATAGCAGACTTGGAATCTCATGCTATTCCGGTGAGAGTGCTTGTGGAGACTAGTGGCCACTAGAGACGAGAAACAGGTATTGCATGAAATGAACAGAATAATAACTTGGTTGTCAGGATAGGATCCTGACACAACCTTTCGGCTGCTTTAGTATAGAGGGAAAAAAATGTATTGCAACATCTGCAGTGTTACAGTTAAAGGACCACTCTAGGCACCCAGACCACTTCAGCTGAATGAAGTGGTCTGGGTGCCAGGTCCATCTAGGGTTAATCCATTGTTTTATAAACATAGCAGTTTCAGAGAAACTGTTATGTTTATCAATGGGTTAAGCCTTCCCCCAAAGCCTTGCGTGATTCTGACTGTGAAAATCACAGTGAGAGCACACAAGTGTCCATAGGAAAGCATTGATAATGCTTTCCTATGCGACCGGCTGAATGCGCGCGCAGCTCTTGCCGCGTGTGCGCATTCAGCCGACGGGGCGGAACGGAGGAGGATCGGAGGCAGAGAGCTCTCCGCCCAGTGCTGGAGAAAGGTAAGTTTTACCCCTTTTCCCCTTTCCAGAGCCAGGCGGGAGGGGGTCCCTGAGGTTGGGGGCACCCTCAGGGCACTATAGTGCCAGGAAAACGAGTATGTTTTCCTGGCACTATAGTGGTCTTTTAATCAACAGTACAGGTAACCACACTTCCTTATAGTTTGAGGAAAATGCTTCCTATGAAACCTTTTCTTGAGAAAAGGCTGAGCATGTAAAAGGAACAGAAGTAAAAACAGAGGAGAGCATATTTTAAAACTTGGAAGATAGAATACTGTCAAATATGTGTGTTGGAGGTGATTCTGTTTGTGATGGTGATCCATTAAATCAGCCACAGTTTGCAATTTAGTTGCACGTTTAGAATATATTAACTATCACTCTGTGTGCCCCTTTAAGAATATCTCCAAAAAACATGACATAAATATGGGCTGATTTGTGCATAGTATTTTAATTCTTCTTTAATATCTTTATACATTTTTATACTAAATTCTGTTTTTCAGTATAAAATAATCTTTAGTACAACAATTGCATCTAGTATTTATAATAATAAAATGTAAAATTTATAGAATAGAATTTAAAGTTCTATTTAAATAATCCATGTCTCAGCCTGTTTACATTTTATTTCTATTTTCCATTGCATATAAGTTATTATTTATTGTGATAAATAATGTAAAACCCATGCTGCATTATTTAAAGTTTTATTAACATGTAGAACTTTTTATACACAGACAGAGGTATTCCTTTAACTCTAAAGGCATTGTGCGGAAGAATGGTATAGCTTTTAGCATTTGGCTAATGTAGATATAGTAATTGGAAAAGGGCAAAGTAGATTTTGCTGTGGAAACACATGACAATGTGGCAAATCATGAAGCAAAATAAAGCACAGAATAACACAGAGGGAGCAAAATACTTGTCAAGAGAGTTTCAAATAAACAGTACAGGTATTTTATTTCAAACTACCCACTAGAATTTCTTTGGAAAATAAAGGTTTTTAAAGCATGCACATTTATTGTTAATACATTTTAGACTTGAAGACAGCGAAAAAATTGGTTCGGCCCAACAATCTTTGATGAACATAATTATTCTTTTTGGGACAGTTATATATATATATATATATATATATATATATATATTTTATTTTTTACAGTTGTTGGAATTTATGAAACGTTTCAAAGTAGATAAGATAAGACTAAGAAAAATACATAGATAAACATTACAAGCACACATTTATGCAACATATGATTATATAATCTAACTCAGAGACAGATTATTTGGGTAATTTCACTGTTATAGCAAACATACTGACATTCTCTCTTCTTTAGATATTGAATGCAGGCATCCTATTGTTCTATTTTACTGGGCTTGGTGGGTGAGGTGTCAATCCTGGATGGGAAAATTATGTCCATTGAGAAAGGCACACTTGTTAGTGGCAAAACACTGGGATCTTCTTGACATGTATCCAGCTCTGATTGGCTTTCTGCAAGTTATTTGTAGAAATATTTTTGGTTTAAGCGTAAGTTGCTTTTTTGTGTATATATATATATATATATATATATACATATATATATGTGGAAAGTCCTCAAGTAGGACTGAAACGTCGATTTTTTAAGAAGACTGAATAAAAGTTAATTTTTACTGAATTCGTGAGTGCAACCTTTTGATATAATTAGTTGGATACTTGGAGCCCTGGGAGTGCACCCGGTCTGGGAACTGGAGTTTGAGTGCAAGGTACAGTGTTTATATATATATATATATATATATATATATATATATATATATGTCATGTTTTATGATTTGTATATCTGCTGTCTCTTTAACAAAAAAGACTGATGTTTGCATTTGGCATTATACACTGCCTGGCCAAGAAAAAAGTCTCCACCAAAAAGAAAGGTTGCACACTCTAATATTTAGTTTGACCACCTTTAGCTTTGATTACGGCATGCATTCACTATGGCATTGTTTTGATAAGCTTCTACAATGTGAAAAGATTTATTTTCGTCCAGTGTTAATTTTTCACCAAGATCTTGTATTGATGATCGGAGAGTCGGACCACTGCGCAAAGCCTTCTCCAGCACATCCCAAAGATTCTCAATGGGGTCAAGGTCTGGACTCTGTGATGGCCAATCCATGTGTGAAAATGATGTCTCATGCTCCCTGAACCACTTTTTCACAATTTGAACCTGATGAATCCTGGCATTGTCATCTTGGAATATGGCTGTGCCATCAGGGAAGAAAAATCCATTGCTAGAATAATCTGGTCATTCGGTATATTCAGGTAGTCAGTTGACCTCATTCTTTGGGCATATAATGTTGCTGAACCTAGACATGACCAACTGCAGCAACCCCAAATCATAGCACTACCCCCACAGGCTTGTACAGTAGGCACTAGGCATGATGGGTGCATCATTTCATCTGCCTCTCTTCTTACCAGACGATGGTTCCCCACAATCATTCCAGTTTTAATAATGCTTTGGACAGCTCTTAACTTACCTCAGTAACTCTTACTTATTTGCTTAGTTAAATCCAGATGGCGACTTTATTTTTGGCCAGGCAGTGTATTTTACTGTATGTGTATATGTATCTCTGTGTATATGAATAGGTATATCAATGTAAGTGTGTATATAAATGTCACCAATAATATAAAAGAAAGGCTGCGCCACAGGAATAAATGAGTACTAAAAGACAAATGGTAAAAGCGTAAAAAAAAAAAAAAAATAGAATAGAATAGTAAAAATGCTAAGGATTATAAAATATTCCCAATATATATTGGAAGTTGGATTGTAGTGGAGAATGTCTTTGGCAATGCTTTAGATGGTAGGGTCTCTTCTCTGTTTATAGTACTCTGTTTATAGTTCTCTGTTTATAGAAGAGACAAGAAGAGAAGACCAATCGTGCGGAATGTATAAAGTTAATATTTGTGGATTAGAAATATAAATATTGCACTCACATTTAGATGAGCTATGGCCAGCTCAGGTGTAACAGGCATACAGAGGAACAATCCCCGCTGATGGGATATATGGATGCTTGTCCTCCGGAGGGGAATGGTGTCCAACTCTCAGGGAAAAGGGAATATAAAAACAACAAATAGTGCTCTCTGTTGACACAAAATAAAAGTTTAAAATAAAATAAAATATACTCACAAGTAGAGTGCAGGCTTGACTGCACTCTGATGATAGCGTTGGTGGTATAATCCCCACCTCAGGGTAGGCTTTTTAAGCAGGTTGAAATAAATGCAAAAGAATAATAAGCGCTCTCTTCTCAGGGATGAGCTGCAGTTCACCAACAAGGTGTTCCTCTACCTTGTGATAAATGAACAGATAAAATAGAAAGGTGAACAGCGCTAAAAATCAGAAAATGTACATACGTTTTGTAGAAATACTGGCCAGCAGAGTAACTTAAAAAAAGAGAGAAACAAAAATACAAATAATGGTACAGTATGTATGAACGATATAATTCCACAAGAACAAAGGTGTTATATTCACACTCACACTTTGAGGAGCTATATCAGCTCGGTGTTAAGAGCCTGGACGGAATAATCCCCGTCTATGGATTTCTTGAGGTTCAAGACCGTTGGTGAATTTATAGGTGTAAATATTCGTTACATGAAAAACAAGAGTAAAATACACCACATGGTATAGTACGTAAATATAAAATATTGTGAAAAAAAAGTGGATGATCCTACTTACATATACTAGAGCAACGACCTGCTCTAGTTTGGAGAATTTCAGGTGGAATAATCCCCACCTTGGGATATAGTGGACCCAGGTATAGCAGCAAAGCAGTATTGGATAGGAAGGAGGACAAAAGGAGTGACTGGATAGTTTAAAAAATATATATACTTTAATACAATAAGTGAAAAGTGAATAATAAACTATAAAACCAGTCCTGTATAAAAGTCCAAAATTCTTCCTCACTTGACGCGTTTCGCCGAAGCTTTCTCATTCACTTTTTTAGTTTATTATTCACTTTTCACTTATTGTATTAAAGTATATATATTTTTTAAACTATCCAGTCACTCCTTTTGTCCTCCTTCCTATCCAATACTGCTTTGCTGCTATACCTGGGTCCACTATATCCCAAGGTGGGGATTATTCCACCTGAAATTCTCCAAACTAGAGCAGGTCGTTGCTCTAGTATATGTAAGTAGGATCATCCACTTTTTTTTTCACAATATTTTATATTTACGTACTATACCATGTGGTGTATTTTACTCTTGTTTTTCATGTAACTAATATTTACACCTATAAATTCACCAACGGTCTTGAACCTCAAGAAATCCATAGACGGGGATTATTCCGTCCAGGCTCTTAACACCGAGCTGATATAGCTCCTCAAAGTGTGAGTGTGAATATAACACCTTTGTTCTTGTGGAATTATATCGTTCATACATACTGTACCATTATTTGTATTTTTGTTTCTCTCTTTTTTTAAGTTACTCTGCTGGCCAGTATTTCTACAAAACGTATGTACATTTTCTGATTTTTAGCGCTGTTCACCTTTCTATTTTACAGGTTGAAATAAATGCCAGGAAAAAATAATAAAATTAATAAAATTGTGTGTAAAAGGATAGTGGCACAGAAAAGTAGCCAAAAAATATTTTTATTACATAAAATACACAATTTATAAAACCATTCACGCGATTCGCCACTAGGGCTTTATCAAAATGGGATAACATTAAAACCTGGCAGATGAGAGTATATATAGGTACACAATTAATTAAAAATTGGCGCAAAAAAAACGTCATTAGTAAATAGCCAATGAGATCAGAGCTAAACATTACATATATTATGAGTAAAATTGAAATTAGAAATAAAATGCAAAATAAAATATATTAATAATAATGTTGGGCACAGTCAATTGTAATACACATTGTAAAAAAACCAAATTTGTGAACTTAAATATGTATATATATCGCTAAAACACGTCACGTGACCCGCACAGTACCTTGGGAGATGTAGTGCGCGTGTCACGTGACCGGCATCTGCACTCATATCGGTGTAATGCATATTAAGTAAATAGACAGGAAGTGTAGTGGGTCGGATAGCGGCGCTTTGCCGCATGGGAATTGTGGTCAGTTAAGTGATGACGCCCTATTATTGGGCGGTGGCTGAAGTGGAAGAGGTTAACACAGTAAAGGAGTTTAAGCATGTGTGGGATAGGCATAAGGCTATCCTAACTATAAGATAAGGCTAGGGACTAAAGAAAGTATTTAGAAAATTGGGCAGACTAGATGGGCCGAATAGTTCTTATCTGCCGTCACATTCTATGTTTCTATGTTTCTATCACAAGGGGGGTGGGCTTAGGGTGCATCACGTGACTCGTGGCACATAATGAAGTGAAGTGTGCGAGTCACGTGATCGGCACCAGCAAAAAGGATATAGGCCCCATGGGAAAGTTAGTTTATAGGTGCGGCCGCCATTTTAATAGGAGGTATGCACGTAATAGGCAGACAAATGCCTGTAAAAATGCTATAAATATTAGCAAATAAGCTAGTATTTATAAAAAAGGAAAATAACTTATAACAGAGTTGTATATCCCAACATATAAATTTGAGTTTACATATCAAGGGGCTGTGTGGGCAAAATGATAGAAGAGGCCATATTGACTGTGGGTATGTGTGTACAAAGTAAAATACATTAGAATACAAAAATACATAAAGTCAAAGTAAATCAAAAAATTAAAAATTATAAAACACAAAAGAATAACTGGAATAATAATTGAAAGAAAGTAACAACTTATTGTTATATGACCCTAAATAGTATAAATATAAGTAATCTAGCGTTATGATAGTATATACAGAAATATAAATATATATAAAAATATAAGATTATGTATAAAAAAGAAGAGGTCAGGTTGAGGGCATCCTAGACTATAATGCCGTAGGTAACAACTATGAATAGGAAGGCCCCAAGATGACAGCAAGAACAGTACATATACTTGATGCAGAGACATATAAAATGGTAAAATAATTGAGAAAACTAGACATATGGGTTTACAAGAAATTATATAGATCAAAATCTGCGTTTAAGCCCTGGGGAGCTAATGTCTGTAAATTGAAGACCCATTCCATTTCGGATCTTCCTAAAATGTTTTTTTATGTTACCACCTCTCCAAGGGACCTTACATTTTTTAATTCTGACAATTTTAGAAATTTTGGATCTCGGTTGTGTTTGACGAAATGTTTAGATACAGAATGTTTTGGGTACTCATTTTGGATATTTCTGCAATGTTCTGCTAATCTTGTTTTTAGGCACCTTGTAGTCATACCTATGTATTGGAGGCCACATGGGCACTCCAATAGGTAGATAACATTCATTGTATTGCATCCAATAAAATCTCTTATGGTGTAACTCTTATTCGTTATGTCTGATCTAAAACTGGTAACTTTTGATTTTACAGAGGGGTCAGTATTTTTGCACACAATGCAGCGTTTGCATCTATAAAAACCTTTTGCTCCCTCTAAAAAATTGTGATTGTTATTTTTGATTTCTTTAGTGTAATTGTTAGTTAAAATGGATTTAAAAATGGGTGCACCTCTGAAAAAAAAAAATTTGGTTTTGTTGGTAAGATTTCTTTGAGAAGGTCATCTTGTCTTAAAAGGTGCCAATGTTTGTTAATTGTTTTTTTTAATAAAACCACTTTTGTTATTATAATTAAAAATTATAGGAAGGGTGGGAGCTTCTGAGGTGTGTTTGTCCTTATAAGTTAAAAGACTTTCTCTTGATTTATTTCTCACTAGTTCTATAGTTTCATTTAATTGTGTTGGTGAGTACTTTTTTTTCTATAAATTGTTGTTTTAAAAGCAGTGACTGTTCATTAAAATCATCAATGTGAGAACAGTTTCTACGTATGCGTAAAAATTGGCTCTTAGGAGCACTTTCAAGCCAGGGCTTGTAGTGGCAGCTGGTTTGGTCTATTGCTGTATTAGTGCATACTTTTTTGAAAAAAGTTTTTGTGTGTACTGTCCCATCCTTGATAAAAATATTTAAATCTAAAAAGTTGATTGTGTTTTTGCTGTATTCGCAAGATAAAATAATCCCTCTGTTGTTAGAGTTAAGGTGAGTTGTAAAATAATTGAGGGAATCCTTAGAGCCCTTCCATATAAAAAACAAATCATCAATATATCTAAAATAGGAGACCAGGCTGTGCTCCCAGGCATGCCGTCCCCAGACGGCACTGGATTCCCAGTCCGCCATAAAGAGGTTGGCATAGCTGGGGGCAAACCTGGTCCCCATAGTTGTCCCTCTCTTTTGAAGGTAAAAAGAATAAAAAAAACAGAAGTAGTTATTATTTAAAATAATGTTAATACCCTCCACAATAAAATCAATCTGAGTGTCTGGAATTCTTTTTTCTTTTGATAAAATAGTTTTAACAGCCTGACAACCAAGTTGGTGAGGGATGATGGTATATAGAGAGGTGACGTCACATGTGACAAGTATAAAATCTGGTTCCCAATAAAATCCATTTAAAAACAACCTTAATAGTGTCATGGAGTCCTTTAAGTAGGATTTCATAAGTTTTACTGATGGTTGGAGTAAGGTATCGCTATATTGGGATAAGTTGCATAGAGGGGAACTGATCCCAGACACTATGGGTCTACAGGGGGGGAAATTTGACGTCTTTGTGTATTTTCGGAAGAAAATAAATTACCGGGATTTGGGGATTTTTAATGAGTAGATAGTTATATTCTTGTTTGTTTAAAATATTTTCATCTAGTCCCTTTTTTAAGAAAGTGGTTAGTTTTTGTTATATTGAAGATGTTGGGTATTTTGGTAATTTTTCGTATGTTGCAGTGTCATTTAATTGTTTATACGCTTCCTCAATATACATAGTACTTGATTGGATGACTAAACCTCCCCCTTTATCTGCAGGTTTGATAACAATGTCTCTATCTTCTTGAAGTTGTTTTATAGCTAGTTTTTCCAATGTATTTAGATTTTGGGTGTCGTATTTATTGTATCTAATTTTGTTAAAATCCCTTAATACGAACTTCTCGAACATAACGAGTGGAGCTGATTTAAAATGATACGGATAAATTCAATGGGAGTTCTGTAAGACCTTATTGTAAGAGTTAGTTAAACCAAAGTCCAGATGTGTCAAAAAGATACTTTATGGCATGAAAAGGAGACTTGTAGTCTACCAGAATTTTTTAAGTATAACAGCAGGCCATGATCAGTTACCCATAAAGATAAGAAAATTTTACGTCATTTCAATCACAAAATTCAATTAAACCTTTAGACAAACTGGTAGTTGGAATTTGTGATGAAAATTTATTGAGATGCAATAATGCCATCTACTGGTCAATGTCTATAAGACAATCATTAGAATAAGGTATATCCACCTAATCCAATTGGTCACTTTAAATTAGCAAAGTAAAGAAATTCAAGTGAATTTAGTGAATTCTTTAAAAATTAGAATTTGACTAGAGTTGAGTGGACACCTGGATGTTCAGGTTCGCCAGGTTTGTCCTGAACATGGGCAAAAAGTTAGAGTTCGGCTTCGTTCTAGACCCGAACTTGACCCCGAACCCCATTGAAGTCAAAGGGAACCCGAACTTTTGGGCACTAAAATGGCTCTAAAAAAGTCCTGGAAAGAGCTAGAGGGCTGCAAAAAATATTGGGACACATAAAAAAAGAAAACAAAGAATAAGTGCACTTGAGTATAACAATGGCTGGGTGAGGCCGGTATAAATGTCTATTCTGCACAAGGTACAGACAAGTCTGGTGGGATCCATGCCTGGTTCATTTTAATAAACATGAGCTTGTCCACGTTGGCTGTGGACAGATGGCTGCGCTTGTCTGTGATAACGCCCCCTGCCCTGCTAAACACATGTTCAGACAATACACTGGCTGCACGGCAGACTAGCACCTCCAAGGCATAAAGGGCAAACTCAGGCCATGTGCCCAATTTGGAGACCTAGAAGTTGAATGGGGCAGACCCATCAGTCAGTACGTGTAGGTGTGTGCACACGTACTGTTCCACCATGTTGCTGAATTCTGCCTCCTGCTAAGACATTCCATATCAGATGGTGGTGCTGGTTGTTGTGGCGTGCTGACAAAACTTTTCCACATTTCGGCCATGCTAACCATGCCTTCTGAGGTGCTGGCGGTGCCCCAGCTGCGTTGGTGACCTCTTCCTCCTCCTCTGCCTTCGCCTTGTGCTTCCACTGAGCCCCCGGTGCCAGTTGGGAATGCCTTCAGCAGCGCGTCTACCAGTGTGCGCTTGTAGTCGCGCATCTTCCGATCACGCTCCAGTCAGTGAATTAAGGATGGCACATTGTCCTTGTAACAGGGATCCAGCAGGGTGGCCACCCAGTAATCAGCACAAGTTAGAATGTGGGTAACTCGGCAGTCGTTGCGCAGGCACTTTGGTGACTCTAGATAACCTCTGGTCGATCGCACGTCCACGTGATGGCGACAACGCATTCGGATGTCTGCCCTATCAACTTTCGATGGTAATTTCTGTGCCAAGCATGGTGACCATGGGTAACGGGGAATCAGGGTTCGATTCCGGAGAGGGAGCCTGAGAAATGGCTACCACACCCAAGGAAGGTAGCAAGCGCACAAATTACCCACTCCCGACGCGTGGAGGTAGTGACAAAAAATAACAATACAGGACTCTTTTGAGGCCCTGTAATTGGAATGAGTACACTTTAAATCCTTTAACGAGGATCTATTGCAAGTCTGGGGGAGAGCGACTGACCCGTGCGTGCTCCAGCTGAAACTCCACTATTGCCTGCTGCCGCGCGCACAGCAGTATTTGACGGTTCTATTTGACTCTCAGATATGAAGTGCACATCACAAATTTACTTTATAGCACAAAAAAATTAGAATTTTTCAAATTGCGATGTAACCACAGTATTTGATGGTTCTATTTGACTCTCAGATATGAAGTGCACTCCACAAATTTACTTTTTAGCACCAAAAAAAGTGAATTTTTCAAAGTGCGATGTAACCACAGTATTTGACGGTTCTATTTGACTCTCAGATATGAAGTGCAAACCCCAAATTTACTTTTTAGCACCCAAAAAATTTGAATTTTTCAAAGTGCGATGTAACCACAGTATTTGACGGTTCTATTTGACTCTCAGATATGAAGTGCACGCCACAAATTTACTCTTCAGCACCAAAAAAAAGTGAATTTTTCAAAGTGCGATGTAACCACAGTATTTAACGGTTCTATTTGACTCTCAGATATGAAGTGCACGCCACAAATTTACTTTTTAGCACAAAAAAAAATTGAATTTTTCAAAGTGCAATGTATCCACAGTATTTGACGGTTCTATTTGACTCTCAGATATGAAGTGATGCCACAAATTTACTTTTTAGCACCAAAGAAATTTGAATTTTTCAAAGTGCGACGTTACCACAGTATTTGACGGTTCTATTTGACTCTCAGATATGAAGTGCACGCCACAAATTTACTTTTTAGCACCAAAGAAATGTGAATTTTTCCAAGTGCGATGTACCACAGTATTTGATGGTTCTATTTAACTCTCAGATATGAAGTGCACGCCACAAATTTACTTTTAGAACCAAAAATGTGAATTTTTCAAAGTGCAATGTACCTACAGTATTTGACAGTTCTATTTGACCCTCAGATATGAAGTACACGCCCCAAATTTACTTTTTAGCACCAACAAAATTTTAATTTGTCAAACTGCAATGTCACAGCAGTATTTAAAAATGCCTAGATGTTGCCCACTGAGCTACCAGAACAGGATTAAAGTAATGTGCCTGGCACACATGCAGTTGCAAGTGCCCACCTAACAAACAGACTGATTGCTTATTTCTCTGTGGCACTGGGCTCAGGGCAGGGTACAAAAATGTAGTATAGCACCCACAAATATAATCGCTGTAGTTTGCAGATTCAACACCAGAATTCTTTCCTAATCTGTCCCTCAAAGCTGCAGCATCATCTCCCTACACTAATAAGAGCTCATGTGACTCCAGCTTATATAGAGGCTGGGTCACATGCTGCACTTGCCAATCACAGCCATGCCATTAGTAGGCATGGCTGTGATGGCTTCTAAGGGCACACAAGTCAAACTCTTGTTGATTGGCTGCCCTGCAGCTTTTCAAAACCGCCAAACACCGAACTCGAACTGTTACTGAAATGAGCACTCCTAGAACTCCCAAGTGGAAATAGGTACAAACGAAGTTGAAGTAAAATACAATGTGAGAGGAAGGTATAACACACACTGGGACAACAGACAATACTAATGATCCTACTTGGCAACAAACTGTTTATTTAGATATGTTTATATAGTTATGTTAACAAAAAAGGAATACCATGTCTAATGCATATGATGATACCAAAGTAAAAACTGTGCAGTGAACACTGTGTATGGAACTGAAAAGAATGTTTTAATCCCTCCCTTTTCCTTTCTGTATCCCAATGTTTCTATTTCTCGATTAAACATGAAAAAAAAAATTCTGGGAAAGTAACATTTCCCCTTTAATTTTTGGCCCTTATTATTTGAGATCAAGAGTTACAAAAAAGGTATTCAGGTCAAGGAAAAAAAAAATACAGAAAAAAATCAATAAAAAGAGACATACACTTTTACTTGCTTCATCTTGTCATGTGTTTTCCATGCCCAACACTGATGTTATTCAGTGTGTAGAACAGAGTGGGTATCACTTAGTATACAGTGGGATTCACTGTACAGAGCTGTGGCAAAACTAAGAAGGGACTGTGGGTGCATGTGGCTAAGGTGCCAGATGGAGAGTGCACACCACTTTCAGAGCCAGTTTACCCATAAGGTGACCAGTGGGCCCCTATCTAAGCCTGGAGTTTTGGATCTGATAAGTCTCTTACCCCTCTGGTTCCAGTGCTCTGTTAAGCAGTAAGAGCATAGATACTGGGATTCCCAAAACAATGCCTATAATGACTTCACCAGCAGCACACTGTACCACCAGATAATCCACAAACCACCAGCGTACCATGTATTGTTGCACAGTCCACCTTGTTCAGGTAAGCAGAATACATCCCAGGACTTGTATACTGTTTTAAAATGCAGCTTTTATTGCTCAAAAAAATAAAGAATCAACATTTCAGTTTGACATGACAAACTTTAATCTGGAAAGTTTGTAATATCAAACTGAAATGATGATTTGTATTTTTTTTGAACAATAAAAGCTACGTTTTAAGGCAATATACAAGTCCTGGGGTGCTATCTATATATTGGCTTTTATATTTTTGCTGACTAGAACCGGGCAAGTATCTGGAGTGCAGGATCCTTTAGTATATATATATATATATATATATATATATATATATATATATATATTCCAAGTAGAGAGCACTCTGGAGTCTTTGTAATAAATTCAAACTGTTGCTTTATTTTGCAAAAACAGTGATACAACATAGAGGTCGACGTTTCAGTCTATGCAGACTTTTTTCAAAACAATTGTTACAGTGTAATAGTGGCGGTTAAATAGATTGGATCTGATTGGACGGTGATTTAGTGGCACAGATAGCACCCTGGTGTCCCGACATTTCTTTGATAGGTGACATAACCTTGCCTCACTACGCTTTATGGGCATTGATCATGTGCCCATTTCACCCAGGGGTGGTAATCACGATATAGCACTGCTAAAGAAAGAAGCAATTTGGATTCACACCCATATATCGCCCACTGGATTGAATGAGAAAAAATCTCTTTATTGCTTTCTACAACGGAGATGAACATTCTCTATACCGCTGAACAACATACTGATTAGTTTTTTGCATAAAATTGATATTATGTTTGCATATAATTTGATATCCTGTACAGTATGTATGCTTATGATCCCTTGCCACCACTCCTACATGAACAATAGTGCCAGTTTAACGTGTTACAATCCCGTAAAGTATGTTGCGTCTACTAGGACCCATGTATACTTTCTAATATGCAACAATGTTATACATATTTTGATGGGCACTATTTCTCTCACTATACCCTTACTTTGGTATCAGGTCTATACCTTGTAAATATTTTGTGTGTATCTTATGTTTCCCTTTAATGTAGTATTATTTTGTCTCTGTATACACACAGGGTTAATCTCACATTTTAAGTGATCTACACCTTTTTTATGTCATCTCTGACGTCACCTAATTTCGTGTTCGCCTTACTCACCCTCCATTTAGATCTTCTCTGCTTTGTATTTAACCTCCACTATTACACTATAACAATTGTCTTGAAAAAAGTTTTCATAGACTGAAACGTCGACCTATACGTTGTATCATTGTTTTTGCGAACTAAAGCAACAGTTTGAATTTATTACAAAGACACCAGAGTGCTCTCTACTTGGATTATATACATTTTGGTGGAAGATTCAGCACCGGAGTAGCTGAAAGTGTTGATTGGATTAGCCATATTAGTCAAGTAGACAAGATGCCAAAATACCAGAGTATTGTAGTATTGATCAGAATTACTTCAGACCGGAGAAAGAGAGGAAAATCTCAAAAGCTTGTCTTTGTAATTTTATGTTAGTCCAATAGAAAAAAGGTATCATTGCATTGCATACTGCAATACTCTGGTATTTTGGCATTATAGATATACCAAAGGATCCTATAAATAAAATTTACATTCCCTGTCAGAAATTGTGAAGTTTTGGCATTGATTTTGAAAATATGACTGATCATGCAATACATGTCTTTTATTGAAGGATAGTGATCATATGAAGCCATTTATTATCACATAGTTGTTTGGCTCCTTTTTAAATCTTAATGATAAACAGAAATCATCCAAATGGCTCTGATCAAAAGTTTACATTCCCTTGAATGTTTGGCCTTGTTACCGACACACAAGGTGACCCATACAGGTTAAAATAGTAATTAAATGGTGATTCCCCCTCCCCCATGGCTTTTTAAATTGCAATCGGTGTCTGTGTATAACCCCTTAGTGACCAGACCGCTTTCAATTTTCTTACCGTTTGGGACCAGGGCAGGTTTTAAATTTCTGTGCTGTTTGTGTTTAGCTCTAATTTTCCTCTTACCCATTTACTAGACCCACACATATTATAAACCGTTTTTCTCACCATTAAATGTTCTTTCTAAAGATACTATTATGTTCATCATAACATATAATTTACTATAAAAACAAATATGAAATATGATAAGAAAGACACTTTCTAAATTTGACCCCCCCAAAAAAAACACCTGTGCTAAATAGTTTCTAAATTTTGTCCTGAGTTTAGAAATACCCAATGTTAACATGTTCTTAGCAAGTTATAAGGCTATACGTACAAGTAGGACATTGCTGTTTCAAAATATATATATTTAAAATATATCAATAGTGACATTGTAACACTGTTATCTGTCATAAATTTGAATCACACCTCACATGTACAATTTTTTTTAAAGTAGACAACCCAGGGTATTCAATATGGGGAATGTCCAGTCTTTTTTTTTAGCCACTTAGTCACAAACACTGGCCAAAGTTAGCATTTATATTTGTTTGTGTTAAAAATGCAAACAACTATTATGAATGCTAACTTTGACTAAATGGTGTCATGGCCTACCTGAGTTGGGAGACCGGTAGGCAGATATTTATGCTCACCTTTGCAATTAAACACAGGCCAAGGTGGTCAGGTAAGAATTCACCTGGCCTGTGAGTCTGTGCACGGGGGCTGTGTAGAATATTGCTCCAAGTCGCAAGTCCTTACAGGTAAGGACACAAGC
Organism: Pelobates cultripes; assembly: GCA_933207985.1. Classification (NCBI taxonomy): domain Eukaryota; kingdom Metazoa; phylum Chordata; class Amphibia; order Anura; family Pelobatidae; genus Pelobates; species Pelobates cultripes. The sequence continues at coordinate 92,015,935 of OW240912.1, read as the reverse complement.
AGGAGAATTGTCAAGGGTAAGCCAAAGTCAGAGGATGCCAGAAGTCAGGATACACTGTAAGAAAGCCAAGGTCAGAAGATGCCAGAAATCAGGATACACGATGAACAAGCCATGGTCAGGAACAAAGATCTGGATACACAAAACCAGGAACCAGACAGCAGTGTCAATGAACTGACAATGTCTTATACCTGCCTAATTAGGCATCTGCTTCAGTGGGCTGAGATGATAGGAGCAACCAGAGGTAATGTCCAGCCCCCAGTGCTGGAGACAAGGTGAGAATAAACATACAAAAATATAACATGTGCTGGCACTCAATCACATAAATGGTGCAGGTATTCGAGGTTAACCCTAACAATGCCTCATAATAATTATACAAAAAAATTAATATGAATACCGCACTCAATATAGAAAAATAATCAGAAAATAGTGGAAGATAATGTAATTTAATTTATTGTGCTCTCACTAACAAATTCATAAGAAGTTACTCTATATAAGCAGATATGATAGATAAATAGAATACATTACATAATATATTCAATAGCTATTTACAAAATAACCTACTTGGGTATAAATTCATGGTATGCATATATATACAGCTGATTATGTTCCTGCTAATAGTCTAAGGACAACATATCCATAAAGGCAATATATGGACCTGCTGTAATCTATGTACATAGAAAAAAAGAAAAAATCAAAACAAATAATTGAAAAAACGAAAAAAATAATTATGAAAAAAGTTGACAAAAAGTGAAAAAATGAAAAATGAATAATGAAAAAAAATGTGTCCTTATGTACAATAGTCCAGAAAAAATAGTGCACTATAGTAATAAATGGGTGGATCTCACCAACTGGAATGTCCTTATAGTGTGTAGCCTTAGATGCAACCGGATATATTGAATATATTATGTAATGTATTCTATTTATCTATCATATCTGCTTATATAGAGTAACTACTTATGAATTTGTTAGTGAGAGCACAATAAATTAAATTACATTATCTTCCACTATTTTCTGATTATTTTTCTATATTGAGTTGTGTAAGAATAAACATAGGCTGAAGCAAAAACTGGAGAGTAGCTCTGAGGTAAACTACAGGACTAAGGCACTGAAAAACCACAGTTCAAAACCCCTTGTGGGGCACTTCTGGGGCGACCAAATCTGTCCGTTTGGATGTCATGGTGAGAGCCGTGACAAATAGCTACTAAAAAAGACTGAACATGCCCCATTTGCAATACCTCGGGTTGTCTTCTTTTGCAAATGGCATGCCATCATGTGGGTAATTCTCATTCAAAGGTGTGACTTCAATCGTACAAGACTCGTGGCAGGCCTCACTCCATGATTTTATTTGCCCTGTCTCCCAGTCAAAAATGGGATTGTGAGCACGTAACCATGGATACCCTAACACTAACTGTGAAAAGGGAGAGGTGATGACCTGGAATCGAATGGTTTCATAGTGTAAAACCCCTGTGTACATGTGTAATGGTACAGTCTCATGAGTAACAACTGGAGAACTTAATGGTCTACCATCTATGGCCTCAACGGCCAAGGGTATCTCCTTCTCTCTGATGGGAATGTTGTTACTCTTTATAAAGCCAGAGTCTATAAAATTTTCAGCTGCCCCAGAGTCAACCAGAGCATATATGTTGTCAACTATACAAATCTCTCCCATATAAAAAGAAACCGGGAGAAGCAAGCGGTTAGGAGGCAATTTAGGAGACTTAGATATCACACCCAAGGCCAGTCCCCTATAAGGTCTTAGGTGCGAGAGTTTTCCGGGAGTAAAGGACATTCCTTTACCATATGGTCTCTCCTACCACAGTATAGGCAGAGTCCCTCCCTTCTCCTATGTAATTTCTCAGTATCAGAGAGTTTGGCAACCCCTAATTGCATAGGTTCCTCCTCAGATACTTTAACACTCTCTGGTATATTAACTCTGGGGTTAATGGGTGTAACAAAACGTCTATTCCTGTTCTTGGTATAGAGCCTGTCACGAATTCTATTATCTATATCAATGAGGTAATCAATAAGGTCCTCTAAGGCAATAGGAAGCTCCTTAGCTGCTACCTCATCCAATATCGTATCTGATAAACCTTCCATGAAGGCAGTAGTTAACCCATTGTTGGTCCAATCTACCTGCGAAGCAAGAGTGTGAAACTTAATAGCATAATCAGCCACAGACCTAGAACCCTGTTTAATTCTCATTAATGCTCTCGCGGCATTCTTTGACCTTTTCATTGTGTCAAAAGTTCTACGAAAAGCCGTAAGAAAACTGTTGAAATCATGTACTATAGGTCCATTAGCTTCCCAAATAGGATTTGCCCACTCAAGTGCTTTATCGGTAAGTTGGTGCATAAAGAACCCAACCTTAGACCTCTCTGTGGGAAATGAACGTGGATACATTTCAAAGTGGAATTCAATTTGATTAATAAACCCTCTGCAAGTCTTAGAGTCCCCTCCATACCTAGGAGGAGGTGTTAAATGGGCCGTAGTATTAGGCAAAGTAGATACTTCAGGGAGAAGGAGGGTTAGGTGTGGTTGCTGGAACGGCCCTATCGTAATGTAACGAGAATATACCCCTACACGCAGGATCCAGCTAAACAGAAGCCAATACAGAGGAGAGATATGTCTACCGGACCTTAGAATGGCCGGACTCGACGTATATGAGAGGAGACAGAGCCAGGAACAAACCGAGGTCAAGGGCACAGAGAGACAGCGTAAACTAGGACAAGCCGGGGTCTGGTACACGGAAAACAGCAAGCCGGCAAACAGTACAGATAAGGATAAAGCGAAAACGAAGTCAGAATACAAAGCCAAAGTCAATACGAGAAAACACAACTGAACACCACAAGCGCTAAAGGGAACTGAAACAGAAACCACGATAGGGCAACGAGCTAAGGGAAAAAGGTAAGTTTAAATAGCTTTTAAACGAAAGTGATTGGCTCCTGTCACTTCCACACCCCCAAAAGGTAATTGTATAGGGAGTGTGGTATGACAGGAGCCAATGGGAGCCTTTTGGCAATTAGGCTCCCACTGTCTCTTTAAGAGCGCGCCCGAGACTCGCGGCGCGCTCTTAGTTTCAGGCGGGACACGTGACCGCTTCACGCGGTCACTGCCCGCCTTCCATCTAAAGCAGTCGGATGAGCCGCGCGCGGCTCGTGCAGCCGCAGGACCGCGCGCGGCTTGAAGAGAGGACCGCGACCGGCCCCCGGTTAAGGTAAGTAACGCTACAGTCTGTCATTGAATGTGTGTGTCTGTCTGTCAGAGAGTGTATGTCCCTGTATGTGTATCTGAGAGTATGTGCACATGTCAGTGAGTGGATGTGTCAGTGTACCTGTCAAAGTGCGTGTTAATCTTAAAGCAAGAGGTGCGACCTTGACAGGAAGGGGTAAGGGAAATTTAGATGGGGAGGGGGAGGCCTGAGTTTTGTTATGCCTAGGGCAGCACAAATCCAAAATACACCACTGCATGTAAGGGTGGTGGGAAGGAATGAAACACATGGAGGGGCTGTGGGAATGGAATGAGGCACATGGTGAGGGAATCATTCACATACAGGGGCTGGGGGAGATTGAGACACATAGAGGTATAGAATGAGACACATGGAGGTATAGAATGAGACACATGGGTATAGAATGAGACACATGGAGGGGCTGGGGGCGAGGGAATGTGGTACATGGAGTCGCTGGGGGGTAAATGAGACAAATGGAGTGCTGAGAGGAATGAAACACATGGAGGGGTTGGGGGGAAGGAATGAGACACATGGTAGGGCTGGGGGTGAGAATGAGAAATATGGTGGGGCTGGGGGCAATTTTCACACTGGGGCCTGGTGGTTTCTAGTTATGCCTCTGTGTGTAATAGTTAGAAAATAGCCAAGACATGCAGCAAAGTGCTGAGAACCAAACAGGCAGTCTTCAAAGAAGAGAGGAAATATTCCATGGTGTATGCAGTGAGGAGGGTAAGTGATGTTCCAGAGAGTGTGCTGTGAAAAGGGTAAGAAATGCAGCTAAGAGTATTCTGGGGATAGGGAAATAGTGGATATTTTTAAATACAGATGCCCACCTCTGAAGGTTAGCTGCAATATGACATCTGTTCCTAGTAAAGCATTAAACAAAGTTAAGTAGCATCCTGCTGCACCCTCCAAATTCCACCTGTATGTCTGCATCTATGTATATACAAAATTAAGCCATTCACTCACACTCCCACAACTCTTGGGAGGCAGCAATAGCTACAGTATTCATCAGCCCATATGCATTTAACAAAACGTTACCTGTGCACTATCGCATATCATTATGCACATTTAAATATCTAGAGGTTTTCTATAGCACTACAATTGCCATTAAAGTGCAAGCTCATCTGCCCCGTCAAGGCAAATCTCAAAAAAGTTGAGCCCTACACTGATAACTTATGTGTGGGGTTTATAGGTATATCCATTTCTGTCTCATTAGAGATTTTTCCTTTTAACTTAAAGCAGCAGGTCAGCTTGCACATTAATGGCCATTGCAATTGTACTAAAACCTTAAACCAGTTATTTAAATGTGCATAGGGATTTGATATAGTGTGCAGGTAACATTTTTGGGTTTTGTTCTTTGTATGTACGTTTGTATATATCAATCGATTGACCAATGTTATAGCATGATAGGAGGCGTCATATTTGCTTAAGTCTCTCTTTACTAGAACTCCACAGCAGCACATTAACATAGAGAGAAAAACACTAAAGACAAACGTCAGGAATCCATAAAAGGCTCCTCCCAACCAACTATTTCCTCTTTCTTTGCTGCTCCGCAGTCAGTACAGGTCAGAGTACCACTGCCTCCTGTTTTATATGGGGGCTCTGGTTCATTATTTGTATTTATTTGTATTTATATATATATATATAGCTTTATGAATGAATTCTGTATGTTTGGTTTGATTCTGGGGGTTTTCAGTGTAGTTCACATTTGGGACTGATCGGTTTTTCTGCTATAGAGACTGTTAGCTATATTGCCCCCTTTTATTGTGGGTTCTGTCAAGTTTTGTCCATTCACTGACTCTGGATTTATTTCCTTTATTATACCTTGTTTTTCTTTCAGATTGGTTTGGAGGTTCGGACCTTAGTCGTCTATCTGCCCTAGTCGGAACCGAGGGTCATATTCTTATCTTGGTTGTGCGCCCACCTTTAGGCAGCGTTCGACATCACCATTTGTTTAGACGGTTCTTTTCTTTTTCTCGCCCTTCATGTACCGCGTGGTTGTGGTTGGCATTGGCGGGGCGTATAGATTTTTCGGTTCACTTCAGTCAGTAACACGACGACTTCAGGTACCGACATGGCGGGCGCATTTCTCCAAGACATTGTACACTTTCCTGCCAGTTACGAGGAGCTATCTTCACAAAGTTTAGGTTCGTACTGCGGATCGTGTTTCTTTGGTCTTTGCTGTATGAGCGTTAAAACAGCAAAAATGAAGCCTCCTGTCATGCTACAAAATTGTAGATTATACTAGCTTTAGTGTAACTATAATCTTAATTTTATTAATGACAGGAGGCGAATATTCTCCCCCCACCACCAGTTTTTTCACCCTACCCTGTTTCCTTGTGGGTTTCTTGACCTCTTTTTGGGCATAGACTTTTTTTCCTAGTTCCGGGTTAAGGTAGGTCAATTATTTGCCTTCCTGAGGGAGGTCAGGGTATGATTTTAGAGATATTATACTGTCTTTGTTTATGTTAGGACTTTAGAGTTATTGTACTGTCTTTGTTTATGGGTATTCAGGTGTTCACAGTACATTTCATTCAATGTTGTACTATTGGTAATTGAGGATGGGTATTCATGTTTTTTGTACATTTCATTCACTAATCTGTGTTTTGACTCTGTTTATATCATTTCAGTTTAAGGGTTCATCTACTGATCCTGGTTCAAGATTTTCCGCAGGGTAAAATTCAAGTTTAAAGGTTTGACTATGGTTCTTAGATCCAGATCTTCCTCAGGATAAAGGTCAATATTTCATCCACTGACTTCACGTTACTTTTCGGATGGCTAGCATCATCGCATTCATCGTATTATTATGTTTTCTTCTGTTATATTTAGTAGCTGTGTATTGTTCATGTACTTTAATTTGTCGCAGCGTGAAAAAGGAAATAGTTGGCTGGGAGGAGCCTTTTATGGATTCCTGACTTTTGTTTTTAGTGTTAATGTGCTGCTGTGGAGTTCTAGTAAAGAGAGACTTAAGCAATATTCACCTCCTGTCATTAATAAAATTAAGATTATAGTCACACTAAAGCTAGTATAATCTACAATTTATCTACCATTATGTATGCTATTGGATGCCCATATTGTTTTCTAATTTAATATAGTTTACAAATCTTGGAGAAGCCTATGCATAGGAAGATCTGATGTAGATGATCCACATAGTCTCTAGAGGACCACAAAAATGCTTTTAGCTGTCAGAGCAAATGTTTTGCTTCATGTAGAAAGCAGGTAGTCATGAGAAGCAGGTTGTCATTGGTTGTCAAGATTCTTGATTTTATATAACAGCAAGTTCTGGAGTCTTGAGAACTGTTATTTAAAATACTTAGGTGAGCTGTTTTTGCTATTGTTTTGCAAAAACAATTTTCAATTGCTACAGATTGCTGCTTAGATAATTTGCCTCAAGATTTTCCCTTTATGCTCCCAGAAAAAGCAGCACAAGGGTAATGAAATCTGTCAAAAATATTGAACTTTTTTCATTTTGTATGCTGCATTGCTAATATAGCTAGATCACAATTTTCGGTTCTTAATACTAAAAAGGTTGTTTGAATTTGAGATCCTTACTATCCCCATATATGGTTTCTGTACAATGTAGGATGGCATGGTCATGGAATCTAAAAATAACTGTAATTTGTAAAGCCATTTCCCACATTATTGAATTGTTCGTAGCAAATAAACGGAGCCAAAAATGCAGTGACTCAAAGCACATTGACGTGTATTAGATTCATGCTCAATTGTCGAATTGCATTGTGTTGAATGGCTTTTGAAATAGCCCACATCTGTATTTTTATTTAGTTTCAGATGGCAAATAGACGATCTTTCATTGCCATCTCATTTATTAGGATTTTGGAGTAAATGGAGAGATTGACTAATTTTCACTTTTAGTCATAGTGCCAGTTTGTTTTTAGTCTCAAGTTTCTTTTGGACACCACTGAGAATAATCTGCAATTTGCAAACTACTTTGAAGTGCTATTCAGTTGACATCTAAATGTGTCAATTTAACAGCTGCCACATCTAAAAGGCAGACAATGCTAATGGTTTAACCTGAGAAATGCTTGTATTTAGCACTGCTCACACAGTAGTGGCATGGAAAGAAAACAAATGGAAAGGTATTTTCTTAAAAATGTAATGCATACATGAAGCTATTGTCTAACAATACTAACCTAATACAAATTTGTATTACTGTCTACTCAATAGTTACATAATATTTATTTCTATTTTATATTATTCTTTACATTTACTTTTATTTAACAAAAATATGAACTGATTCTTTGTATCTACCTACCTATCTACCTACCTATCTATCTACCTACCTGTCTCTCTTTGTGTATGTCTATATTGTCTATCTCTGTGTTTGCCTTGCTGTCTGTTTATGTATATACCCTTAACTGCAGTCCTTGTTGCAACAAAATATTCTAACGGAAAACAAACCTCATTAACCCCTTAAGGACTGAGCCAAACGTACATGTTGTGATCAAAACAAAACTTAAACAAAAACTTGAATTTGCGCAATATGTCTGTTCAGACGTAATTCGCCTCTTTCATATTATGTGCACCCACACTTATTATAAATAATTTTATTCAGGGGAAACAGGGCTTTCAAAGAAAAAATATATATACAGTGATTAGAGATAGATAAGTGTGATAGCACAATGCTATGAACAACCTAGGTGGGAATCTCTTAAACCACTCTAAAACATACAAAAGTACAATACATACAACTGGTGGATCACACGTCTGGACGGATCTAAAATAAACGTAAAACAATATAGTGCAATATTGTCAGAAAATATATTTATATGAATACTGTGGAAATCAGGTACTCACAAACAGTCATATGGCTCTCATGAATAGCGCAGTGGGACTTTTCACTGGGATGCCCCCGTCCATTTTCTGGATGCTTTTATGGTGTTCCAAAATTGCATAAAATAAGGTTTAGCTGTGTAGGTGTGATTTCTTCACAAAAAAAGCTTTATTTATCCAATTAAAATTTACAATAAAACCAATAAAATAATGGTAAATAAAAAATAAGCTTTAAGGCTAAAATAGTCCAAAGTCTAATATGGTCATATGGCTGATGATATCTTGATGTCCGAAACGAGTTTCGCTCCGTATCAGGAGCTTCCTCAGTCGACAGTAGCATGAAGTGGTTTCTTTGATTCTTTTAAATCTCCTGGTCTGTCCACTTCCGAGTTCTATTGTCGCACATTGGAACGCGTAATGTGTTCCAATTCAAGCGCCATGGGCTTAACTTCCGGGTCGCGTTACCAGCGGCGACTCAAGCACACAGCTGACGTCACCGGAACACATGGTGCATGACGTGTGCGTTCCACTTAGGAACTCATTCATACATTTTTAATCTCGTTCTATACGATATCCTAGATATCTCTTTCTAATGTATCAAAGTGAATGAGTTAATACACACTTTTAAAGGAATGTATTCACAATATTTCATTATAGTAATCTGTGATTACAAAAAATATTTAAACATTTCAGATAATAGCGAAATCTATCACTACAGAAAACATATACAGAGATATTATATACATTGATAGATATCAATAAAACCATAGTTTAGAATGGTATTAAATATTCTTACAAAGAATGATCTATGACATTACAAAAAAGAGGGGGATTTATGGAGTAATGCCCAAAAGGTAGGTTTGTGTGAGCTCACAAATTAATAAATACTAATCCCAGTCTTCTAAACCAATGGGCAAAAAAAATTAAAGGGTCCAAGTATAAATGCCAATAAATGTGATAATATGTTTAAAAGTGTATAAATATATTTTAACTTAATTTAAAAAAGTGACATATTTAAAAATCTGAGTTAAGGCCTTGAGGTATCAGTGTATTAACATTATAAATTAATTTCATTTCTTCTGTACCTAGTTTTTTTTATATAATTTCCCCCTCTCCAATCTTTTTTGACAAGTTTTAAAAAGGACAGAAGAACAAATTATCTGGATTTTGGTTGTGATGTTTCTTAAAGTGATTGGAGACACTATGGGTCTTCAATCTATTTTTGATGTTACGCACATGCTCTGAAATCCTAATATGTACACATCTGATAGTCCTACCTATATAAAGTAAATTGCAAGGACATTTTAATACGTATATTACACCTTTCAAGAAACATGTTAGTTGGTCTTTAATAGTGAAGTCTCTATTAATGCGTTCTTGGATGTTAGTGAGATGCCTCTTTTTACTTCTAGTGGACCTACACTCCAGACAGGAACCACAGCCATGATAGCCACTCTTCTGATTTAAAAAATGTTTAATTGTTTCTGGGCCTTCACTACTCTGGATTAGGGATTTTTTTAGATTCGCTGCATCTCTAAATATAATTTGGGGTTGTGCTGGTAAAATCTCTTTTTAAAATTGGATCATGTAGTAGAACATGCCAATTCTATTTTATAGCTTTATTGATTTTTTTGTTATTGCCATTAAAATTGCATATAAAAGGTATATTTTGAGAATGTGTTTTCTGAATTTGTTTTGATTTATAAGTTAGTAATTTTTTCCTCGATGTATTTTTAACTTCTTCCATGGCTATAGTGAGTTAGGACTATAGGTCTTAGATTCAAAAAAGACCCCACTTTTGACAGAGAAAACTCATGCTTTATGAAAGGATGGAACAAGCTTCTTGAAGGCTTCTCATTTAGTATGATAGGTTATATAGTATCCAGAAGGGAGGAGAGTTTAATTCAAATAGATGAAGAGATCACTACATGGAGACAAAAACCACTAACCCAGAAACATTTAATCAGATAATAAGAGAGATTAAGAATAAAATAGAAAAAGTAGAGAGAGAAACCATTGCAACTTAAAAGAAAAATTACCTAAGAGACACTCATGATTACAAAACAGGGAATATTAGATTCCCTAAAAAGGCACATGGAAATCCAACAAAATAAAACTGGAATAGAAATAACGAATGACGGAAACCACGAGAAGAACACATAATCAAAATAATCACCAATATACAGTTGCAAGAAAAAGTATGTGAACCCTTTGGAATGATATGGATTTCTGCACAAATTGGTCATAAAATATGATCTGATCATCATCTAAGTCACAACAATAGACAATCAAAATCTGCTTAAACTAATAACACACAAAGAATGAAATGTTGCCATGTTTTTATTGAACACACCATGTAAACAGTAGTAACATAGTAACGTCAACAAACCCACGTCATGGACTGGGCGGGTCGATCATCGAGAAAGGAGAAAGGAGAAATCCTCCTTGCGGCTTCTGTTTACACAGCAGCGGCCGAGACTGAGAATGTATGAATGGTTGCCATGGAACTGTGACATAGCTGTAGAAGATGATTGGCTACAGCTGCTCCATGACAGGGGAGTGACTTAACGAAAGGCAGACATGCGCATATGCGCTAAGTGCACGCTGGGCATCAGAGGCTATGTGGTACAGGTGGTAATCCTCGTTAGTTTAGTGGTAAGTATCCCCGCCTGTCACGCGGGAGACCGGGGTTCGATTTCCCGACGGGGAGGATATCAACATTTTATTGGGCAGACTAGATGGGCCGAATGGTTCTTATCTGCCGTCACATTCTATGTTTCTATGTTTCTATGTTACAGCTGATTTGGTGAGTGAATATTGGTTGATATGTCCTATAAATGTTTGTCATTTTAATGTATGCTATTTTCTGTGTCATGATGAAAGCTCCGATCGGGAGCTGAAACACTGACATCTCTGGATTAACTAAGAATAAATCAGATGAACAAAGCCTATTTTATTTATATATACGTATATATATATATATATATATATATATGTATTAAGGCAGTTTTGCCTGTATTTGTGGGAGGGGCTTAAATTAATTTACTCCCCTATATAAGGGACACCCCTTACCTGACTCATATCGCTTGAGGTCAGCATCAGAATGATTTCCACTTCCGGGTCATCCAGACGCCATTTTACCTGATTACTCCATGAGGTTTTCTAAGCTGAGCTGTGTCAGGAATCCAGCCACAGGCTTTTCCGGCCTACCACCTTCTTTCTTCAATCTATCGCTGTGGATGGTGTCCAAGTGACTCACAAACCGTAAGTTGACCTACCCATTACGCCAGGCATCAGTCCCACGGCACCATGCAAGGGTCAGGTCCTCACTTTACTGCTGCATTTTGTCTAAGTCTGTTCTAAAACCATTGCATGTTCATGCATATCATTCGTTTAAACCCCCTACTGGTCTTTGGGTGTACTACAGACTTCTTAGACATTATCGCATTTCATGTACAAACCAACGAACCACTGCATCTTTGCCTACACACTGACCCCTACCGGTCATTCGGTGTACTACAGGCTTCTCAGACATTATTGCATTTCATGTACAAACCAACGAACCACCGCATTTTTCACCTACACACTGACCCCTATTGGTCATTCGGTGTACTACAGGCTTCTTAGGCGTTGTTTGCATTTTCATGTACAAACCAATAAACCACTGCATTTACACTTACACACTGACCCCTACTGGTCTTTCGGTGGACTACAGGCTTCTTAGACATTATCGCATTTCATGTACAAATCAACGAACCACTGCATTTGCGCCTACACACTGACCCCTACCGGTCATTCTGTGTACTACAGGCTTCTCCGACATTATTGCATTTCAGGTACAAACCAACAAACCACTTAATTTTTCACCTACACACTGACCCCTATCAGTCATTCGGTGTACTACAGGCTTCTTAGACATTATTGCTTTTCATGTACAAAACAATAAACCACTGCATTTTCACCTACACACTGACACCTACCAGTCATTCTGTGTACTACAGGCTTCTCAGACATTATTGCATTTCATGTACAAACCAACGAACCACTGCATTTTTACCTACACACTTACCCCTACCGGTCATTCGGTGTACTACAGGCTTCTCAGACATTATTGCATTTCATGTACAAACCACCGCATTTTTCACCTACACACTGACCCCTATTGGTCATTCGGTGTACTACAGGCTTCTTAGGCGTTGTTTGCATTTTCATTTACAAACCAATAAACCACTGCATTTACACCTACACACTGACCCCTACTGGTCTTTCGGTGGACTACAGGCTTCTTAGACATTATCGCATTTCATGTACAAATCAACGAACCACTGCATTTGCGCCTACACACTGACCCCTACCGGTCATTCTGTGTACTACAGGCTTCTCCGACATTATTGCATTTCAGGTACAAACCAACAAACCACTTAATTTTTCACCTACACACTGACCCCTATCAGTCATTCGGTGTACTACAGGCTTCTCAGACATTATTGCATTTTATGTACAAACCAACAAACCACTGCATTTTTCACCTACATACTGACCCCTATCAGTCATTCGGTGTACTACAGGCTTCTTAGACATTATTGCTTTTCATGTACAAAACAATAAACCACTGCATTTTTACCTACACACTTACACCTACCGGTCATTCAGTGTACTACAGGCTTCTCAGACATTATTGCTTTTCATGTACAAAACAATAAACCACTGCATTTTTACCTACACACTTACACCTACCGGTCATTCAGTGTACTACAGGCTTCTCAGACATTATTGCATTTCATGTACAAACCAACGAACCACGGCATTTTCGCCTACATGCTGACCCCTACCGGTCAATCGGTATACTACAGTCTTCTCAGACTTTATTTCACTTCATAAGCAAACAAACTAACTACAGCATTTTCGCTTTTATACTGACTCCTATCTGTCATACGGTAGGATTAACCCCTTAGGGACACATGACATGTGTGTCATGTCATGATTCCCTTTTATTCCAGAAGTTTGGTCCTTAAGGGGTTAAAGGGTATTTTTACCATACAATCAGCATTTATGACCCCTACTGGTCAACAGCAAAACTGTCTTCACATGTCATATACAATTTACCAGCCAATATAAATTACACATAAGATTGTTTTAACCCCTTAAGGACACAAGACATGTGTGACGTGTCATGATTCCCTTTTATTCCAGAAGTTTGGTCCTTACGGGGTTAAACATAACCATAAACCATAAATGAAACTCCAGCACGGGCTCAAATTCAGGTTTAATTCACAATAATTTACATTTCACATCAAGACCAACAGTGGTTCTATCAACACTGCCACCTACAGGTCTGTCAAGTACATTGACAATTTTCATGGGGTTTTACAAACACCAAAACACTTACACCTATAGGTCAACAGACAAACAACATTTCACATACCAATCAGTATCCAACTACACTGCCACCTATAGGGCACTCGGCAGATCTCCAGTGCACTTGCATTTTGCAACACCATGTTCACTGACCCCTACCATTCAATAAGACATACAACAATTCACATAGCAAGCACTATATCAACATCAGGTATAAATACATATATTATTACACAGTAGCAGACGCGTCTGTATATACGTAACTGGTAATATAGTTCACATACATTTTTCACAGCACGCTGCTCACGCAACAGACTTTCCCCTAGCAAGGGGACATACAACATACAAGGTGGGGACAGACCACATTTTCACTTGTACATACGGCACTTAATGGGTTAAGATTGATACATATTTAACCAGTATGGCTACGATGTTTAATATTTACACATCATGGCACTTTACTTTTCACATATACTGTACGTATTAAGATAAGCTTGGTCTATGCCATATTTCCTTATGCCATACGGTTTTATCCATTCAGGTTACAGTTACTACTAAAAAACCTATACGGATTGTCAGGTTCAATACCATACTACCAGGTACATACACCTGCTCACGTAGTTATCCATCTCTTACCTTCCCTGGAATAGTAATAGTGTACTGGCAATTAGGGTTCTAGGGCCCAATAGGTATTACCCCCTTTTTTCTCTGCATTATGCTTCAGTTAGTGGTCCCGCGAGGCCAACACCCCGCCTCACACTCGGAGGCATACACCCCTCGGGCCACTCGTGAGCTAGCCGCCTCGCATTGTATCATAGAGAGGGCCTCACCTGTCACTCCCCTTCCTATTTTCTGGTTACTGTCACCGAGAGGCCAACATCCTGCCACAATGTTCGGTGGCCACACAAAATCCCCTCGCGCCAAGCATAGATAGAGCCTCTCAAGCCACTTGGCAACTAGCAGGGCCTCACCAGTCACCAAAAAACACCAAGCCTAATCGTTTCGCCTTACGGCTTAGCTAGCAAGCCAGTACAAGAACCCTGGGTACAAATAATTGCATCTTTATTGTTATTTAAGTATTTTTCCAAAAGATGGTGAAGAATCACCTCTTCCTAGCACCCCGGCTAGAATTGATACACCTTCAAGCAGAGGAGATGTTGCTAGTCCTGCAGCAATCAGATCCTGGACGATCCCACACATTACCACCGACCTAAGGAGGTGACAAATCCCCTACCCTGCTACAGCAAGGAAAGCAGAGTTATTCAAACTCCTCCATACATCAACGGACAACACGGAGGCAGGGGAAGGCCCAGCTACATCAACTCAGGTGACACCCAGGCTATGCTAGCCTCACTCATAAACTCATGAGCCAAAAATTTTATGACAGACTGGCAATCTCGAGTTGGTCACCACAGCCCTCACAAGGCTGGGCCTCACGTTACTGTACAACCAGCACCAACCGAAACTCGGTTACCTGGTACAATCAATTCTTATGACACACAAGATGTTAACCCTGCACGTATGATCCCAGCACATTGGGGAAGCAAGGCATATATATGTATCATGATGTATCTGTGATGGTCAGATTCAGGGATTCCAGGTAAATCGGGAACTGACCATCTCTTGGATGGGTTGGTATTTGGAATATGTAGAGATGTTTATTTGTGCAGGTACCCATACAAATGGACGAGCACTCTCAGGCTCCAGGTACCAGCACCTCTGAACTACCAGAGACGATTGATATGAGTAGTTGCATTGCATATAGACTGTTGCATATATGTTCAAATGGTTCAGGGCACATGACAAACCATGTGGCCCAATACAACTTACAAATAATGTACTCACCATCTGTACACACCAATGCATTTTCAACACTACTGACTCATCACCCTTCCAGACTTGTAGTAGATTTGCTAAAGCTTGGGAGCTTCAAAGGGCTCCCATACAGGTATCATAAACACACCTTCAAGGAATATAGCATGCCCTCACTTACAGTCAGCACAACAAAACCATTGGCTGAAAACACACTCATAGCCAAGATTTGCAGAGTGGTCTTCCAATCTCCACCATTTACAGCATGGCACCAAACACACACATTGGTATTGTCACAAGGAATCTTCCCTTAAACAAAGACTAACCATAGACTTATTGGCACCACACACCTCCGCTACCCCAAGTCTCAACTCCCTTCTTACTATACAACACCATTGATCTACCTTTACAGCTATCACTCAAGCATGGGTTAAAGCTTGGTTAAGTAAGACCAATATCATCAACGCAGTAAACAGCTACCATCTACCCTACACACTGGCACTTACATGGCATAAATTGGGCAATCCTTTCCCTGCTCAACTTTCGAGCTACAGATTAACCTACTATCGATATTCGCAGATACTCTGTGCTGGTTATGATAACATATCCAGAGGCATTACAGTCATACACTATCTAGAAGACTTCTTGTTGCTCAAAGAAAGCATATTTTTCACTAGAAGCCTCATGGCAGCTTAGTCTGGTTGACCACTTGGGCGTCCCAGTACCCCATAAGAAACAGAAGGCGCAGACACTATCATCACATTACTGGGCATATGACTTGAGTCGGCATCCATACACGCAAGTTACCACAAGACAAATAGGGAACATTCTCAACTAAATCAATCACTACCTCCTGCTTAGTACTTACAACTACAAGGAACTACAATCCCTACCAGGTTCCTTAATTTTGCCATGCCAATCATACCACAAGACCACGCTTTCACATCCAGAGTACTTTCCCCTTTTTTCCACACTTCCAACATGACGATCAGAGGAGGTGCCTAGACACCTCAGCAACAGCAGACCTGCACATGGGGGGGGATTTCTTAACCACTTGGCATGGTAAAAGCATGTTCCTTCCAGGATTGTCTGACACTTCTCCAACCAGATGGTCAGACGCAGCGTATACCACGGGTTTGGCAGCGATCTACCGGGAACAATTACTTTGGGGCTGTTGGCCATGGCATCCAGGTTTGGAAATGTTTCCACCACTTCAGCCCCTTTGGGAGATCTACCCCATTGTAGCAGCTGCTGTGGCATGGGGTAAATCATGGTCAGGGTCATCAATCCGTTGTTACTCAGACAACTAAGCACATATCATATCATCAACAAACGCCACTACTCATCCATAAGTTCATGATGTTTCTGGGGAACTCACTTTCACTTTCATGTACCAGACGGGGGTATACATCCCTGCCGACAACTGTCTCATTTATATTCCAGGCATGTTCATCATACGCTTCCTACCACCGCCCATACAGTCACGGCCACTCTTTCGTTCCAGAGACAAAATCATGGATTAGACATACTCATGCAGCATAGCATGCACTATCCCACCTAGCACTTTCGTCCCATACTTGTAGAACGCATAACACAGCTTTTCACCTGGCTTAAAGAATCTCATTGGAACACGACATAGCTCTACCTGTGTCACAAAATTTCTCCTAAGTTTTGCTTATTTTTGCCACCTTAAACTTAAACTATCTCATACACCATTAATTATATATTTTACAGGCATTCAACAACACATGATAACCTATGGCCAAAACTACCATAAATTTCATGCTATCATACCAGAAAAGAATATACTCAGAGGTTTTCAGGAATCCATTCCCCCACGTTCCTCTCAGAGATTACCAATAGCCATCCAACTGTTCATCCTTATCGGACCTATTAGATCTACAGACATTCAATTATACTACCAAGTCGGCCATTACCAGCCATGCACATTGCCTTTTATGCCTTTCTCAGGCCAGAGAATCCACTACCATCACCACCACTCAGACAGATCATTGTCTTCAACGATCCCACATATGTAAACACATATATCATTACCTATTTGCTCTACCACATTCCGAAATGAGTCAACATGCACCAACAGTAGACATAACATACTATCCTACCCACAACAAATGGTGCCCATTTTCGGTCCTAGATTCCTACCTTCAAAATCCTTTCAGGAATTAAATACTGTAATGCATTTAAGGAAATGTCTGGTTAATTTGTATATATTTGTTGACTGTATTAAATCTTTGATTATTCATTTTGCCCTCTTTATTTACAGGCCTACCGTATCGTCGGTATCGGCACACCACAACCGACTTGCTCCCTTTACACTATCCTAAGCTTATGCTGGATCCTTACTCCATATATGGCTATTTTGCCCCTTACACAAGTATTAAGGCAGTTTTGCCTGTATTTGTGGGAGGGGCTTAAATTAATTCACTCCTCTATATAAGGGACACCCCTTACCTGACTCATATCGCTTGAGGTCAGCATCAGAATGACCCTCCCACCCACTCCTCATTTCAACACTTTCTCTTTTCTTTCCATTTACTTTACTTTCTTACTCCTTGGTGGGCCCTCTTTATTTACAGGCCTACCGTATCGGCACACCACAACCGACTTGCTCCCTTTACACTATCCTAAGCTTATGCTGGATCCTTACTCCATATACGGCTATTTTGCCCCTTACACAAATATATATATATATATATATATATATATATATATATATATATATATATATATATATATATATATATATATTTTTTTAATTTTTTTTCTCATTTTTAACATATTTAGATATTTAATTTATATACATATCTATCTATATCTATATATATATGTATATATATATATAATTGTGTATGTATATATATATATATAGAGAGAGAGAGATATTTAATATAATTCTATGTATATTTCTTGTTTTATATATATTAGACAGCGTATGTGTATGCATAGGCGTGCGTACGGGGTGTAATGGGAGGCAGGAGAGGACCCGGAGAGCTATTGCCAGGAGCTCCGCCGGGTTCCTCTCGCGGCAATGCTCAGATCTCGCGAGAGTGAACTCTAGCCCCGCAGGCTAGAGTTCACTCACCACTGGACCACCAGGGAAGGCAGAAAGGATCCCCCCTCCCTACGTAAGGTAATAATTAACTAATCTGCCCCCACCTCCACCCTCACAAATCACCCAAAAATACAGCACACATACAGCACACAAACAGCACACACACACAAACAGCACCCACACACACATACAGCACGCACACACACAGCATCCTCACACACAGCACACAAACAGCACCCTCACACACACACAGCACACTAACAGTACCCTCACAAACACAAACAGCACCCTCACACAGCACACTAACAGGACCCTAACACACACACAGCACACTACAAGTACCCTCACACACAAACAGCACCCTCACACACAGTACATTAACAGCACCCTCAAAAGCGCACACACACAAACAGCACCCTCACACACAAACAGCACCCTCACACACAGTACATAAACAGCACCCTCACAAGCATGCACACACACACTAACACCTTTACCCACATAGCACACTACCAGCACCCTCACACAGTGGCGTACACATGACCCATGGGGCCCCGGTGCGAAAATTGATCCGTGGGCCCCCCCCCGCGCGGGCCGGGCCGCAACACATGGCGGTGGGCACCTGGTCGCAGGGGTTACAGGGCTGAGACCCCTGCGACCGCAGTATGTACGCCAGTGCATGCAGATGCACACACACTTAAAGGACCACTCTAGGCACCCAGACCACTTCAGCTTAATGAAGTGGTCTGGGTGCCAGGTCGAGCTAGGGTTAACCCATTTTTTCATAAACTTAGCAGTTTCAGAGAAACTGCTGTGCTTATGAATGGGTTAAGCCTTCCCCTATTTCCTCTAGTGGCTGTCCCATTGACAGCCGCTAGAGGCGCTTGCGTGCTTCTCACTGTGATTTTCACAGTGAGAGCACGCCAGCGTCCATAGGAAAGCATTATGAATGCTTTCCTATGTGACCGGCTGAATGCGTGCACAGCTCTTGCCGCGCGTGCGCATACAGCCGACGGGGAGGAGAAGAGGAGGATCGGAGGAGGAGAGCTCTCCGCCCAGCGGTGGAAAAAGGTAAGTTTTACCCCTTTCCAGAGCCGGGCGGGAGGGGTCCCTGAGGGTGGGGGCACCCTCAGGGCACTATAGTGCCAGGAAAACGAGTATGTTTTCCTGGCACTATAGTGGTCCTTTAAAGGACCACTACAGACACCCAGATCACATCAGCTCAATGAAGTTGTCTGGGTGTCAGGTCCTCTAGTTTTAACCCTGCAGCTGAAAACATAGCAGTTTCAGAGAAACTGCTATGTTTCACTGAGGGTTAATCCAGCCTCTAGTGGCTGTCTCATGGACAGCCACTAGAGGAGCACACTGAACGTCCATAGGAAAGCATTGAGTAATGCTTTCCTATGGGCGGTTTGAATGCGTGCGCGGTCGCATTCGGAGCTGAGAGGCTGAGGGATCCTGAGCGCCAAGGGAGTCCGGCGCTGGAGAAAGATAAGTGCTGAAGACACACACACACACACACACACACACACACATACACACTAGCTAACAGACACACACATTTACTGACAGAGATACAGTCAGCGACAGACATACATACACACTCACTTACAAAACATACACTCTCATTGACAAACACACACTCACTAACAGACATCAAACAGCCTCACTAACACACACACACACTCAGTAAGACACACACAGTAACACACTCACTGACACTCACTAGCAGACACACACAGTAACACACTCACTGACACTCACTAGCAGACACACACACTAACACACTCACTGACACTCACTAGCAGACACTAACACTCACACACACTAACACTCACACACACTAACACTCACACACACTAACACTCACACACTCTAACAATCACACTCTCTCTAACACTCACTCTAACACTAACACTCACACATGATTTTTTTTTTTTTTAATGTAATCCCCCCAGCCTCCTTACCTTTTGGAGTGCTGGGGGGATTCCCTGGGGTCCAGTGGTGCTGCTGGGCTCCTGGGCGGGTGGCCGGTCGGGCAGGCAGGCAGGCAGGCGAGCACTCACTGCTTCCTCTTCAGCTCCCTCGCGCGCCGCGTAGGGATGCCGGAGCCGGAAGATGACGTCATCTTCCGGCTCCGGTATCATTGCGGCGCGCGAGGGAGCTGAAGAGGAAGCAGTGAGTGCTCCCTCGCGCGCCCGCCTGCCTGCCTGCCTGCCCGCCTGCCTGCCTGCCCGACCGGCCACCTGGGGTTAGCAGGGCCAGCCTCAGGGGGGGCCCTGGGGTGGCCGGCTCCTGGGCCCCCCAGGGGAAGAGGCTGGCCCTGGGCGTACATACCGGGTCGCAGGGGCGGCCGGGCCCCCTGGTGGGCCGGGCCCGGTCGCAGTCGCGACCCCTGCGACCCTGGTATGTACGCCAGTGCCCTCACACACACATCACACTAACAGCACCCTCACACAGCACACACCCAACCACACAGTATGTGTGCGTGTATATATGTATATACATATATATACATACATACATATATATATGCGGCGTGTGCTTGTGCTTTAGGGTGCACACCCTAATGCAATAGGCTGCGCATGCCTATGTATGTATGTATGTGTAAGTGTATATGTATATACTTAGATCATATATATATTATATATTATTTTATTTTACACTGTTTTAAAAGTTTATTAAAACTTTTCCACAGGTAGCAGCCGGACTACCTTTCATTCCAGGCACTCACCCTGCTGGCACTGCTATAGATGGCTATTCTGTCCATGTGATTGTGAGGTCCTCGCAATGACCTCGCTATCACATGACCCAGAGGGCCAGATGGGTAGCAGGGGGGACTCCCTGGGGTGTCAGGTAGGTCCCCCCATCGCAATCGCCAGCTTGGGATCACCGGTGAGCAGGTAAGTGGGAAGGATACTGTGAACGTACTATGTTGCTCGTCGGCATTTAGAGCCCAAGGACAGCATAGCACACCCGCCCACCTTAAGGATTTAATGCATAAATGCCCAGCTCTAGAATTTGTTGTTATCTATACATCCTTCATAAATCGAATCTTCGATAATTGTACTATTGCACTGTATGTAATTCAACAATACCACATTTTTCACTTGTAGCTTTGTATTATGAGATATAAGAAAGATATAAGAAAGATAAGGATATTTATATAAGTTCAACGTACCTGTTGTCTGTGATTCATCACTTTTACCTTTTATGCACAATTTGTGAATAAACAGGCTTTTTTTGTTTTCTCACGCTGTCTCAATATTCTGTTTCTCAGGCTTTTGTCGATCAGTTAGTTTTATCTGTGTTTTTCATAGTTTATCTCGTTTTTGTGCAAACCACAATTTGCCATTATCCATTTGTTTATTCCAATACTTCATACTTTTAGCACATTTCTTAGCTTTCTCTGTACATCTCTAAAACCATCACGCTATATTCTAAAATGTACTATTTGGAATAGGATCATATCTCCCTTTTTATTATAAAAACTGGCACTTGATCTCAATCTCAATTTTTTTCTGTTGATACCTTACTAAAATAGCATCCAGTTTCAGTAAGAACATAGTGGAGACATATGTTGCACATTTTCCCTTGATGTCTTCACTTGTTTTCAATTATTTAATATTGCTTTTCCTAATTATTCTACTATATTCATCTCTATGCATTTACAACACCATTATTAACTCCTGTAATACACTGATCACTCTAACCTTAAACTATTTACAGTATCTCACAAAAGTGAGTATACCCCTCACATTTTGTTTGTCATTTTCATGTTTTGTTGCTGTAATTGATGCATCCTATATTATAAATCTCCTATTATAGCTTCTGGCACTTGTAATAATAACAATTAACACATTTTGTCAGCCACAATTTATATAAAAACATCCATGATACACCTTTTCTTTGTTTTGTTATGTCTAGTGCTACCTTGCT
>OW240912.1:91948413-91993636 GCA_933207985.1 Pelobates cultripes | reverse complement strand
TCCAGTGAAACTCCTCCACTTCGAACACTGTCAAGGAACTAGCTGGTTCCATAACGCTGAAGACAGGGACTCTGCATGGTGGCTGGCTCTATCCCTCCATATCAATCCCTAACAATTCCGGTTTCTCCAGGATGCTGTTCCTCTCACTAGGAAGCCATCCCACCACTGCCACCAATGTGATATATCACCTGGCACCCCGACTGGGTACCTCTGCCAACAGATGCTTCCTAGCTGACGCTGAGGACCGTAAGCACCGCACCGGACACCACAAGCACCACAGACTCCACAACCGCCGTAGCTTAGCTGGGATCTCACCATCTTCCTCCCACCCTGGACCAACCTCTGATATCCAGGACTGTGTGGGAAAGACCTCTCGTTCAGGAGAGTATAGCTGTATAGCTCGTGTATAGCTAGTGATATGGCAGTATAGCAGTTCCCCTCCAATCACGAGACCGTGCTACATGTTGAGGGTTAAGCAGGACTCAATTTTAATGGTGCCGCAGCTGGCCTTATATGCAAGTCCCCATGCAAAGGAACACCCACCTGGACCTGATGGGGCGCAGGGTTACAAAGATGATAAACCAATAAAAACAGTGTTACAATGCCTGACATTCCAACACACAGCACACAAGCCCTCCCCTCTGCATGGGAGATAACTGAGTAAAGTACTGTATGTAACTCAATTATCTCCAGGCAAAAAAAACACATATTATATAAAGTCACATAAGTACCCCAAAGCACAACATATCCCCATAAATGCTGCATCCTCTGAAAGCCCTGATCTGGGTGAACAACATATCCAGATCAGAACAGGGGTTCAGGAAATTCCTGAAAGTCTCTTTTTGACAGACCGCACGCATGGTTTCATGCCCAAAACAGTTCCAGAGAATCAGGCTGTGTGGCCAGTCTATTTCAAATAGTCAAAATACCATTTGAATTACCAAATGTAGCCGTTTCGTGAATGTAGTCAGTATATGTCCCTTGTTCATGGGCTTCTGCTCCCGTTCGAATAGCCAAAGTTCCATGGAAGGTAACTGTTCAGCGGTGTTCGTGCCATTGCGTGTCCAATTTGAGTTCCGTGAACTCGAAGACAAAACACAGCTGAACATGTTCCACTAAACAACATGGCCACCGCCACATGTTCGACTATACGAACGGCGACCGCTAAGCTGTTCGCCAATTTGGCTGCGGTTAGCTAGATGAATTATTGTCCAAAGTCCTAATAGGTACAAATAGATTTTTTTAAATCATAATAAATTAAAGGGGCCATAGTCACAGGGTAAAAGGCTGGCAAGTAGTCCCATACAAACCCCAGTGGCAAAGTGGCTTTCGCCACAAGTCTCGCTTAGCTTTTTTCTGAGTTCTCATATTGTTTCTTTTTATGTTTTCCTACTCTTTCCCTAATATTTGGCTAATTGATTGGTCTGCGCTGAAAGTACGATAGGAACATCATTAGAGGCATAGAAGGTCCCCATCAATATATGGGGACCATCTATATTTCATGATTTTGTAATGTATTGTTACAGCTAGTGTAGGGTTAGTGTTAAGAGTAACTTTAGGGTTGTGGCTGGTGTTATTGATAGAATCAATGTTATTTCTTAAGTTAGTATCAGTGTTGGATTTAATGTTACTGTTAAGGCTAGAGTTAAGTATAACAAAAATTCATTCAACTCATTGTAAAGTATTGCAGGGAGGTTAAGAATAAACTAGAGGAAGAAAAAGGTGATTAAGAGTTTAATTCATCTATTGATCAGGAGAGTACTGAATTTAAGGAAAGAAAAGAAATGTTACAAAAGAATATAAAAAGTCTAGATGAGAAAATTGCAGAGACAAAAAGCAAGAAATATAGAAGTGACAAGGAGGATAAAATACTGAATATATTCTCAACCAATAACAAATTAATTCTTAAAAACAAATACACACTTATCCCCAAAAAAGGAGCTCTAAAACTCCCCACAACAGGAATCAAAATAAAAACATGTCTTTAAGACACCATAACAACTCTAATTCACCACTAAATAGCAACTTCAGAAATTCTATGTATAGAGATAGATCTAATACTCAACATCCGAGGGGAAGGTCCCCAAGGAGAGAGAGGAATGATAGATCCTATGCACAAGTGGCGAGTAGAGATGTCACGAACCGTCCGCGAACTTCTCGCGAACGGTTCGCCGTGGCGAACTCCGGTCAGCTGACACGTCCCGGCCAATCTCCAGCAGACCCTCCCTCCCAGACCCTCCTACTTCCTGGACAGCATCCATGTACATTTACCCCAATGTGGAACAAGGATTAAATCAATTTCCTCGATTTAACTCTTTTTTTGTGATAATGGCCAAATAAAAACCAAATGCTTTTTTAAGCCAATGGATTGTTGGATGCCACACGGACTTTGTAGTTTATTTGCTGCAGCGCCTGTGTGGCAAACAATATGTTGGACGTACCAAAAGAACCCTTAAAGTCAGGCTTTTAGAACACCTAAATAATATAAAGAAGGGCCTCATGACACATTCAGTCCCAGTCCATTGTAAGTCCTGCCCCTAGTTTTCATTTAAGAGTTTCAGATGTATAAGCATCGAATTGTAACATCATATTGGCGTGGGGGTCACAGAGTAAAGAAACTTGCCCAATGTGAAACCTATTGGATCCACAAACTCCAAACGCTAAAACCAAAGCGTTATAGACTTAGTCTGCTTCTTGTTATACAGATCATTCCTCTTATTATATACTCTCCTTCTTACTTTTGGTTTCTATACTTTTGTGTACATGTCCCATATGCTCTCTATATGGGAGTTCCCAACTACAGTCTAACGATAGGCTATATAATTAAATAATTTAGCAGATGACATATATGAAATCTACATAGGTCGTCAATTGAATGTAATCATTATTTTGAATACCATTGCAATATCGTTCATAGTTACATATTTACATAGCTGAAAAGAGACTTGCGTCCATCAAGTTCAACCTTCCTCACAAATGTTGTTGCTGTTGATCAGGGTATAATGTATTTTTTCATTGCAAAATACTTGGTGATATGTCTAACAAACACACTCTAGGACTAAGTTTATTGCAGTAAAGGAAAAATAGAACTAT
This sequence comes from Pelobates cultripes, assembly GCA_933207985.1. Lineage (NCBI taxonomy): Eukaryota > Metazoa > Chordata > Amphibia > Anura > Pelobatidae > Pelobates > Pelobates cultripes. The sequence continues at coordinate 91,990,543 of OW240912.1, read as the reverse complement.
AAATTGCTATTGTCCATTCTTTGAATTGGGGATATTAAATGGAATGTATTGTTGTTTCATGTCCAGGTATTCAGTCATGTATTATATAAAAATAGGTATGTGTGGTTATATGAGATTATGTTAATCTTTCTGATAATTCATTTTTAAAACATGATAAAGAACAATTGACATCCAGCAATCATTGCACCCATTCACTATATATATATATATATATATATATATATATATATGGTATTAAAAATCTTTCTCTTTAGCAGATCAAATACCTGCTGTTCTGTTTTGTTAACATCAATGTCAATATCTTGTATTATCTTTGGTGACTACTAGAGGCCACACATCATTCCAGAGAACTCTGTGGCATGTATATAGCCGTTTTGATCTCTGTGGCTCCCATCACTCAACAAATGGAACGCGGACGTGTCGCACCTCTGACTCCGTTTTCTTTTTTGGGAAATTATTCGTTTGAAGATCTACAGGTGATCCAGTGCAAGAAGGGAACCAGGAGGACCACGGATTGGAAACAACACCCTCTGAACCACCAATGAACTCAGGGATTAGCCCTATTTAAAGGGACTCTGGGGAGGGAATTGTTAGGCTGCTATTTCTGTACTAGCATTTGTAACTGCTTTGATTTTATGGTCTTTGATGAAGTTCCAAGTGTGGGATGAAACACATAAGACCACAACTACTGCTGTTTTATCATTTTATTTGATTTATAACAAAAGCTATTTTATACTACCATTCGGAGTCCTGATTTCTTGCGATTCTGCAGGCAACAGAGGGAGATTTTCAGCCCCGCAATCACATCAGGGGAGGCACCCTTGAGCACATTATACGTCTATATCTTGTGAGTGATCCTTTATACAACGTATATAACCTGTTTACATTGTATTGCACTATGTTTTTTTTTTGTTTTTTTTCAGCGGTATCCCATTTGTGTTTTGCTTGTATCTTAGTGTTAAGTATAGTATTAGAAGGAGGTTTCTAATTTGGATTTGTGTTGGGTTTAGTAAGAGGTTGGGTTAGGGTACGTTTCAATCATACGGTTAGTGTTTTGGCTAGTGGTAGTGTTAGTTTTAGGGTTAAAAGTAGATGTTATACTTTGTTTACCATTGATATTAGAGTGATTATTGGGTTAGTTTAGGATTGTAAGAGACATTTAGTAGTATCTTATTTTGGGGGGGTTAGAGAATATTTATCTTAAAGATTACTTTTTCCCCTTAGCACACAGTAATAATTTGGGACTCGTGCATAAGTGCACACTGCTCTGCCATTGACATTTCAGCTACCAGGTACTACTGAAATGGCCCAAAAGTATAGAGTAAGAGATATACTTTATGTCTAGTTTTGCAAATATGTATTTTTTTTTAGTAGTTAACATTTGTGAGCAGCTAAAATGTGTCACAATGCAACAAACCCAGGATCTATATTTTATGTTTAAAATAAATACTCAATTGGGCAGATATCTAGATTAGCCCTTTAACTCTGTGAAAACCTGTCAAATGAATGAGGTGTAGAAGAGCACAAATGTGAGATATTTACTATTGGAGCACTCATCATGTGAAACCATAAAAATTACCACATAAGAAGTGTTAAAACTAAATTTAATAGATATGATCTAATAAGTTTGGATAAACTTGACAAAGTTATACAGCATATGAAGACACTGTTGATTATTTTGTGTTTTTCATACATGTATATACATGTTTGCAAAAATGCAGGAACTTACATTACTACAAGTGTGTCAAATGTTTTAGACGCATAGATGATAGATGGATATAGTGTTTTAGAGTTAGAAGACCTAAACAATCTATGCAATAAAATGAGCAAGAGTACATGTTTTGCAATATGTATAGCTAACTTGGAAAAATGGACAAAAAAATCAGTTCCCAAGTGTTTATGAACAAAAATATCTGGATCAGAATGAAAATTTGTATTAAATTTGTTAAACAATCAGCTGCTGAAATTATGCAACAGCATAAATTATCAGTAATTATAGTACATCCATTTTCCTGCAAGCCTAGAAAAAAATTTCTTATTATATTTTTACTGAAAAAAAATACTTTTAGAATATATGATTCTTAAAACTACTTTTATAACAAATCTGAACTTTTGTTTGCAGTGCAGGTTACCAATATATCTGTGACAATGCAATAATTGTCCTAAATATGGGAGTTATGGCACATATTATAAATGTGTTTGAAAGAGCAATGGTAGTAGAAGGATATAAACCTGAATTGCTGCTTGTCAGTTGATGTCCTGCATGGAGAAGTAAGATAAACTGACAGCTTCTTCTGTACGTGTTGCTGATTCCCCCCCACATTTAATGTGTGTTTTTTTCCCCTCTATAGCAGGTGTAGGCAACCATTATGGAAGATGTTGTCTACAACATGTGGAGAGCCAAAGGTTGCCTACCCCTGCTCTGTATTATTGTACAACTGGGGATAAAAAATTATAAATGAAAATAAAATGCAAATAAATCCATATTTTAACATTTCTGGTATCCTTGCAATTATTAATATTTCTCCTACAATTCATTTATATATATATTATCAATAATGCTAACTGGAGCAAGAATGAACTGGAGTTAGGAGGTCATGTAAAAGGTATCTCAATTGACTGATACCATTAGTTATAAAAGCTCTTGCAGAGAAAATGCAATACTGTTCTAGTACCTGTTGATTACGCGGGCAGATAGAGAATCAGAAAATAAACCTCTTCAGGTCAGTAAAGTAAAAACATTGTCATGACTATCTCTTTAGCTCTTTATCTTTCTTCCTTATCATTATGGGTTTGATATGTCATAACTGGTAAAACCTGCAAACAAGATTGCTCCAGTTGCTAAGACAAAACTGCCACTTAATCAGAAAAGTAATCATTGTGAAAGTGGAACACAATATGAGCAATGACATCGTAAAAACAATAGATAGCAAAATGACTTTGCATAACAATTTATAGATTTAGGATAGAAAACCTAAATTGCCAATTAACATGCTTAAATAATTTCTGTCACTGTTAATGCTGCTATTTTTACTCATCTTACATTTTCCATTTACCAGTATGTCAAGTTGAATAAAAAAAACAAAAAAAAAACACTTATTCTGTTTTCAATATTTCAGTGCTGAAAAGAAAATTTAGGTTTAAAGGAACGCTATATTTTTAGGAATACAACATCGTATTCCTTAAGCTATATTGTGCCTCTGCAAAAAACATATTGTCCAACATTAACCCGCCGTTCAAAAAGGTTAAAAAAATAACTTTAAACACTTACCTCTTTCCAGCTCCTCCAATGTCATGGCGATCTGGGAACCTAATGTAGATGCGTTCCGAGCACCAAGTACACATTAGGTCTTTCCCAGAGGAAAGCATTCAATCAATGCTTTTCTATGGGGATTTTGAAAATACTGGATGTTCTCATGCACAGAGTAAGGGTGTTCAGCATTGTTCCATGAGTTAAACTCAGTAAGAAGCCTAAATAATATAACAACCAAAAAGTGGACTGCACTTAAAATGACAAGCCAATGTGTTAACAACTAAAATATGTGTAAATAGCACCGCAGCATTCACACAAAAAAGTAACATATAATATAAACAAATCAAAAAAGTGTGCAGACTGTCTAATTCAACCAAAAATATTAGTGATATATATATATATATACAATATGTATATTGTGGTTACATTTACATTTCACAGAGCTTTATCAGCCCTGGCTCTGGGTGAGAGAAGCATCTTTTGAGAGAGCTCTTAGTGTCAAAGTGACAAATAATGTCCCTGTTTTGAGCCTGAGAACTAATTTTCCCCAATCAAAGGCAACCAGAGTGTCATCAGGATGCTGCAGAACCTTTTTAAAAATAATGGTGAGAGTGCCCACGATGACTTCATGGCCTTCACTCTCAGGAACCTCTCCTCCGATGTGTAACTTATTACACCTCCCTCAAGATTTTCCATGTGTCTGTATAGTAAGCATATCTGTTTGTTTTGTGCGTGAACTAAATCCTGAAGGTGTATAACTTATGTGAGTGTGGTTTCTTGTTCATCCTCTAGAGACCAATTGCTTAGTTGCTTAATGTCCCTTATCACCTTGTCTAGCTCATTTTGAATAGAGGCCTCCATTTTCCCCAACATTATAGTGATGTCCTCTTTTGTGGGCATTTGTTGAAAGATTTATTTGGGATAAACTTAGTTAGCCATTTCCTTGTGCTCCACCAAGCCTGTGGAGATGTAGTCCTCTGTCTCCTCCCAATCACGTTAAGGCACCATCTTGGATTGTGAGCTGTGCATCCTGCAGTAAGTGTCTAATTTTGCTTGATGGTGTTGAGAATCAGCATGCAGTTGTGATTTTAGTTTTTCCCTCTGTCACCTCTTTCTTTCTCTGTATCATAACCAGTGCTGAAATAGCATATGTAGCTGAAATATAAACTGCCTGACTGGGAGCTACTAAGCATGACATGCCCCCAGTTTTAATTTTAATTTTATTTTCTGCAGAAAGAAAATAGTTTTTATTGAGTTGTTCAGTAAAAAACAAAACAAAAAGATCCTCTTGTCTTGGCTATGCCACATTGGCACTCATCCAAACTTTGAGCAGTAGATAGTCTGCTTCATTCAACAGTGTGTGACTGGTGGTTATATTTACTGCAGAGTCCTACTACTAGCCACTGACACTTTTCCCCCACTTAGAAATTGCCAAATTATATATATTTTTGTTACGTGTTTATAGAAAGAAAATCATTTTGTAATTTTGTTTTTCTGAGTGTGTTCATTCCATTGTGTGCTTGGCAAGTGTGTGAAACAAAAAAAAAGTTAAATAAAATAACATTACAGTGATATATCCACCTAGCATCAACCCATTTTAAAACACAAACACCTATTCATCCTGAAAAAAAGTTGCGTTGGGTTACACAAGTTGTGTCCCCTGTGTCTGGTATTAATGGTGGTGATGAATCTTGTTATGATAATTCTGTTTCCTCACCAATGCAGACATAGCACTTCACCTCCACTCCAGGAGGAGCTACTGGTCGAATTAGAAGAGGAAACGGAGGCGGAGAGGAGGAGGAGAGCTCTCCGCCCAGCGCTGGAAAAAGGTAAGTTTAAACCCCTTTCCCCCTTCCAGAGCCGGGCGGGAGGGGGACCCTGAGGGTGGGGGGACCCTCAGGGCACTATAGTGCCAGGAAAACGAGTATGTTTTCCTGGCACTATAGTGGTCCTTTAAAGTCCAATTCTATCTGCTTTAAAATAACCTGACAATGAAGCCCTCTACAAAATTGACTTTTCTGCTCTCTCCCTTAGTTGTTTCTTCAGTGAGCAGTCAAGAAGGTGAACAAACTGTGGTAGAAAGAGCTGCCTGGGAGTAGTACATGACAATGATGATGGAGGCTTTGTTTTAGTTATTACAGTAAATTTGGGATATCAAGGATTTTGTATAGTCTAAAAACTGTATTGAGCAAAAGTAGGTGTTTATATTACAAAATGGGTTAGTGAGTGGTGGATTTGCTGTTGTGATGTTATTGTGTTTGACATTAAGAAACAATGCAAAGATAGACATGTGATGCATGAGATCCTAAGAGTGGTGGGTAAACACAACAATTAGCAGAGTGATGACAGCCCAACTAACTATTATATCAGACAGTTTTACCACCTAACACACTGGTACCGAACTGGACAAGCAAAAAATCCAAGCTTAAGCCCACAGGGCTCCAAGTCTCCACCTTTACCTCCCCACATTCTCCAGCTCAAGATATCACTGACAGGTAAGAATTGCCGGCTGCATACTCAGATCGCAGTGACAGCACCTCAATATTGGTGCTTACTCAAGCTCTGTTTACAGAGCCTTCCCTAAAAAGGATGGCTCTGTAAACAGCTACAAACCTCTCTACAAGCATATTTCACAAAACTAGGGCATACAGGCGATTGATTATCGCACGGCCCACCTTGAAGAGAAGGCAGAGGAGCTAATCATCGCTCACAACTCCCATGTGGAGACTTGCACTAAAATGGATGCAAAACTGGCATATTTGGCATATAAAGTGGGGACAATGAAGACAGGGACCACCTCAACAATATACACATAAGCGGGGTCCCAGAAAACATCAGACCACAAGATTTACAGGCCTATGCTGTGACTTTATACCTATCACTGTGCTGATTACACAGTACAACTGCTTTTGAACTGAATCCACTGCTTGCCGAAGTCCAAGCACCTACTGCCTTCAATCCCGTGTGATGTTATAACGAGAAGCCATTACTATACCTCAAAAGAAAGAATCATGCAGGCTTTGAGAAGATGCAGCCATAAAGCTGTTTGCTGATTTATCCTTAGATACCTTGAAAAAAAGAAATTAATTTGCTCTCATTTCCAAGGCACTGCAGAATGCTGGCCTCTTATACAAGTGGGGATGTCCGGCACACCTCATAGTGAAGACGAACGGAGTGAAGCACCACATACTTAATCCTGAAGATGGTGGCAAGTTGCTCTGGGAATGGCAGATACTAGCAACCACCTTGGAACAGGCAATGAAGAGAAGAACTAGCCAGGGCTCCCCAAGCAAAGTCACCAAGACTGGAGCACAGTGGCCAAAGTGACTGAGCAACTTTATAAATCATCACTATCTAATATGGAGCCTGGCGTAGGATGCAGTGCTCAGTAAGCTATCTGTTGAGGCCCATTTGTTATGAAAGGTTACATTAAAGGGTCACTCCAGTCCCCTTATCAACTTTAGCTTGCTAAAAAGCTTTATATGTTAAGAGTGTATCTTTTTTTTTTAATTTTGCAAAAGTTCAGATTTAAGATTTAAATACAAATTTACACTTTTATAAATTAACCTGGCTTTCAAGCAGACAGTAGATGATGTTACTTCCTGGTTTTGTTAGGCAGAAATTGCCCAAAGCACAATACTTACAAAAGACTTATCATTGAGCTGTATTGGAAAGTCTGTGATTGGATAGCCATAGATATATAGGCAAGGTTAGTAGGGGAGAGCTTAAAAAGGAAGCAGACAAGAGAATTGCAGGTTTTGCAAGTTGATTTAAGATATTTCCCCAATGAAAACAAATACAATTAAATGCATGCAAGTTTTGGTATATCTACTAAACAGTGATTTTTATTTATTTTGTATTTGGGCAGTGGAGTGTCCCTTTAAGGTTGTTAGGGAAATACTAACATAAAATAAATAAATTAAATTAGGGATAAAAGACATGCACACATGACCTAATGAGCTCACTGACCCTATTAAACAGCTGTCCTTGTGACACAGCACCATCTCGCCCCAACACTCTTGTGAGCCATATTTATGCCATCACTGCTAAAGGTTGTGTGGAATGGACATACTCTTGTATATAGTTATATGTGTATGTTTTGTTTGTTGTCCACTTTTTATACCAAGCCTTCATATAACATCCAGCTTTGCCATGCCATCTCATTCATTTACACACACACAGACACCCACCTGTGCACCTCCTGGCTCTCTAAAACTCTGCCATACTGTATCAGAGACACTTGATTATACAATTACTGCAGTATGTAATCCAAGCGGACAGACAAAAAAAGTGGTACAACAGGGACTCAAGCTCTGTTTACAGAGCCTTCCCTAAAAAGGATGCATCAAGAGCTACAAACCTCCCTACAAGCATATTTCACAAAACTAGGGAGATTAAGGCTGACATACAGGCAACTGAATATTGCACAGCCCCCTTGAAGAGAAGGCAGAGGAGCTAATCATTGCTCACAACTCCCATGTGGAGACACGTGAAACATGAAACTCAGAATGTTCAAACTATACACATATTATCCAAGCACTACAAAGAGCCTCATAAACATTAGGGCCTTTTTATGCAAGGATTGAAATTGGATTATGAGGTCTGTGGTGGTGGTGATAGGTGCATTGTGGCAGCAGAAACATTCCATCCAGCTTTACCATTTTCAACTGTTTGGGCGGTAGTGGAATTGTGAAATCAGCCTGACGAAGTGTGGTAGGTATGTTATTAAAGCTTATAGCCTCACATATTTTCACGTTATATCTCTGATTCTCCATTGCTTCAACCTTCTCGGCTGTGTTAATCTGCTGTCATTGGAGGTCTGCCATCTTCTTTTCAACAGGTAAGTCTCGAGTCTTGTGTCTTGCTGAGGCTTCTAAGAGCGTAAGCATTGTGGTGGCCTTTCTTCAATGACATCTTTCATTACACCATGTGAGCTGTTATGTTCTGTTGAAGTTTGGCCAACATGATTTTCAGCAGAACCACCATAACCGGTTCCCCAGCCTGCGATGTCTTGGCCTTGAGCTCTGTGGCAGACCCAGGGAAGCCCCTTCTCTGTGATTAAAGAAGGCGTTCTCAGATTAATAAGAGTTCCCAACACCATCCTCTCCCATGTGGCCCACTGCAAGCTCCACCAAAGATCACCTATGTCACAGCTGGTGAGGCCCTTGTCAGCCCTTGATAATTTGAATTTTCCAGCCCATCTGTACTTGCAAGATCAGAATGAGGTTTTATAATAAGGTGAGTACCCAAATTCTACAGTAAAACTGGGTTTATCGAAGGGGTTAACACAGAGCCCAAAAGAATATGACTCTTCCGGTACTCAACTAGCTACACCCCCCCACCAATTCTTATTATTCTGTCCAATTGTAAATTAAACATTGATTTTGTATATGCTTTCCATAAAATCTATATGTATTTTCCTGATAAAAAAAAGGTTTATAAATAAATAAACTCTTCTCAAGATAGTTGTTTTACTGTTGTCACATATTGTTTAGACAAGCATCATACAGATGAGTTACACATGCTAGTTCACTAGAGATTCATTTGGGAATGGGTTTTCTATCTCATGCACATCTGTTCAATACCTAGGGGCATATTTTGTCCTGGAAAGTTTAGAAATATTTTCTCATAATTCTGGGTTTACAGTGGAGAGGATGTAACTTTGTTCCTGGAACAGAAGCTAAATCCTGAAATATTGCTCTTGAATAATTGTGTTATGATATTTAAAACTAAATCATATGCTATCATGTATTAATTTATCTATATATTTATTTATAACTATATTTAAAATTATTCCCAATTTACTGGTACTTAGTTATGGTATTGGCACTATATTGTTCTCCTTCCTTCATGTCATCCTATATATTCTGTATCAGTGAACTTACAGCTGAATAAACCCATCTTAGATTTATCTTTCCCTTTTATATCTTCCTCAAGCACATAGTGTTTAGGCCTAGGACAGCACATGCTGGTTCATCAGAGGTTCACCTGGGATTGAGTTTTTTTTATCTCATGCCCATCCATTCAAGTTCTAGGGACATCCTTTGTCCTGGAAAGTTTAGGTATATTTTCTCATAATTCTGGGTTTACAGTGGAGAGGATGCAGCTTATGTTCCTTTTCCTTAGCCCCCACTCCACTATTGTTGTTATATCAAGCACTGCCAACTTAAAGATGATAGTTAACCTACTTGAAAAACCAAGCATATCCAACTGTGTTGCTAAACTACAATTGTCATGATTCTCTGGTCATCTATTGCATCCAAAGCAATTCTAGGAATTCTTAGCCATTAACATCTGGAAGGGAAGAATTTGAGATCCATTGTTTGCTTCCCTTGCTTTGCAATGGCCAAATCTGTAATAAGCATTTGGGAATATACAATGAATTCTTATTTGCCTATCCCTTTACTCTGAGTTCTTCTTGTGAAAATTTCCACAACACAGAAAAATACACGATTTACTTCTTTTGTGCATAACTTTTTTGTCCAACCCTGCTGAAAAAATGTACAATTATCTGAAATATGTTTACAGAAAATTGCTGGATATTCTTTACTAGAATACAGATTATTTCAAATAGCATACGAGCTGAAAACTTAGATTTCTGTTCTGCCTAGAATAGATTCCCTTGTGTTACGTTTTGAATATTCAGATGTTAAGATTGACATGAACTCCTTCACTGCTAAAAAGCCCTGTGTAGTTGTGTCTCTAATGATACATGAATACAGTTTTATAATTAGTATCCCAAGCATCATAAAGTTTGGCAGAATTGTTAGATTTCTTTGTGGTATTCTTATTTTCTTTTTTCAACTCTCAAATCATGAGCCTTAGGGAAAAAAAAAAAGCAAGCCCGTCTGTGACTGGGGCTTCTTTTTATTTAGTTGTTATGAGTTATAAAAACATTGACTATCGCATACAATGCAAATTATCACATACTTTGTATACCATTGTTATCAACTTTTCCAGTGCCAAAGTGTAGCAATAAGTTACATACTTGTATCATCCATTTTAAATAGCTTACAATGTAAAAAAATTCCATATCCAGTCTCATTATTGCTCTTCAGTTACACCTATACGTATTTAACTATAACAATAGCAAAATATAAATGCCCACCAATTGTGCCTGTCTACATGTAACAAAATTATTGATCTGTATTTCCTTTATCACGTGTGACATACAGTATGTGACATTATGCTATTATTATTATAAGTAGTAGTAGTAGTAGTATGTAGCGGATGGCACTGGGCTGTACTGCAAATGTATTGTGAATAACTGCATTCGTGTGACCTGCTGTTGTTATATGTGTTTAAAAGAATTGTATTCCTCTGATTGTTCGGTAGAATCATTCGAATAAACTAACGGAATGAAACTACCGAACAATCAGACATCCCCTGTGTGAAGTGTGTCCTCAATTACCCGTTGCAACATTGTTGCGAACGGGTAATTGACAAGTTAAGTAGCGGTCCTTTGTTCTCGGGGGTGGCCGCCATTCGACAAACGAACACGTGGCGGCGGCCATTTTAAAACTCCCGAACAGTGGTGTTTTGCCGTCGAGTGTCTGGAACTCAAATCGGACACTCGACTAGGCGAACACCGCTGAAACCTCCACAAGCCCGGTCCGTTTGGTTCCAAACTACCGAACGGCCCCGAACTAGGGGATTCAGGCGAACCCTCCCTAGCCTCTATAGCTAGAGGCTTTCGTGCAGTTTGTTCCCTTATTCCAGGACCGACCGCAGGGCCCATTCGCATGGAACCCCATTTGGCTGTTTCAGTTAGTGCGGTCGGTCATATTATTCCCTCCATACATTTCCCGAACCCCTGGTCTGATCTGGGTGATTTTTGGATATGTTGTTCACCCAGATCAGGGCTATCCGGGGATGTAGGATTTAAAGGGGTACCCCTACGTTTAGGGGTACATCCAGAAACGGGGGGAATTACTGTACTGGATAAGGGGATTATGATGCTTGTTGAGGGGAGGAGATGTGTGGGAGGTTACCAGGACAGGATGATTGGCTACTGTACTAATGATTGTAAATCCCTCCCTTGCATGGGAGCATGCTTTAAAAGGACACTGTGGATTCAGTTCTGCTCCTGAAACTGTGTGTCGTCCAGTTATTGGGATTGCTGTGGGATATTGCTGTTATTTTACCTGCTGGAAACCTTGCCTGTGGATTTACTATTTACTTGTTCCTGAGCCTCACTTGGATTATAAGCGGAGATAACCTGGGGCAGATTGCATCTCCGCTACATTGGTTGGCAGTGGTGGGATCCAGACTCACAAGGGAACAAGGACTGATGGAATACGGATGGAGAGTGATTATGCCAAGCTAAAACGATCCACGCTAAAAGATCTCCTGGAAGCGAAAGGTATTGCAGCCAGCAACAAAAGGAAAGCGACCCTCATTGCAGAAGTGATGGCTGAATACCAGCATGAGGACAGGGTAATCCCTGAGCAGCAGAGTGCAGCAGATGGAGCTGAAAAAGAGGAGTTCCAGAGACAGCTGCAGTTTAGGCTGTCCTTTTATGGAGAGAATCCAACAGCGGATATTATATCCAGGACAATGACAGAGGTGCAGGAGTTTATACTGCGTCAAAGGCCGCTACAGCAGCTGGAGAGGAATGCTACCACAGCTACCATCACACAGGGTAAGACAAAAATTCCTTACCAAGCATTTAAAACATATGTAGAAGCAGAGGAGGATATAGATGCTTTTCTCCAAGACTTTGAAAGGCTGTGTGCATTGCATAGTATTAGCCCAGACGAGTGGGTGCCTATTTTAGCAGGGAAGCTCACAGGGAAGGCTGCTGAAGCCTATAGAACTGTACCTGATGAGGAAATTCTAAATTACCGCAGAGTAAAAGAGGTGATCCTGGCCCGATATGCAATCACGCCAGAGGCATATCGGCGGCGGTTTAGAGACCTAAAGAGAAAAGACAAGGACTCTTATGTGGAATGGGCTTGCAAGTTACATCGGGCCGCCCTGGGGGGGGTACAGTCCAATAAGGCTCGGTCCATGGAGGATTTATTACAAATAATGTTGTTCGAGCAATTTTATGAGGGGGTAACCAGCAATGTCCAGGAATGGGTGAGGGACAGAAACCCTACCTCCCTCACCGAAGCTGCCAGGAAGGCAGATGAGTACCTGGATGCACGCAGGCAGCAGAAACCTGCAGCCCCAAAAGCCACCTTTAAAACATTTGGGGGAAACGGCTACAACCCAGCTCCACCGAGACAACTGCCACCACCACCACCGCCCACTGCACAGCCACGTTTTCGCCAGCCCACTTCTGGCCCCTGTCATCACTGCCAGAAATGGGGACATTATAAAAGGGAATGCCCCCAGCTGCGGGACCGTTCCACCTGGATCCAGCCCGGTCCACCACCACCACCGAGAGCAGCCGCAGCCCACCACTACCAGGATATCGTGGCCACCCCATATGGCTCAGCTGTTCCCATTACAACTGTAGAACAGTGGGAAGTACTGCACGAGGTGGATCCAGTCCAGGCCAATGCTGACAACCACCAGCATCACAGGCAGATCGTATATCTGGAGGGTAAAGCGGTCCAGGGTCTACTCGACTCAGGGGCTACCATCACCCTGGTAAAGAGCCACCTGGTTTCAGATCAGGCTAAACTGAGCAAGACTGTGGCTGTCAGGGTAGCCGGGGGAGCAGTATACCGGCTACCTACAGCGAGGGTACATTTGCATTGGGGAGCGGGGGCAGGACATGTGGAGGTGGGGTTGATGCCGCAGTTACCGGCGGAGGTTTTATTGGGGAACGATTTGGGAAGGCTCACATCTGCTTTTGAGCCCCAGATACCCACCACAGGAGAAGCTCACCCTGTGGTTACTCGACAACAGGCCCGCACCCAGGACTACAACACACTCCCGGAGGTTCAGGTAAGAGATCCTTCCCCTTCCCTTGACTGTGTTCCCTGGGCCCCTCCTAACGAATTTGCAGCTGAGACAGTGACTGACCCCACCTTGCAGGTGTATAGGGACAAGGTGACAGCAGACACTCCTGGGGGAGAGGGCGAAAGGTTTATCTGGGACAAACAACTGTTATATAGGGAGACGGATAAGCGGGTAGCTGGGTCAGACCCGATCATGATGAGGCAGTTAGTGGTACCCCAGCAGTACCGGGCAGAGTTACTCCGGATAGCGCATGACATTCCGCTATCTGGACATTTAGGGGTCAGCAGGACCCGGCACAGGCTAACGCAAAGCTTCTTTTGGCCTGGAATTAGCCAGGAAGTGCGCAGGTATTGCAACACGTGCGATACATGCCAAAGGGTGGGGAAAAGGGGGGGCCGGCGCAAGGCCAAGTTACATCCCCTTCCCATAATCGAGGAACCCTTTAGTAGGGTAGCAGTTGACCTAATAGGACCCCTCAACAAAGCGAGCCCGTCAGGTAAAAGATTTATCCTGACAGTGGTAGACTATGCCACTAGATATCCAGAGGCGGTGGCCCTGACGAATATACAGGCTGAGACAGTAGCGGAAGCCCTTATGCAGGTATTCTCCCGGGTGGGACTTCCCAGGGAGATTGTCTCCGATCAGGGTACCCAGTTCACCTCCGAAGTCACGCAGCGCCTCTGGAAGTTCTGTGACATTAAGCCTGTCATTAGTTCCCCTTACCACCCCCAGACGAATGGGCTCTGCGAACGTTTCAACGGTACATTGAAACAAATGCTCCGAACCTTCGCAGAGACCCACAAGGACTGGGAGAAGTTCCTGCCTCACCTCCTCTTTGCGTACAGGGAGGTGCCGCAGGAATCCACTGGGTTTTCCCCATTTGAATTATTGTTTGGCCGCAGGGTACGAGGGCCCTTAGATTTAATCAGAGAACATTGGGAGGGAGAACGGAGCACCGACGGTACCCCCATCATACCATATGTGTTGGCATTCCGAGACCGCCTGGAGGCCTTAACCCAGACGGTACGCGAGAATTTGCAGGCGGCTCAGACACACCAACGCACATGGTATGATCGGGGCGCCAGGGACTGTAGCTTTCAGGTTGGGCAGAAAGTGTTGATTTTAAAACCTGTCCGACACGATAAGCTGCAGGCCGCCTGGCAAGGCCCTTTTAGGGTGGTAGAACAACGGTGTGACACCACTTATATAATAGGCTCGTGCGTTGGTACTGGGGGGCGACGCATGCTCCATGTGAACATGATGAAGCCCTACCAGGAGCGCTCTAAGGAAGTGAGGAAGTGAGGAGGGAACAAAAAACTAAATACCTGTAAATAAAAAAAATATATACTTACCATTAGATGCCGAAAAAAGAAAAACCCGCTGCCCAAAAAAATAATCCATCTTCGCCCAGCTAGGGCACGGCGCAGACTGAGCACCAAAGGGGGGGGGAAAGGCTTTTAATGCCTTCCCATGCCCTGCAATTTGACTCAGTGCACTCTGATTGGTTGATTCCAAGCCAACCAATCAGAGTGCACTGACAGGTAAATGAAGAGACTGCCAAGTAAGTCTCTACATTTACCTGTCACAACCAATTAGAGTGCTCTGAGTCATTTTACATAGAATGGGAAAGTTCTTTGGAATTTTTCCACGCTGTGTAAAATAACTCAGTGCACTCTGATTGATGGTTTGGAATTCAACCAATCAGAGTGTTCTGGATCATTCTATACAGCGTGGGAAAACTCCAAAGAACTTTCCCATGCTGTGTAAAATGACTCAGAACGCTCTGATTGGTTGGATTCCAAGCCAATTAATCAGAGTGCTGTGACAGGAAAATGTAGAGACTTACCTGTCAGTATCTTCATTTACTTGTCAGAGCACTCTGGTTAGCTTGAAATCAACCAATCAGAGTGCTCTGAGTCAAAATGCATGGCGTGGGTAGCCTTTATAAGGCTTCCCCCAACCTGCAAATCTCATTCTGTGCGGAGCCCACCCTGAGTATACATGGAATATTTTTTCCATCTGTTTTTTTTTTTTTTGCAGCTTTTTTTTGCGCTCTGGTGTTTTTTTTTATTTTAACAGTTGCGATGGGACAATTATGGATTTTTGGGGGGCTGAAAAAAGAAAAGAAAAGAAGACATCCAATGCTAAGTATGAAATTTTATTTTATAAAGTTCCATTACCCTGTAACACAGATCTTTTGAAAGTTATTTTCTGCTTGCAATGGCTCGCAATGGCTTGCTTAGTGCAATCATGTGAGAGCTAACAAACTCATTGACTATTTATACACAGAAAATTGCATTGCACCCCCTCACAATTATTAGGGTTAAGGTGAGGGGGGTAGGTAGGGTATTTTTATTGGGAGAGAGTGACTAGCGGCTTGGGGACCCCCAGTCACTTTATTATTTGTGGTCCCCACCCGCCGCTTATGGGTGGAGGCTGGGGGGGAGACAATAGGTCCCCCCTATCAATACTTAGGGCCCCCACCGCTTATGGGAGGGGGCCAAAGGGGGGGAAGACACCCGCCGCTCATGCGTATGGACCAGTGGGGTTTGCACACCCTTGGAGAATTGGTAATATATATATACAATTTTTTAAAGATAAATATGAGTGAGCAGGCAAAACATATTTCTATTATTTCTTATGGGATTCATGTTCAACTGTATGTTATAACAGAATGGCACATAAAACAAAACATGGCAACAAAGTAAAAAGAAAATGACCCCTGTGAAGGAATACCCCATCACTTGGTTCGGCACATTTTGTTTCCTTTATGTTCATTTATTTGTTCGAACCCACCTGGTTCAGTTCCCGAATGAGGACCACCCCAGCACCTCATTAGAACATGGAACACTTAGTATCCAGTATGAAAACCACAATGGAAACAATTAATAGACTGCTTCCCTGAATGCTGGCCATTTTGTCTCCCGAATGCAGGCAGCGGTACTTGGTCGTCGACTGCCTGGAACTGATTTTGGCTAGGCACTCCCGCGAACACCGGTGAAGATGGAACTGCTGCCCGTTCAAGTTCCTGACCACCTATACGAACGGCGTTCAGGAGATACAAACTACCGACTAGGTAAGCAGTTGACACTTGAAAGCTTACGTACGTTGTGTGTGGTTTTCGTATACAATTTTGCGAACTAAGACCGGCCTTGCCACGATTCCTCTGGAACTCTTTGGGGCTTACACCTCGAGGCCGGTCAAAACTTTCCCTTAATGGCAATTCCAAACTACCGAACCGAGCTGAGTGATTTTTGGATATGATTCACCCAGATTAGGGCTATCCAGGGATGTGGCTCTCAATGGGTTTCAATGGATTTTGGGGGTATTTGTGGGGTGTTGTAAAATTGTTGTATTTTTCTGTACCTGGAGATAATTGATAATTTGTACAGTTCCTAACTCAATTATCTCTCAGGCACAGGGTAGGAGTTGATTGTATGTATACATTCTGAAGCTTTGCCTGCATTAAACAGATCTACTCCCAGCATTCAGTCTCGACTAATGTGTGGGGGGAAAGGCGATACCAGCAATATTTATTTTCAGGAGTATTGGAGCTACAATATTGGGGGAAAAGGAATATGTGGTGGCAATATATTGGCAGTCCGCCACAAGGTCAGGAGACTGTGATGGCCACCCCAGAACCTCCATGTTTATCTGCTGTAACCATTTGAGGGTCAACTTGGCCTTGTGCTTAGGGTCATTGTCATGCTGGAAAGTCCAAGAGCATCCCATACACAGCCTTCGTGCAGAAGAATACAAATTGTCTGCCAGTGTTTTCTGGTAACATGCTGCATTCATCTTGCCATCAATTTTCTCAAGATTCCCTGTGCTTTTAGAGCTCACACCCTCCCAAAACACCAGTGAGCCACCACCATGCTTCACAGTGGAGATGGTTTTCTTCTCAATAGACCTTGTTGACCCCTCTCCAAACATAGCGCTTATGGTAGTGACTCCAAATTACACTGTGAGGCATGTCAAGGTGTTGTTGGGCATATTGTAACCAGGGGTTTTTGTGGCATTGGTGCAGTAAAGGTTTTTTTTTCTGGCAACTTGACCATGTATCTCATTTTTGTTCAAGTATCGTATTGTGCTCCTTGAAACAACCACACTATCTTTTTCCAGAGCAGCCAGTATTTCTCAGGAGGTTACCAGTGGGTTTTTCTTTATATCCTGAACAATTCTTCTGGCAGTTGTGACTGAAATCTTTTTTGGTCTACCTGACTTTGGCTTGGTATCAAGAGATCTCCTCATTTTCAACTTCTTAATAAGTGATTGAACAGTACTGACAGGCATTTTCAAGGCTTTGGATAACTATTTATATCCTTATATCCTTATATCCTTACACAGATCTTTTGAAAGTTATTTTCTGCTCGCAATGGTTCAGTATCTAGCCTGCTTAATGCAATCATTTGAGAGCTAACAAACTCATTGACTATTTATACACAGACACTAATTGCAATTTAAAAGTCAAAGGTGTGGCAAATTAACCTTTAATTGCCATTTTAACCTTTGTGTGTTACCTTGTGTGTCTGTAACAATGTGAAACATTCAAGGATATGTAAACTTTTGATCAGGGCCATTTAAGTGATTTTTGTTATCATTATGATTTAAAAAAGAACCAAAAAACAATGTGATAATAAATGGCTTCATATGATCACTATACTTCAATAAAGCTGATTTATTGTTTTGCATGATCAGTTATATTTTCAAAGTCATTGTCAACATTTCACAATTTCAGCCAGGCTATGCAAATGTATTCAGCACAACTATATATGCAGATTTGTGTCTGTTCATGATACTCATTTGCATATATGCATTTTATACACATATATTTTAATAATTTTATATCTATATAAATATATACTGTATACAATTATTTTTAGGTATTCACAATGCATTTTAATGGGTACATTGTCCCTTTAGATTACTTATATGGTTTATATTTTAAGATCATTTAAAGTTGAGTAAAGTCTTTGAGGTAGTCAGGTTGTTCAACAACAAATGGTTGTAGTCACTTGTTCACATGTTTGGATACATGGTTAAGAAGAGATCAAACTCTCTATGGGTCTACCCAGGGTATTAAAAGGGTATTAACTGATTTTTGGAAGTTTAACAAAACTGACATTTCTGTGCCTTAACTTCTAGTGGAATTCATCTTTATTAAGGACATTATGCAATTTTCATCTGTTTATTAATGTAGTGTATTTTTTCTTAAAGTCCCCTTTACATTACTCAAGTGGTTTATATTTTATCTCTTTTGTTTTATGTTAACCACTAACTGTTAGTCCTCTTTGTCTATGTATGTTTTATTATTCATAATTATGGACATTTTTCTGTAGATTTTTTCAAAATGGACAGCGTGGTACTCATGAAGTCCCTTTAGCCCCTATCCAATATGGATCCTGTTTAGGGCAATACCGACCATACGATCGGACGTGACATCACATGCAGGAACTGGAAGTGACTCAACAGTCTGCATGCACAAAGAAGTCCAATACTAGGAGTCGACACTAGAACAAGAAGAGACAAGATGGTCATTCAGATATAAAAGCCCTCAATCTCAAATGGAGTCTCCAGCACTTAAATAAGACCAATAGCAATAGGTTGAAACGCATCTGCAAGCACTGGAACTCTTTTACTTAAGGTGGTGTTGCAAGCAGTGAGCTTTTATCTACTGACATTTGTTATGTACTATTGGCACTACTATAATTAGGCACACCACCAAACTCCTTTACAGCTTTTATTGATTTTATTTTGTTTGTTTATCCTGTTACATACTCTATGTTGAAATAAACACTTCTTACTTCAGCATTGAAATTCCTGTGTCCCACTAAAAAGAATAATTTCTCCAAGGCTATACAGGTTTTGTAACTTTTTGTTTAATTACCTTTGCTAGTTTTTCTAAGTCTGATCATTTGACTTGGCATGTTGTGTGTAATAACAAATAACACCATAGCACATAAAGTATCAGAAGAGGGGATTCTATTTGCCTAACCTTCCTTGGTTACTGTGGGACCACAAACCTCTCACATTTTATTACTCTTATTTGTATTTAAATTATGTGACAGTGAGAAGATTGGCTCTCTTTTTACATGCTGGTGTCTCACAGACCCAATCATGCATATTTTTTAAATCTTTTATGTCTTTCAGCATCATAGAAGGAGGCATATTCTAGACAAACACTAATTAAAGGAGATGTGTACCACTAATACACCATTAGGTACTCTTTAAGTATTTTTTCATTTACATGTTTTAAGATCTATTTCCTGGCAATAAAATACTTTGTGAGGAAGAATTACTTTATCTCTCTGAATATGTAAATATATCTCTTGCTTGTTTTTTTTATTTTTTAATGAAGACAGAAGCAAATAAATTAAAGGTCACATTGCCTTGCCAGAAAGAATGAAAATCTGTGTTTTTAATACAGATGAGGCCAAGGAAGAGCATACTATCTAATGTTGTCTTCATTCTCCAGCTGTTGCATTATGTAACGTTATTTAGAAATGTAGGAACAATGCATAGTATATGAAATAGTCATGAAAACATTTCATGTAGACTATTTACAGTGAGTAATGGACTGCTTAGTCTGTGTGCAACAGGTTATGAATTAATTATGTAACTGAACAGGTATACTCTGCTAATGGCCTTGCTTTTTCTCTACTTTCTAAAGTACGTGTTAGGGCTAATAGATGCAAGTGCATGGACTCTTATTAACCCTAACATATATAAAGGCAAGTTATAGAGGGTCCTATGATTTAAATCTTAATTCTCACATTTCTGTATGTGGTGAGAAGGTGTGTGTGTGTGTGTGGATATAGATATATATATATATATATACATATATATATGTATATATATATATAAGGCCATAGGCCTAAATTTGAGGGAGTTTGCCTATATAACCTTTACCCCCCTACTTACCTTTGCTGTTTCCTTTTCGAGTGACCAGGTTACCACGACAACAAGCACTTCCATTCCTTCCCACCAATTTTCACTGCTCCAGCTCGAGGACACGGCCTTCATCGTCTCTGACCCGGCTCCAGTATCGCAAGACGCCGGCTTCTGGCCATGAGACCTGGCACACTTATGTATGTACTCGTTGGAACAAACGTGCACGGTGTTCCCACGTTTGGGCCTGCGTTCAGGCTTCCATTACTTTTGTTTACATCTGTACCATTCGTTTAATTTCATTTAAACTATCCTGTGGTTCTTACTTACGTACACATGTTTTCGCTTGTTCCCATACAGTCTGTTTGTTCACTTAGCCTGTCCATTTGTTTGGTTCAAACCGTACGTTCATTTACTTGGTCCGGTTCGTACATTGCTGAATTCATACGTTCATTCATTTATAGCTTAGCCTACTTAGATGCTTACACTTGAGCTTTCATTTAAAGCAGTTCGGTTGGACATTCTCATAATTTCACAGTTCACATGTTTTTTATTAATCCATAAGGCTTGGTACATGGTTCAATGTTCGTTTCAGCGTGCGCTGAATTTCACTCAATTCTTGCAGGCATTTCTATTCAGTTCTTGCCTGCATTTATTAATGTACATTTGGCTTGTTAAAAATAAGCTTGCTCTTCACGCTTTTTCCACTCACTACTTCCATCTGTGCATTTGAATGTCTGTTGACTGTTGGGTATTTGGCCAATGTTCTTAAGTCTACTGCACGTTTAAATCCACATATACATTTAAAAGGAATTATGCACACTAGATATACAGTCTATAATAAATTTTGTCCAGTTCATCTGGGATTCCTGTTCACATCCGTCTGTTTTTAATATCAACTCTTTCTTCCTCTGTCTCTATTTCAGTCTATTTACAGTTACGCAACTTCTTATAAGACAAGCACCTGCTAGTGATAGAGAACGGTTGCAATGGTTAGGAGCTGGCCTTATTTTATTTGCTTACTTTCATAATCCGAGAGGCCAACTCCCCACCTCTCTTGGAGGTATTGCCCACACGGCCCAAAATTTAGGTAAATTGCCTCATGTCCCTATCTGCAGGGGTTTTTAGGATATCACATGCCACGGCCATACGCTTTTGACTCTTTACTATCATTAAAAGGCCAAACTCCCGCCACACCGATTTGTGGCCACATTATCCTATGAGCCAAACCATAGGAAGAGCCTCTCATTACCATTTGGCAACTAGCAGGGATTCACCGTTCACGGGGTAGTTAAGTTCTTCGTCACCGGCACTAGCTAGCAAGCCAGTTCTACATATGGGATACCATCATTGGCATTCAAAATAGTATTTTTTATTTACTAATTTCCTTAAAGGATGTCGCAAGAATCAATCCAAGGAGACGACCTGTTTCTCCAGGGCACTCCTTCCAAGCCAAGCAGACCTGTTAGACCAGGCCCACCCCCAGAATCTCCTATTCTCGCTACCCCTGGGTCCCTGAGATCCTGGACCATACCTAAACTGGCAGCAGAACTACGCCATAGAAACATCAGTATTTTTTATTTACTAATTTCCTTAAAGGATGTCGCAAGAATCAATCCAAGGAGACAACCTGTTTCTCCAGGGCACTCCTTCCAAGCCAAGCAGACCTGTTAGACCAGGCCCACCCCCAGAATCTCCTATTCTCGCTACCCCTGGGTCCCTGAGATCCTGGACCATACCTAAACTGGCAGCAGAACTACGCCATAGAAACATCAGTATTTTTTATTTACTAATTTCCTTAAAGGATGTCGCAAGAATCAATCCAAGGAGACAACCTGTTTCTCCAGGGCACTCCTTCCAAGCCAAGCAGACCTGTTAGACCAGGCCCACCCCCAGAATCTCCTATTCTCGCTACCCCTGGGTCCCTGAGATCCTGGACCATACCTAAACTGGCAGCAGAACTACGCCATAGAAACATCCCTTTCCCGGCCACAGTTATGAAAGCAGAACTCTATAAGTTGCTAGCATTTCAGTCCAGTGATCCCAGGCCCAGCTTAACAAGAGGATGACCAAGATAGAAACCATCATCCCTGCTACTATCAGCGCGTCTGACATTTCAGCCTCTACACCTGCACCTTCAAACACACAAGGTAGTGCCATTACTATAACTCGCACTCCAACCACTTCACACATCATTGCCCCTGCACACTCGGTTCCCACTTCTATTAAGAAAGACATTCTCGATGGCAAGGGTGGCAGCCTAGTCTCTCTCCTTATTGCTTCGCAGGACGTATTAGAAAATAGAGCTTTTAATTATGGAGATATTTTGGTGATCCTCAAAACCAGGGATCCACGACTTAATAAAAAACTCTCCATCCCCAAATTCATCCTAGGCTTTGGATTATACAGAGATGTCATTTGCTCTGTATACCCCCAGAGGCGGGAAGAATTTGACCTCTATTTACACAAGGTGGTGGACCTAGGGCACAAGTATGTGGGTTTCGCTTTCTATAATTACCATAAGTTGGTATCAGCTAAAGCAGCAGCAGCAGCTCTGGCCCATTTCAAGACGCTGTTCTGCAGGCATTTTGCTGGCTTGAGATCCCCATCTTGTGCGGTATGTTCTTCTACCACACATAAACATAGGTTTACTCATATCATTTTATTTAATCATGCTGTCAGTTTGCATAGCTTGTTTATCTCCATGCTTAATGATGTTGACCCACTGACATATCTACCTATGCTTGTTGATACTATAAAATTGTGCATGTTTTCTCTATTTCCCCAAATGTAATTCGTGATGCTATGCCTAAGGATTGCCGATGGGGCACCTCAAGCTTGTCTGTACTAATCTTATGCACTGCAAAAATACAAAATATATATTTTTTTAAAGTTAAAGAACAAATAACAAGCTATTTAGAAAAAAACATAAACTTACCCAAATTGGGAGAAGATAGTAATGTGTTGAATGCCCTCATTACACAGCAGGAAGTTAAAAAAGCCATACAAAAAAATCGAAAATTAATAAAGCACCAGGCCCTGATGGGTTCCCAAATAATTTTTATAGTATATTTCAAGAAAATGTAATTCTTCATCTAGCGGAACTATTTAACGACATTATAAGAAAAAAAGAAATGCTGAGTGGTATGTTAAAGGCTAATATCTCCCCAATTTTGAATCCTGAAAAAGACAAAACACAAATAAAGAACTACAGATTAATTTCCTGGTGGCCACCCAGATAGGAACACAGGTTTCGCCAAGAAGGATGTTTGTTACCCTCCTTATGGTTGCGATAAAGAGTAGAATTCCCCAAGTAGTAATAAATCAAAGCAGGTATATCTTTCCCCCACAGACATTAGTCGAGACTGAATGCTGGGAGCAAACTGATTTATTATATGCCTTTTATGCAAAAGCTCCTACATGGGGTTTGTAATAAAACATTACAGGGTAATCCTACCCATGATCCTCTGTGCCTGAGAGATAATTATCTGGGGGAAAAGCATATCATTAAATTATCTCTCATGTACAGAAAAATCTAAAATTTTTATGACACCCTAAAAGATACATAAAACAACAATGTACCCCCTCAAGTGTTTTATCTCTGGATAGCCTGGATCTGAGCGCACAATATATCTGAAGAGCGCTCAAATCCCACAAATACAGCCGAAACGCCACAAGGTAAAGTTTTGACCGACTGCACATATGGCTCCTGCCCAAAACAGTTCCATAGAATCAGCTGTAGCGGTCGGTCTCTTTTGGGAGTACAAAAAACACATAAAATACCAAATGTATGCTTGAGCCGGTATGCAGATGGGGTTCACCTCATTCGTGGGGATGATTTCACTGAACATTGTTCTTCTGGTGCTATAGTAATGAATGCAGGCAGGAATGGAAGTTCAGCGGTGTTCGTGACATTGAGTGTCTGATATTAGTTCCATGCACTCAACAACCAAACACCGCTGCCTGTGTTTGAGCAAACAAGATGGCTGCCATGACGTGTTCGTCCATACCAACGGCGGCCACCCAGCCGACTGTTTATAACATGGAAGTGTAAATCATGATTGAAGTGTTACCGGGGGTGAATGAGGTTAATAACCAGGTGGAGTTTCCTAAAAAAAAACTGAAGTATTTTGGTATAAAGGGATTTTTCTTAGAAGCAATATGGGTTCTATACAAGAATCCTTACGTTCCAATTTTGGGATCAGGAATAAAATCACCTTGGCTTGAGATTTATAATGGCACAAGACAGGGTTGCCCATTGGCCCCTATGCTATATATACAATCTATGGAACCATTAGCTCAAAAAACATAAAAATAATTTTAAAAAATCGAGGGTATAAATATTAATGAAAAAAATCTACAAAATCTCCCTTTTTGCGGATGATATTCTGTTAACATTAGGAAATCCAAAATCCAAAATCATCATTGAAAGAACTACTAAATGGAATTTAGGAATTCTCATTACAGTCAAGATGGTGGGAGAGTGGGTTCCTGAGGTATATGTTGGGACAGCAGAGGAAGCGGAGGGAGACCAGTACCAGGACTGTTCAGAATGGCCCACCTGGTCCCTCGGAGTGACGCCGGTACTTACCAAGCAGTGGCCCAGAGATGACCTAAGCTGCTGCCACCGCCAGGGCGTGCTGGTAAATGGCCTCCCCGCAGAAGGACTGTCGAACACTGGGGCATTCTTGACTATTGTTAAGAATCATTTGTTGTGAGGTGTCCAGCAATTGCCCCAACCTGAAGGGATTGTCATTGCTGGTGGAGGGGAGACTTGATATTTCTATTGCCCATGTGTGGCTGGGTTGGGGGGCTGGCTGTGGATACAGGAAGGTTAATGCCAGGCCTCCCTGTGGATGTGTTATTGGGGAATGACCTACGGCCCATGGAAAGCTACTTTGTCCAGGTTGTAACTCGGGCTCAGGGGGTTAAAGCAAAGAACTTGTCCCAGACTGCATAATCCCTTCAGCCACATTTACTGCTCAGCCATTTCACTGATGACCAAGAAGATGCAGAAAGCGCCCCACCCCAGTCATTCCAGCATCGCTACCACAGGGCGGCACAGGCATCCACTTTGAGGATGTACCAAGGGTGCCAGCAGCTGCTGTCCGAGACAATGATTCACTGGTAGACCTAGACTGCATGGACTGACCCTGCTGTCTTGAGATAGGAGACCCTAGTGGATCCTAGTTTAGCTGGGATGAGGGACAGGGAGGAGACAGGAGAGGTAGGACCACAGGGACAGTGGATCTTTTGGGAGGGGGGACTGCTGTACAGGGAGAGTAGTGAGAGGGAAGCGGGGTAGGAGTGGAAAGTGACTTGTTAACTTGTGTTCCCTTCTTACTGTCTTTTGCGAGCTGAAAGAGAGTTTAAGTGCCCACCCAATGTTGGCCACCCCAGATTACAACAAGCAATTTATTGTGCAAACAGATGCCTCTACGTATTGCATCAGGGTGTTCTTAAGTCAAGTGGATGATCAGGAGAACGAGCATCAGTAGCTTTTCTCAGTCGGAAGATGCTGAATCGAGAGGTCAGCTATGCGGCCATAGAGAAAGAGTGCCTTGCTGTAGTCTGTGCTCTCAAGAAGCTACAAACCTATCTCCATGGCAGGGAGTTCACGGTGGTAACTGACCAAAATCCCCACTGTTCGCTAAACCCAGTGGAGGTGACAATGGGCGACTGCTGAGGTGGAGCTTGGCACTTCAGCAGTACAATATTACCATCCTATATTGCAAATGCCAGTCACATGGCAATGCTGATGGACTGTCTAGGAGAATAGAGGGGTAGCCCTGTCCTCCTGCAACCTGTGACCCGGGCAGTAGGATCCCAGCCTGGCAGCAGAACTTTGTTTGGGGGGGAGAAATGTGACAAAAAGAGACTTTAATGTGTCACATGGCACAAGATGCAGAGCCTTCCCCCATGCTGAGATATCTGCCTGGCAGTTGCTGTTTGAAAATAAAAGGCAGTTTCTGTTTGAAAATAAAGGTTGTTGCTGTTTGAACAAAGAAAGAAGCTGGTTGTATCTTTCCTTGCTGTAACTATCCAAGATCTGCTTTAATGTGATTGCTGGTGGATAAAGGGACTCCAAGTCCAAGTCATAGCACTTAGTATAGTGATCAGTTGTGCAAGTTAGTGGAAGTACCCACTGACAATATTAGTCTGTATCGTCACTTATATTTTCAAAGATAAAATTAAATATCTAATAACAATGAATTATATTATGTTATCAAACTCCTCTTCAGTACGGTGTGAAAGAACGGAATGAATGACAATAATGTTTGTTTGTTATGGCATTACAATATCGGGGTATCAATTCCTTTAAATTATAAAAAAAAATCTGTTTAGATGCCCTTGTATACATACATGTGTGTCTACGTATATAGATGCTTATATTTATATGATCACAACTGAGAAATAAACTGAATATTGTATACCTTTTTGTTGTAAAAAAAAAGGGAAAAGTATGATAAATAAAGAATAATAAAAAAAAGTTATAAAAATAATGGACATGTAACCACATGTGCTTGGACTTTCTTTGTACCATTTTACTCACATTTATATTTGCTCCTCCTGTCTGGTGGCACCATAGTTGAAGTCAGGGTCTAATTACATAGGGGCTGATGGAGCTTTTGGACCATGCTCCAAAACAGGCCCATAGGAAGAAGTATAGGACTGCCATCAGGGAACTGCTAACTATGGCGATATGTAAAGAGCTGTCAGTTACTCCTTTTATAGAGCAGACTTGGGGGGTGGGGGGTGGGACGTGGAGGTATAAAAACATAAGTTCAGAGTGCCAAATAATATTGAAGGCATAATGTTAATATTGTAATGCTTATACTATATCTGTAATAATTCTTGAGAGCTTGTGTATTTGCAAAAGAGCAGGTCTCTACTTCCCTGCTGAGACAGGCCAGCTCCTTCACAGTGCTGGGTGTCAGAAAGCTTACTGAGAGAGTGTTGATGTAAGTTGTGTTTTAAGCCCCTCCCCTCTCTCAGTAAGGGCTTCCATGTGCATCACACCCTAAGAGAGCTGCTCTGTTGCAGAGGGCAAGGACCCAATGCAGATCCCAGTCACTAAACAGTGCCACTAGACCTAGTAAGTAGGTATCAATTAATTACATAGAAGGCTGTAAGTATAATTCTGAGTATGAGAATTTCTTCCTCCTCATGGCTCATTTATAATGTTTTGTGTAATCCATCTAATTTCAGATGTGACACTAGCTTCCTTTTGACAATGTTCAAATGTTGTGTAACTAGCTGTTTTGGTATTAGTGTTGATGAAGGTCTCTTATTCATCCATAGTTCCCACATACGTTTAATATAGCCCCTCTCATTGGGTCTAGGTTCTCACTTTATGCCCAGGAATGGTTTGCTCAAAAAGTCCACTTATGCCCTGTTTCCACTGTGCGGTACGGTTCAGGTTGGTAAGGTCTGGTACCCTATTTTGAGTGTTTCCATTATGAAAGTGGCCCATACAACCAAACAAAACCACACCATTCTTGGGCCCCCTTCATATGTAGGTCCACAGGAAATGGTATGGTACGGTTAGGGTAGAGCTACTGGCGTCACAATATACAATCCATTGATTGGCAGATAGGAAAACGTCAATGCTCACAACAAATGACACGCTAGGCATTTGACCCCGCATTCCCTCTAGCGGTCCGACTTGCAGTGGAAAGGCTGGACCATTCTAACCCTTCCGAACCATACTGAGCCGAACCATACCGCTCAGTGGAAACTAAGCATTATTGTCAAATTGCCTATGTTTCCTAGCATCTGATGTGGACCATTTTAAT
This sequence comes from Pelobates cultripes, assembly GCA_933207985.1. Classification (NCBI taxonomy): domain Eukaryota; kingdom Metazoa; phylum Chordata; class Amphibia; order Anura; family Pelobatidae; genus Pelobates; species Pelobates cultripes. The sequence continues at coordinate 91,962,694 of OW240912.1, read as the reverse complement.
TCAGGCAGCGTCAAAGCCAGTTATGACTCCATTGGTTTATGTTACTCCTATATTAAGAAGGAAGGTACATATTGTTAACCAGTCAATATAGTTTTATAAATGGATAAATATATATATATATATATATATATATATATATATATATATATATATATATATATATATATATATATATAGTAAAAATGAAAAATGAAAATGCAAAAACCCAGCCAAACCCTTGTTTTCTCCTATATGTATGTATATATATATATATATATAAAAATTATATAGGAAATAAGGCTTGCACTCACGGTCTGTAGTAATGATAAAATATTTCTTCTTTATTAGAATATTCTTAAAACATGTCTGTTATCATCGACGTTTCAGCCATCGTTCGTGGCTTTCATCAGTACTGAACTGATCCTGATGAAAGCCACGAACGATGGCTGAAACGTCGATTATAACAGACATGTTTTAAGAATATTCTAATAAAGAAGAAATATTTTATCATTACTACAGACCGTGAGTGCAAGCCTTATTTCCTATATAATTTTTGTAATTTTTGGCTATGGCTTTTTTATGCACCCGGCATTTTCTAATACTTTAAAGTGTGTGTGCAGGGTACCACTGGATGATATATATATATATATATATATATATATATATATATATATATATTTACATAGACCATGGTCCAAAATTCAGAGTAGGGTTTGAGGAGCCAATAACCAATTTCAATGATATTACATACAATACATGCTGAATGCATGAAGATTTGTTTGACTAGGTACAGAAGACAACATCTTTTAAATGAGCTCCATTTGCCTCCTCTGAAACTCAGGCTGTTTCCATTGCATTGCTCATTACATTAGTTAATGTTTGAGGCTCTAGCACTCAAATTTCTGCACAAATATTTTCTTTGAGCTGCTCAGGTGTACACAGCATGTTCACGCACACCTGCTCCTTTAGATATCCCCATAGGAAGTAATCGGAAACTGAAAGGTTGGGTGAACTTTGTGGCCAATTAAACTGGAAATTTCTTGTAATTATTCATTCGTCGAACAGTTGTCTCAGTTTTAAAAATAAAATTTGACAATTTTAACTTGTTGTTCCTTCAGGAAATTACTCATGATGAATCTCCCAAGACGCATTTGCTCAGCTTAGTCAGACTAATAGAATTAACAAAATTTGCAAACTTAAAGAATACACCAATGTCTTAATGTTTGAATGTCTTAAATGTAAACATTTGTTTCTTTGTTTTAACTATACAGGCTTACAGCAGACATGTCCCTATTGACAAGCTATAATATTTCCTTACTGTGTTTTTGAGTCAGTGATTATTCTAGCTAAGTATTATGTATTAGAATCCCACACAATTCCACACAATTACTAAAAGTCATGTAATTAATAAGTTAAACATTCCATCTGTTTGACATGTGATAATATATTTGGACATTTAACTCCCACCACAAACATGTTGTAATTTCAAAATTCCACCAACTTCTAAATTTCAGATAATTCCTCATGCCAGTCATATGGATTAAGCATCTGTTATACCCTATCAGGTATAATTCCCAGCTATATTCTAAGACTTTATATGTAGAATTCATATTTTAAGCGATTTGCTAATCAACAGGCTAAAAATCTCTTTGTATATTTAAACAAATGGAGGTTATTTAGTTACTCCAATGGTCATTGGAGGGAATGCCTGTCTGCCACGTCAAGGCAAACCTCTCGGTGGGTCCTACACTAACCATTCACCTTGCTTCCTTGAGCTCCTGGCACAGATATCTCTAATGAGACAGAGAAATTTATTTTTTATATACACCCCTACATACTTATTAACCCTTAATAGGGAACACAAGGAATGGGCGGCAACAATGTAACATAGCTGTGTGTTACAAAAGTGAATCCAAATACCAAAAAAAAAGTGCTGTGCTCAAACTCCCACTACCCTATTAAGGGTTAATAAGTATGTAGGGGTGGATATAAAAATAACCCCTCTCTGTCTCATTAGAGATATCTTTGCCAGAAGCTCAAAGAAGCAAGGTGAATGAGAGGTTTGCCTTGACGTGGTATTTGGGCATTCCCTCCAATGGCCATTGGAGTAACTAAATAACCTCCATTAGTTTAAATATACATAGGGATTTGGATTCACTATTGTATCACACAGCTATGTTACGAGTTGCCGCACATCCCATGTGTTCCCTATTAAGGGTTAATAAGTATATAGGGGTGTATTTAAAATAAATACCCCTCTCTGTCTCATTAGAAATGTCTTTGCCACAAGCTCATTGAAGCAAGGTGAATGGTTAGTGTAGGACCCACCTGAGAGGTTTGCCTTGACGTGGCATACGGGCATTCCCTCCAATGGCCATTGGAGTAACTAAATGACCTGCATTTGTTTAAATATACATAGGGATTCGAAGAGAGCACAGGTAACTTTTTATCTTTGGTTTTTACTGTATGTATTGGGGCTGATGTGTACTATGGTCGTTGCTGCCGCCAAAGAGTAGTGGGATTTTTAGCGCAGGACTTGTTTTTTTTTTGTATAAAGATCTCTTTGGACAGTCTACACATCCTCCATATCTTAGTTAGAACACGGCCTTTAAATTGGTTTAAATAAAACAATTCTCCTCTATATCTATTTGCTCCTTGACCACACTCCTTCATACACAAGAACATGTTAACCAAAACCAGAACACCCAAATAGATAGCAAGTTATTTATTAATCACATTTTCACCTTTTGATTCTGGTACACATATCATTATGCAAAAGTCATGTGCTAACTGGAAACATCTGCATATGCTTCCATTTTTAAGATGGAAATAATACATTTGAAGGATCTATAAAAATCTTAGTATTTGTTATACGTTAATGTTTTTTTAAATATGTTGCAGCTGGGATATGCGCATAGAAAAGCAAATGTTTATTTTTTTGTAGACGATCGCTTGGGGTGAAATTTGCATTATTGATGATTTGGTGTGGCTTTTCACACATTTTCTTACCAATGACAGATCTCTTATTTTTAATGGCCCTGTTCAAGAAATATGTAAATGCTTCAAACTCCATATTTTATTATAACTAAAATATATTCTGTTCAAATTATCTATATGAAACAGATTTAAATTTTTCTCTTTTCAAAGTGTTTTTTTTTTCCCTTTGGGAAAACAATATTCTAGCATACATGAGAAAATATTTTACTCTTTTTTTTAATATATATATATACGGTTATTTTAAACAGTTCTTTGACTTCTCTTGGCACTGTATCATTAATACTCCTGATAGAGATCCACATAGTTTGTTATAAAATGAGTGGATACAATGTTATCTGATGCCCTTGTTCTCAAGTGGAATGATCACAATAGTTCATGATGAAATGCAGCACAATGTTAGTACAATACATCTGTCTTCTTTTAGATAGAAACATTGAAGTTGAGTTTATTTAAAATATCAAATGTTGGAAAGTTCACATAACTGGATTTGCTGTATTTTATGTTAAACTGCCTATCAATTGTTAAAGTTAAAATTGCATTGGTGCTGTATAGATGTTATAATTATATTAATAATACTTTTAAAAAATATTTTCTTCAAATAAAAACAAGACAATTTATTATGCATCATACATAGCATTTATATAGTTAGGCTAATGAGGTTCAGGGATTAGCTGGAAGGTTAAATTGGGTAGCTGTTTTTCTTTTCTTTTGTTAACTAGTTTGGATTTTGTTTTTAAATTAGGTTAGTAAATGTATCTATAGTTACATAGTTGCATAGCTGAAAAGAGACTTGCATCCATCAAGTTTAACCTTCCTCACATATGTTTTTGCTGTTGATCCAAAAGAAGGCAAAAAAACCCCAGTCTCAAACGCTTCAAATTTTACAACAAACTAGAAAAAAAATCCTTCTTGACCCCAAAAGAGCAGTCAGTTATCTCCTAGAATCATGCAGCTATTGACCCACTAATTAGAAATTATATCCCTGTATGTTATGTTTTTGCAAGTATTTATCCAATTGCAGTTTAAACATCTGTATGGACTCTGATAAAACCACCTCTTCAGGCAGAGAATTCCATATCCTTATTGCTCTTACTGTAAAAAAACATTTTTTTTGCCTTAGATGAAATCTCCTTTCTTCCAGCCTAAATGCGTGACCTTGTGTCCTATGTTTAGCCCTGTTTATAAATAGATTTTCAGATAATGGTTTGTACTGGCCCCGAAAATATTTGTATAATGTTATCATATCCCCTCTAAGGCACCGTTTTTCCAAACTAAAGAGATTTTAAATTATTTTATCAATTTTGCAGCTTGTCTCTGCACTTATTCTAGGTCCATGATTTCCTTCTTTAGAACAGGTGCCCAAAATTGCACAGAATATTCAAGGTGTGATCTTACCAGTGATTTATAAAGAGGCAAAATTATATTATCATCCCAAGAATTTATGCCCCTATTTATACATGACAAACCCTTACTGGCCTTAGCAACTGCAGATTGACATTGCATATTGTTGCCTAATTTGTTGTCTATAACAATTCCCAAATCCTTCTCGTGTGTGGTTATCCCCAATCCACTACCATTTAGGCTGTAAGTTGTTTGTGCATTCTTGACCCCGAAGTGCATAACTTTGCATTTCTCTACATTAAATTTAATCTGCCATTTTAGTGCCAATCTATATTGCCAGTCCCCCAATCTATATAAAACCCTCTGCAGCAAAGCAATATCTTGCTCACATTTTATTATTTTACAAAGTTTTGTGTCATCTGCAAACACTAAAACATGGCTTTTAATAATAATTTCAAGATAATTTATCTATCCACTATCTAGGCTGTTGAGAGGAAATGGAATTCAGCTGCATTCTGAAACAGCATTAGCTTTTCTCAACAGTAAAACTCAAGGATCACTTTTGCAGCAGATTTATTGGAAAAACAAGGTAAGGATCCAACGTTTCGCTTTCCAATGAGATCTTTCTCAAGAAGCTCGGCATCCTTACTTTGTTTTTCCAATAAATCTGCTGCACAAGTGATCCTTGAGTGCCTGGACTGTACTTTTTCTTTACTATTAGGGAGTGGGGAGCCAGCCACAAGTCTGGCAGCACAAGAATCAGAAAAGGAGTGTAGTTTCTTCTTTATGTTTGATACAGCTTCTCCCAACAGCTTGTCCATACAGCCATTATTTATTATCAGTAAATCAGTTTGTGTTGTTATTGTGCTGCAGTATTGTATAGTGAATGTTTACTACTTACAATGGAAATTCTCAAGTTGACAATGCCAGTACTTTTATTTTACGATTGACAATAGATTTTTTTTTTTATGTTATCATGATAACAGTTATCTTGAAGGGCACTTCCCTAAGTGCTGCCACTAATTTGTATCTGTGTCATTTGCATCTTCCTGCACAGCTGGCATTTATGGTATGTACAAAAGGTTTGGTGGAAAATGGGAGGAATAATTTGTATAGACCTGCCTTCCTCTTCTCTACCAAGAGTGAGACACCCATCCAAGAGTCAGTGAATGTGTTCATGTAGATATATCATTGCTAGATTGGTCAACAAGCAGGATAGACACTTAACATTTTGTAATTCTCTATTTTAAACTGACTACTTACACCCTCCAATTAATATTTATTTCATATCTTCATTGAACACTAATTATGATTAAAACTTTGGTGATTTTTATGACTGCACTATAGGCAGTATACTATTTAAAACTGTTACAACCTACATGAGAATTCACTCATGAATAGAAGATTGCCAAGACCACCAACCTGCTTAATATCACACCCAATTATAATATATATAATATTTCCTAGGGCATGTGAAGTTGTTATCTTAACAGTTTTCTTGAACTGTCCAATATCCATTTACACATAGGATATTTCATTTTCAGACCTCTTGTGAATGCTATTACTGATATATTATTGTTTATGTACAATACATTGTCAGTTTTATTACTTTAGTATTGACTTCTTCTGTAAACTTGTGTATTACCATTTATATACATTTTTATAATATAGCTTTCTCTGCAGCTCTAATCAAGAGCAAAGTCTTGTTGCATATCTTGTGTATTCTATCCTTTTAATGTTTATTTAAAACTAATGCTTTTCTATATGTTTTCTTTCAAGAAAAGTCTTTGTAATTATAGTATTTAATTTGCATTATATGTCTAATTATCTTTTACTGGTTAGATAGTAGCTAATCAGTAATTCTATATACAGTATATCAAAACTTTGTAAAATATTTTTTTTTTCCAGAATAGAGCTTTCCTTTTATATTATTGAACTTTTACAGAATATGAAACCACAAATGTAATTATATCATTAATAGAATGCATGTAAATCAGTGAAAATAATGTGAACAGTTGTAATTTAATTTAATACATATGTTATTTATGCAACGTTTGTAACTTTTTAAGAAATTAATTTGTTTATGATGATGTAGTTTATAAATCACTACTAATGTACATTGTGTTTTTATACTAGCTGGACAATAAGACTTGTAATCATGAAATGTGGTAAAAGCAAAGCTCAAACATAACCTTGTAAAGAAGACAAGGAGATTAACTCCAAATGTGCAATATCTCTTTTCCAGTGTCTAAAAAAAATAATAAAAAATCACGTACTTTGATTGACCAACTAGTCAATGATGAATGGTTGACCTTGGAGGCTATAACAGTATATACAAGGTCTGAGTTTTTTTTGCTTTAACTTCAATTTCTTGAGTATATGAAATATAGCAATAGCAATGCTTTAAGAAAAAAGTCACCAAAAACCTAGAGACAATATATGTAAATATATATATATATATATATATATATATATATTTGTCTCTTTAAAAAAAATATATATATTTATATATATCAATACACACACATATATATATATATATATATATATATATATATATATATATATATATATATATACATATATATATATACATATATATATATATATATATATATACACACACACACACACATACTGGAACTTTCATCAGGATAAAGAACAATACAACAATCAGTGTTTAAATAACATAAAATCATAATGAATACATTGTATACAGTCTGTACTCACAATTAACTCCTGGACCTCTCCCTGTTTGCAGGAGAAAAAATTGCGGGTAAATTTGACCCGGTATAATTAAAACCACTGGAGCAGTGGTGTGCTCGAGTGAATTGCTTGCGTTCCACTGGTTGTCATAGATGCCAGCTGGAACGCATGGGGAGCGTGCATGTCAGGCATTTCTACTTGTGCTCGGAATTAAATTGGTTATGAAATATGTTAGGTGATGAAGAGTTGGCTGAGGTGTGCCAAAACCAACAAACATGTAGGCCTGTAATAAAAGAGGGCAAAATAATGATGCAAAAAACACACACTATATTTGAATGTATGTGCCCATTTCAGTCCTGGCCTCAAACTCTGAAAGTATAAGTCAAAAAGTTCACATGGAAAGACAGATGACCCATAATAGCACATTCCCAACTTATACTCCCCAAACCAAGAGGGGGTCAAGCCCTACCGGACATGGAAAAATACTACCTAGCCACGCACTTTTCGTGTAATCAAATAAAATAATCAGCTGGATACTTACTGATAGTGGGAACAAATGGGTACAGCTAAAGACGGATAGTATAGGCACGGCCTTAAGAGCTCTACCATGGCTAACCAAGGCAGATGGTGCGCGACTAGCAACCACCAACCCATTTGTGATGCTACCCGAACCCTATGGCAACGTAAGGGACCAAAACAGTGGTGTAATCACAATCCATGGGGCACTGGTGTGAAACTGATCTGTGGCCCCCTCTCCACTCTTTCCCCCACTCCCCACCCACAACAGACCCACACACACACACAGCTAAACACATACAGACAGAAACATACAGACACATACACACATCCATACATACAGACTGACACACACACAGACAAAGACAGGCACACATACATACAAACAGACAGGCACACATACATACATACAGACACACCGACAGACACATATAGACACACACACAGACACATACATACAGACACACACACACACACACACACACACACACACACAATACAAACATACATACAAACAGAGAGGCACACATACATACAGATAGACAGACACATACAAAGACACACACACACACACAAAATGTTTGTCACCCTCCTGTTTCCTACCTTTTAGGTACAGAAGGGTGACATTCCCTGGGGTCCAGTGGTGGCTCAGGCTGGTAGTAGTCAGAGTTCCCACTCTGACTCCCTCCTCTGCTTCCTCCCGCGCGTCTCTCTGATAGCTGGGAGGAGTGACTGGGGCAGTCACTTCCTCCCAGCGTGTGATGTCATCACCGGGGACCCGGTCGCGCTGTTAAACCGCCCAGCGCTGACTGTACCCTCTGACAATCCATACCCATATGGAGCCCTAACAGCATGGGTCACCTGATGGGCACCTTGGCCGCAAAAGATGGTGGTGGGTACCCAGTCGCAGGGGTCCGCAGGATGACCAGGCCCCCTGGAGTGACGGGCCCGGTCACAACTGCGACCCCTGCGACCGTGGTATGTACGCCACTGGACCAAAATTCTTCCTGACAACAGAAGCAAGCCCACTGCTCCCCATAAGAAATTACCCTACCTTCCCGGCCAGAGCCATGAGCCCTGTGCTGACCCTGAGGGGGGGACAACCCCTGCCCCTGAGTTAGGGACGTGGTAGGCCCAGAGGGAAAGGTGCTCCCAGTCGAGGAACTATTCCCATATTCAAGATATGGCACTATGGCAAGATCACAATTATCTGGATACATCTCCTCAATCCCTCAGAAACCATGCCTAATAAGGGATAATGCTGGTAATTTCGAGAGCTTATGCCTCCAAGACTCGATGGTACCCCATGGTATCCCCACAATCTATATCATCAACCGATACCAACTAACCCTCCCGTGTCAGAGAGGATGGGAGGAAGAAATGGATGAATCATTCACAGAAGCTGAATGGGACAAGATGATCCTCCTGATACAAAAACAACCCTACATCGGCAGGAGAACTCTTATAAAGTCTTTACACGCTAGTACTTGACTCCGCAAGCCCTCCACAGACATAACTCCACGGCAACAGATATCCACTGGCACTGCCGCGAGGAGAGTGGCACCTTGCTTCATGTGTGGTTGACCTGCAGACAAATCCGCCCATTTTGGGAATGCCGTCAGCCACGTGATTGCAAAACTCACAGAGGAGCCCCCTCCGATGGGTGGAAGAGGTAGACAATACCAGACGTTTTGAAGACTCACTACTGCCAAAGAGCGGGAAAGATACAACCAATGCTGGCTTTACTGGTTGGAGTTCTTATCATCACCCAATTATACAAGGCTCCTCAATAATCTGGAACCATAGACACAGCACTGCACAAACCTGAAGGGAGAGAGAACGGAATTCAGCCCTCCCCTCCCACCCTGTCATTTCTCTTTGCTTTCTTCTCCTCTCACCTTTACTCTCGACCTTCCCCCCACTCCCTCCCCCTCCCCTACCTATCTAACAGAGAGCACAAATGCAACTCCCGTGGGGCAGCCTGGATGCCACCACGGGGGTTGCCGGAGGTACCCCCTGTGGGTCAACAGGGGGGTGACCACAACCAGCCTGACACCTAAATACAAGCTGAGGTGCCCCAAGTTAATAATTTTACCAGTGGAACACGATAACAATTAACCAGATAGACGGACATCCTAATGTAGAGGTCAAACAGCCCTAAGCCCACTTTAACGATGCAGCAACACGACTAAGGAGACATTAGCATAAATTCCTATACCACTCACAAATGTCTGCAATGGTTGCTGTTCCCTGATATGGCGCCATGCTGCTTGTACTGATACCTGCTTGTTTTTTATTCAATAGTACCAGAAGACACACAAGTTATAATCACAACTCCCACATATATCACTGAGTGATATACACTCCCACATATTATCCTCTTTGACTCACTCTTCATGTGCGGCAACCAATAAGCTTATTCAGACATTTGCATTGGAATACAGTCAGAATGCTTTACATTGTTGTTTGACTTTCTTCTGTTAGGCTTAAACATTGTTGTTTACATAACGTGCCCTTTATTCATACATAAGCTACCTACTACTGTACATTTTCACATATTGCCTAACGAACCCCAGCACCGGAAAATAAGGCCTACTTAATGCTGTAAATGACTATCAGAAAACATCCTGTTCGGTTATGCATACTTCTCTTTGTACTTAAATGTATTACATTGCTTTCTGATGACTTTAAAAGCCTCTATTATGTAAAAAATAAAAAAATTATTTAAACCGAACCCTACTATACTTAAAAGATCAGGGGATTTACAACTGAGAATTTTATTTACTGTGAATGCTTATGTGAATGAAATTAATTCTGAAGTTTTCAGTTGCTGGGTTTTTTTTTTTGTTCACAAAATAAAACTATTTCTATTGTTTTCTTTTTTTTTGTGACAGCTTAAAAACATTAGAAATAAAATGTTAATTATTATTTTTTTATGGGAGAAAGCAATTCACAATTTATTAAAGTAGGAACAACAAGATAAATATGGTTATGGCTGGTCTGATGCCTAATTTTAGAATGCTGGTAATGTACAGAATAAAACTAGAATGCATTTATTACCAGATATACTTTATTCAAATATCACTAGGATGTTTTTGTATTTTGGCATAATCATAATACACTTCAGCACAGAGGCAATAGCATCACTTTAAACACAGATTGAGTTTTTTTGTTCAGAAAACACTATGAAACTTACCTGCTGACCTATTTAATAGCAGTATCTGCATTTGTTAACATTATAGCTACAATTTGGCACTTTATTGCACAACATGAGAATGATAGTGACATTGTTATACAAAACTAACTAACAGTCAGCAAGTGGTTACATACCAAAGAATATGTTATTACTAGTATTCATGTCTCTTAGTTTTTCGTTTTTCAAAATTGTTTTATTAATATTTTAAAACATTTTTTTATTAGTTTGTCTGGATTATTAACACACTTTGGGCACTTTACACTGTTTTTGGGCACTTTGCACATCAGCCCTTTGGAGTGATTTATGGATTTTCATTTAGTTCGATCCTGACACTTGTAGGTTCTGGTTTAATAAACACAGAGGATGAACCTAAGCATGTAATTTAAGATTCATTATATTTTTGGAGTGCATATTCACCTTGCATATGATAGCACTGTTAAGAGTAATGGTATATTTGGCTTTAAATCACGTGGCATGTTACTATAGCAACTGGATGCTATATGTCCGAACATATGACGTGTTCCACTGTCCATGTATATGCACCAACAGCTGATTGGTAACCCTGGAACATTACAACTGCCACTTATTACTTGCATTATTACGAAGACGGATACTTCTTTTTGCACATGCGGATACTTCTTTTTGCACATGCGTCTAGGACACCAGAACATGCCAAGGTGGTGCCCAGGTGTATGGTAAGTGGCTATTTTCTTTCCCTATAAAATGGCATTTGTGTGTTAACATATTTTAGACATTTGTGTGTTAACATATTTTAGACATGTAGAACTGTTAACATATTTTAGACATGTAGAACTGAAACTTAGATTTTTCACATGTATACTTTGGATAGATATTAATGAAGATTATTGAAGGAAATCCCAGGAGTAGTGGTCTTTGGTGGATTTTTTTATATAAATCCACCACATTTTTTCACTGATCACTACTTTATTATAATAATGCTACCATTTTTTACCTATAATTTTCTACTTTAATATTTAGTACTTGCAGTTACATGTAGTTATTAAGAATCTTGCTGATAGAAATTGATTGGCAAATATTTTATATTGTATACAACAAATGTCTATTCTGCATACTGCCACCAACACACCCACCCACTTGTCACTCCTAGCTGTATATTCCTTTAAATAACTGTGTATCTCTACTCCTTAGACCCAATCCACATTCATTTCTGCAACAAAGCCACTTAATTTCTACTTAGCTCTAGTAACCCACCCGCACCTCCTCCTGCCACCCTGGTTCCACCCTGGTTCATTCTAACTATATAGCATGCTCTTCAAGCTATTTGCAACCACAGTCAATCATTAGTGATGTACCGAACGGTTCGCCGGCGAACGGTTCCTGGCGAACATAGCATGTTCGCGTTCGCCACGGCGGGCGAACATATGCGCGGTTCGACCCGCCCCCTATTCGTCATCATTGAGTAAACTTTGACCCTGTACCTCACAGTCAGCAGACACATTCCAGCCAATTAGCAGCACAGCCTCCCTAGCAGACCCTCCCACCTACTGGACAGCATCCATTTTAGATTCATTCTCAAGCTGCATGCTTAGTAAGAGGAGGGAAAGTGTAGCTGCTGTTCATAAGATAGGGAAAAGCATAGCTAGGTTAGGGATAAGGGTATGCTTTTTTTTTATTTTATTTTTCTATGTAATGTAAATGCACTTAGTTGTCTGCCACTGCTGCCAGCTTCTGTGTCAGGCTCACAGTGCCCATTTCCCCAGTCAGTGCCACCAATTACATCTGGTGTCACAATAGCTTGGATTTAAAAACAAAAAACTTTTTCACTGTTATAGATTGAATAGCAGTCAGTTGTCTGCCACTGCTGCCAGCTTCTGTGTCAGGCTCACAGTGCATACTGTGCCCATTTCCCCAGTCAGTGCCACCAATTACATCTGGTGTCACAATAGCTTGGATTTAAAAACAAAAAACTTTTTTCACTGTTATAGATTGAATAGCAGTCAGTTGTCTGCCACTGCTGCCAGCTTCTGTGTCAGGCACACAGTGCATACTGTGCCCATTTCCCCAGTCACTGCCACCAATTACATCTGGTGTCACAATAGCTTGGATTTAAAAACAAAAAACACTTTTTTCACTGTTATAGATTGAATAGCAGTCAGTGTCCTTAAAGCGGGTGTGTTACGCTAACAGTGGATACGGTGACCAGTGCCACCACTTAGATCTGGTGTCACAATAGCTTGATTTAAAAAACAACAAACACTTTTTTCACTGTTATAGATTCAATAGCAGTCAGTGTCCTTAAAGCGGGTGTGTCACGCTAACAGTGGATACGGTGACCATTGCCACCACTTAGATCTGGTGACACAAAGCTTGTATTTAAAAACAAAAAACACTTTTTTCACTGTTATAGATTGAATAGCAGTCAGTGTGCTTAAAGCGGGTGTGTTACGCTAACAGTGGATACGGTGACCATTGCCACCACTTAGATCTGGTGACACAAAGTTTGTATTTAAAAAAAAAAAAAAACACTTTTTTCACTGTTATAGATTGAATAGCAGTCAGTGTCCTTAAAGCGGGTGTGTTACGCTAACAGTGGATACGCTGACCAGTGCCACTAATTAGATCTGGTGTCACAATGGCTTGGATTTAAAAAAATAATAATCTTTTTTCACTGTTATAGATTGAATAGCAGTCAGTGTCCTTAAAGCGGGTGTGTTACGCTAACAGTGGATACGGTGACCAGTGCCACCACTTAGATCTGGTGACACAAAGCTTGTATTTAAAAAAAACAAAACACTTTTTCACTGTTATAGATTGAATAGCAGTCAGTGTCCTTAAAGCGGGTGTGTTACGCTAACAGTGGATACGGTGACCAGTGCCACCACTTAGATCTGGTGACACAAAGCTTGTATTTAAAAACAAAAAACACTTTTTTCACTGTTATAGATTGAATAGCAGTCAGTGTCCTTAAAGCGGGTGTGTTGCGCTAACAGTGGATACGGTGACCAGTGCCACCATTTAGATCTGGTGACACAAAGCTTGGATTAAAAAACAAAAAACTTTTTTCACTGTTATAGATTGAATAGCAGTCAGTGTCCTTAAAGCGGGTGTGTTACGCTAACAGTGGATACGGTGACCAGTGCCACCACTTAGATCTGGTGACACAAAGCTTGGATTTAAAAAAACAAACACTTTTTCACTGTTATAGATTGAATAGCAGTCAGTGTCCTTAAAGCGGGTGTGTTACGCTAACAGTGGATACGGTGACCAGTGCCACCACTTAGATCTGGTGACACAAAAGCTTGGATTTAAAAACAAAAAACTTTTTTCACTGTTATAGATTGAATAGCTGTTAGTTATCTTCAAGCAGGTGTGTTTCGCTAACAGTGGATACAGTGACCAGTGCCACCACTTATATCTGGTGTCACAATAGCTTGGATTTAAAAACAAAAAACTTTTTTCACTGTTATAGATTGAATAGCAGTCAGTGTCCTTAAAAGCGGGTGTGTTACGCTAACAGTGGATACGGTGACCAGTGCCACCACTTAGATCTGGTGTCACAATAGC
>OW240912.1:91899934-91948048 GCA_933207985.1 Pelobates cultripes | reverse complement strand
CGGTTGTCCATACAAGTAGGTTGTAGCTTTTTGAGGGCCCACACCACCGCCATGCACTCCTTTTCAATGGCAGTGAATCTACTTCGCTATGCAAAAGTTTACGGCTTAGATAAAAATCAATGCTGTGTACACGTCCACTGATAGGAGACGCGGAAGGTATTAAACTGATCAGAACAATACTAAACACACCACTCCTTTTTTTTGGTGAGGATTTACAGGACAGAGTGCTTCTCCACGGGACATGTTAACTCCGCAGACGCTGGCTCATCGAGGGAACACGACAGCTTTCATGTACAGGTAGAACCGCGTGCAGCGGTAAGGGTTCAGGCTCTTCTTCTTCCTGGAGGATCGCTGCAAAGCCACCTGTTGAGCAATTTGACCTTGCTTTCCGGGTCCCCAGGTGTCTGATTCTAAAATGGCTGCCATATACCGTCCACTGATAGGAGACGCGGAAGGTATTAAACTGATCAGAACAATACTAAACACACCACAAATAAGGTTTCTCTCCTGTATGGCTCCTCAAATGATGCTTAAGATTAGAAGCGGCTGAAAAGCATTTCTCACACTCAGAACAAAATATATTTTTTTAACATTCTCTCCACTTTGAACGAAATGACGTTTGGGAAGAGATTAACATAATTAAACACAGGCAGTAAAAATACAGTTTTTAGCCATACCCTGTAACTTTAAAACTACACATCCCATTTTCATAATTACATATTTGGAATCAGCACACTTAAAACATAAACATAACCAAAAATCAGCCAAATCCATCCAGGGGTTAAAAAGTTAGCTGGAGGTCCCTTTATGACCAACCGCAAACACATTTTCCTGCCCAAAACAGTTCCATAGATTTGGGCTGTGAGGTCGGTCTATTTCAGGCTGAAAAAACGACTAAGTCCCATCGCGAATGGGACTTAGTCTCTGCAGCTGAAATAAGGCTGAAAAAACGGCTGAAAAAAAGACTAAGTCCCATCGCTGAATGGGACTTAGTCTCTGCAGCTGAAATAATTTCCCATTTACTGAACCAAGTGGGAAATAGCAAGGGTTTGCACCAGGTCTGGGGACACAGGGGACACCGTCTTAAAGGGGCCGTGTCCCCAACAAGTCTGGGGACACGGCCTTAAAGGGGCAGTATCCCAATCTTCCTGATGTCCCAAAAAAGGTGTTTAAAGGGCCAGCACCAGTCACATAAAGAGTCCATAAGCCCCAATATGCCCACCGACAGTCTTAAGGGGCCATACACACCAAATAAAAGTGCATACATTTTCACAATCTCCCAGGGGCCATAGTCATGCGGGAGGAGGCTGGCAAATAGGCTTCTCCACAACCCATGGAAGCAGGGCAATTTGCAATTTAAAGGGCCCGTTACAAATAGCAGATTGTAACAGGGTGTCAATCCATATCTGCCAAGTGACCCGATGTAGGGGGACCAGTCCCTATTCTGCTCTGTGTCAGTGTGTATCAGGGGCTCTGAGGACAGGTGTCAATCCATATCTGCCAAGTGACCCTATGCAGGGGGAACAGTCCCTATTCTGCTCTGTGTCAGTGTGTATCAGGGATCCTTAGGACAGGTGTCAATCCATATCTGCCAAGTGACCCTATGTAGGGGGACCAGTCTCTATTCTGCTCTGTGTCCGTGTGCATCAGGGCTCTGAGGACAGGTGTCAATCCATATGTCAAGGTGTCAATATGTCATATGTCAGGTGTCAATCCATATTCATTGTGATTTAGGAATGTTAGGTGATTTCTGCCCTTTATGGATTAAAACCAGACTCTGTATCAACTGTGTAATTTTCCATGGGAGTTTTGCCATGGATCCCCCTCCGGCATACCACAGTCCAGGTGTTAGTCCCCTTGAAACAACTTTTCCATCACTATTGTGGCCAGAAAGAGTCCCTGTGTGTTTTAAAATTCGCCTGCCCATTGAAGTCTATGGCGGTTCGCCCGGTTCGCCGGTTCGCGAACATTTGCGGAAGTTCGCGTTCGCCGTTCGCGAACCGAAAATTTCGGGTTCGCGACATCACTATCAATCATCTCCTCATTCCCTTCACATGTTATCTGTTACTGCAGTTATACCATTAATTATCTCTGCCATCACCTCCAAATTGCTCTGCTACCTCTTTTCTCATCTCACCATTTTAACCTTTAGATTGTTAGTTCATGGACAGGGCCCTTTACTTTTTTGGTCTGTTGATACTGTGTTGTCTTTTTCCCAATTGTACAGCACTGCGGAATATGTTGGTGCTTTATAAATGGCAGTAATACATAATATATATTATGTATTACTGCCATTTATAAAGCACCAACATATTCCACTGTTGATACTGTGTTGTCTTTTTCCCAATTGTATAGCACTGCGGAATATGTTGGTGCTTTATAAATGGCAGTAATACATAATATATATATATATATATATTATGTATTACTGCCATTTATAAAGCACCAACATATTCCGCAGTGCTGTACAATTGGGAAAAAGACAACACAGTATCAACAGACCACGCCTTGGGCGACATTTTCCAGGGGGCGGCAAAAAAAGCCGCCCCCCAAATGGCCAGGGCAAATGCCTAGTTAGCCTTGCGGCTAACTGACATGCAGGTCGGGCGGCTGGCGAGGGAGCTCTGAGTGGTCTGCTCAGCTCCCTCGTGCGCCAGAGTGAGGCTGGGAGCTGGAATATGACGTCATATTCTGGCTCCCATTCTCACTCTGAGGTGCGTGATGTATTACTGCTTTATAAATGGCAGTAATACATAATATATATATATATAAAAAAATAAAAATGGTAGGTAACAGCACTCTAAGGACTTCAAAAAGTAAATGGTGAAAAAAACCTAGCTTTTATTCAGCAACTGCCACACACAATCGACGTTTCAGTTCTTAATACAGAACTTTCATCAGGATAAGGTGCATTACACAAACCAACATTAATATATAAAAACAAATAAGTACATAACATGCAAAACAGGTGTAGCTTACCCCAATCCCTGTGTGGTCCCCATGGTGATTGCCAAAAAACGCGGGTAAAATTAACCCCTGGAAATGTATTCAGCAGCTGGGATGTGCTGCTGTGTAACCTCATAATGCTGGCAATAGCTGGAGCCAAAGGCTGTCTGTATTACCATATCGTTATGGTAACCAAACTGCTCGTGTGGAGGTGGGCGGGGCGGAGCATCAGGTGGGCGTGGCTATGGTCCGATCTGTAGAGTGTACTCAGTGCACAGAGGGCGGGTGTCTGGTATGGGGGAGGGATCCTCTCTCTGCATACTTGTGATGCCTCACTGGTTTAAAGGATAGATGGCAGAGGGATAATCTGCTAACAGGGGTAGAGAGCACAGACATAAAGGACACTACATTGTGACTTCCATGTCAAAAACATGGCAAAGAAGTAGGTCTAAAACAAAGCTATTGTGTGACCATAGAGGGCTGGAAGAGTGACATATATAGAATACCTCTAGGTTAACTTGCAAATAGCAGGGTCTGAGGCTGGATATAGAGTGGAATCAGGGCTATATTACAGATGCTGACTACATGTATGTAGTGTAGCATAGCAGGAGCTAGATGTCATAATGTCTGATATTGAATGAATAAATAGACAAGGAGTAAACAATAAGCCCTTGAATAGATACAAAGGGCACGCTGGGTTTATTATTCCCAGGGTAGCTGTATAATAAGTCAGCCCTTATGGCATAATCATACATGGATAATGTTATATCCAAGGTTAGTACTTCAACCATGGATAGAGCATGAACCCATAAATGTGTTAAATAATAATACACTGTCATAAAAAGAGTAGTGGTGATTCTAAAGTTCCTGCGGGGACGTGTGTCTAGACAGACCATTGTCATTTATATATGCAAGGAATACATATAATGTCGGTGCTGTCCAATGGTAATGTGTCAAACTTTAGTGCGCCCATCGGTCCACAGTATAATACGCATACATAAAGAACATACAGGCTATAAACTAATATACAGAGGTGGTTAATTCTTAGAGTCCAATATATATACACAAAAACATTTATGGAGCATTAAAATGAGAGGATATTTTTGGTCCAGTCCTGGAGATATATCATAAGAATATACCTAGAGTATATTTTTCGTTTAGTCCTCTGGGTTGTAATTATGTATTACTGCCATTTATAAAGCACCTATATATATATATATATTTCATAATAAAACTACTACATACAAGAATAGCATTTGTGCATTTAAAGTGGCCTAAAATTAATCCATCCATGCAGAACAAATATTATTTATTTATATGTCACCAGGAAGGATACATTGAGATTTCTCTTATTTTCAAGTATGTCCTGGGTTATAATTAAACACTTGAAATTTGTAACTGCTATTGCTGTGTGTTGGCATTGTATAAAATTACATCAGGTTTACTAAGCTTTATGTATTAGAGTTCATAAAATAGCTATCTGCTAATTGCTTTGTCAAAATAAAGACGCTTATCTCTAAAATGTTCATTCTGGTCATTTTCTCTTCAATCATTTACATTTTTATTGCAGTGCAGCTGATAACGATTTTAATGTGATTGAGCTTGAAGATTACTGTAGACACTATTTTATCATTTTAAGATTTGTAAAAGACAAATCAGGGACAGCTAGCACTTAAAATAGTTATTAAGTTGGATGTAACAGAAGTTTAGACAATATTTATAGTAGTTAATTAACTATATTTTACAACCCTTTCTGGAAGCTCTGACAACCACAGGTTATTAAATTGGATATTTCTAAAGATAACTGATAAGTGACAAGGATCACATTATTGTGCAAGTTATTATAAATAAGGAATTGTTTATGAGTGCAAAGTAAGTGATGAGGTATGTAATTTTCTTCCAGTAATATTTATTAATAGCAAGTTTCCACATTTTGCTACTTAAGGGTAACAATAGGTTTAATTAAAACATTTAAAGGGACAATTTAGGCATCATAATCACTATCACATGTCATGGTTATGATGCTAATTGGGTATGGTTGTCATCCACCAGTTATGTTAAATATTTCGCCTTCACCAATCTTGCCTTCACCAATCTCTGTACTGCCTCTAATCACTCCAATATTCCTTTTCATCATACCTAAGACCCAATTAACACCACCGTCTGAACATGATCCTGATCTCACCACGTACCTCTTGACTAGTGTCTCTGACTGCCTCTCTGCTATTTCTAACTGGATGGCTGCCCACTTCCTTAAACTCAACTTGACCAAAACTTAAATTCTGGTCTTTCCTCCCTGAAGTGTTGGTACTCCTGTGTCTGTCTCCCTCCAAGTCAACGGTGCTACCATTAGCTCTACCATGCAATCTCGCTGCCTAGGTGTTTTCTTTGACTCTGACCTCTCCTTTACACCTCATGTTCAGTCTATCGCCAAATCCTGCCGCTTGCATCTCAAAAACATTGTGCGCATCTGACACTACTTAACGCCAGATGTGACTAAAGTGTTGGTCCATTCCACTGTCCTTTCTCACATTGACTACTGTGATCTGCTTCTCAGTGGTCTTACGTGCTCCCAACTTGCACTGTTACAGTCCATAATGAATGTGGCAGCGAGACTCATCTTCCTGTCCGCCTGCACCGCCCACGCCTCACCCTTCTGTCAGTCCCTACATTGGCTTCCTGTAAGATATAGGGCTCAATTTAAAATTATGGTTCTTTCTTTAAAATCTCTACTAAATGCTGCTCCCACCTATCTATCCTCCCTAATACACAAGTATGTCCCTTCTAGGCCCTTACGCTCTGCTGAAGACTTACGTCTATCTTCTGTCCGTACTCCCACTTCTGATGCTCACCTTCAAGACTTCTCGAGGGCTGCACTGTTCCTGTGGAACTCACTTCCCTCCTCCGTTAGATGCTCATCCAGTCTCCACT
Organism: Pelobates cultripes; assembly: GCA_933207985.1. Lineage (NCBI taxonomy): Eukaryota > Metazoa > Chordata > Amphibia > Anura > Pelobatidae > Pelobates > Pelobates cultripes. Next base: position 91,942,171 of record OW240912.1, on the reverse strand, counting down.
CCTTCAAAAAAATCATTAAAAACCCACTTCTTCATAAAAGCGTATCAATTAAACTGTTAATATCTCCTAACTGATTCCTCTTCTGCAACTGTCATTAGTCTAATACTATCCTTAACTTTTGTGTCCCTCTAGCATGTAAGCTCATTGAGCCGGGCCCTCAACCCCTCTGTTCCTGTGTGTCCAACTTCTCTGGTTACAACTACATGTTTCTTCATCTACCCACTGTAAAGAGCTGCAGAATTTTTTGGCGCTATGTAAATAATAGCATAATAATAATATTTGGTACCTCTTGCCATCTTTATTTAATGTTGCTTTTTTCATCTTTCATTTCTCCTCACGTCTTTTCCAATAGTTTATATCAGCAATAGTGTAGTGTAATTTGTACTGAAGATTAGAATTTTTGAAAAGTAGATGCAGATTTGTTACTTGAGTGTTTGCTTCTTGCTGGTATGTTTCAAAAATAGTAGCAGTAATGTTGGCACAATGCTGAGACTGATCCCATGTGTGAGGGGAATTAAGAAAAGGTTTATGCCCATTTGAAGATCCAAGGTTAAAGAGTTACACATTTGGGATTGAACCTCTAAAGAAATCCATTTATACGTATGTATGCATATTCAGGTAAGACAGTATAATCAGACAACTGTGGCCCAAGTTCACAGACATCAATACAGGGGTTTTCACTAAACACTGGATTTCAAATTCCAACCAAATTGGCAATTTGCAGATTTACTAATGCCAAATGTGGTCAGAATTCAGTCAATCCAGCCAATTCTGTAACACTCGTTGGAAGCATTCTGAAAATCACTAATATCTGCATCCAAATCAATTTACAGCACCGGAATCTGAGATTTATTAATGACCGTGTGGCAGCTGAAGATAAACTGATTGCATCTGTCATGATGCATATTTGCAAATTATCATTCACTTGCTTTTTTTCAGGTGAATTGATAATTTGAAGAACTATTGACCTATTTTCTACTCCCCTTGCTCCACCCATGGGTGGCAGGTGTGGGCCCTAACTAAATTATAAATTGGAATGGTGGACAAGCCATTGTCCACCATCCCAAATAATAATATGCCACTGCCACTTGGGTGGCTCGGTGTCTCAAATCCACTAACCACCCCAGAAAATAAATTAAAGTCCCTACCTACTCTCCTTACTCCAGTAATAGTTAGGAGGGGCCCAATAGATCAAAAACTTGTAAAAAAAAAAAAAAGAATAATACTTAACATCAGAAGTCTTTTCTCTAATCATTTTTCATTTCTTCAGACTGAAAAAAGGTATGAAAAAAATAAATCCAGATCTACCGACACCCCTAATTAAATTTTTAAAAAGTTTGATCTAGAAAAAAACCCCACTGGAAACATGCAAAATTGTTCCACACTGAAAAATAACCCATCTTCACCCATGAAAGGCTTGCCACATAATGAGCACTCATATTGGAAAAAAACTATTTTTTAGGCTTTCCCACACTATGACAGCTATTTTCCTGCTGGTCGCTACTGCCCAGATTTTTTAGCTTTCTGGCAAGTTTGTCCATCTGGATAAACTTCCTGCTCGTTTCGTGCCTGATTTACAAAATCCTAACATTCATGAAATCCATCAACAATGTCTAGATTTTGCATTCTGATTGGCCCCATACACCAACAATTGTTTTTATAGTATAGTATGGTATGGTATAGTATAGTATAGAACAGCTACAAGCTAAGCCTCACACACCAGAACTAATGACTGAGGCTTGCAAGAGGATTTTTTCTTTGGTACTGAACACACTGTACTCCCCAAATGAAGAATGTTTTTTAACCAAGCGATTAACAATATATAACTTAAATAAATAACTACTGTAAATTGGTAACCTAGTCTCATACTAGAAACAATGAAAAAATGTCTATCTCCTATCTTCCACATAAAGCTGTGTCAACACACACACTTTGTCTTACACAGGCACAACAAGGGTAAAAGATAATTGACTGCTGGTCTGTTTCCCTCAGTAGCTGCAGTCAAAGTGTCTGTCATCTAACCATCAATCATCTTTTTTTTCTACCACCTGATTGTTTGGGAGATCCAGCTCACATGATTGGGCAAACCTCGTATCCATGATAGAAAACTAAGCTGCTTATTTACCCCACCAAAGACTCATTATAACACTAAAGCAGCATCTTCTCTATTCTACCCACTTTTTTTCAGATGTCAGGTATCAAGAACTGGACTGCATATATTCAGGATGTACAAATCAGTTCCCCCTTAATTTCATGGAAATTGGCATTTATGATGATTACCAAATCAACATGAATTGGGTTGAATGGCAATTCATATCAAAATGAGACTCCAAGTCTAGTATGAGGTGTCAACAAAGCATAATATCTTGAAATAGGGCATTACAGAACTGCCATGCAGTACAAGTTAGGATCAATGGCTCATTGTCAGATGAAAAAAGACAGGAAAGGGCTGCACCACATACAGTAAGATAAAATAAGATAAAGTAATATATGGTAAAATAAGATAAAAACAAAAAAATATACCATGAGTCTTGTTTTAGCTGTGCAAGCAGTCACATATGAAAGTGTCTCTTATTAAAAGAGTAGGTTCAACTGTAGTTCCTAGGTTTTTTACGCTTAGAGGATGTGGAAGGTCTGGGCGTCTTTGGTCTCCGTATATGCCTGCCCTTTCCTGTCTTTTTTCTTTGTATTATCCCAAAGGGTTGAGAGGGATCCCCTTTTAGGGTTGCTACCTTTGTTGTTTACCTTTTCGTGTTATTAAGCGCTGACCCATCTGTGTATTTTTATCTGCATTGTCAGATGAGTTCACCATGTCAAATGGAACTTATCCATGTTTGAACATATTTTCATTTGTTATATGTTATGTCCCTTTAATACCTCCTCAATACCATTTAGCAGACGGCTGAAACAAAAATATAGGCTTATTTCAATGGCCTTATTACCTACCTAGGCAGGGTGGGGTTGGGGAGGGGGGAGTCGAATCAGATTGCAAATATAAAGAATATTTTGGAGTAGAAGGCTGTTGTAATTTTGGTGCTTAGAGTATCTATTTAGCAACTTTAAAAGACTATGATATTGCTTTACAAAGAATGGGTTAACGTTAGTCCATCCCCATTATTTCTTTAAAATATATAAGACTATATTTATCCTAAAATATGTTTTGCATATCTCTTACAAGCTAATGCCTTGGGCATGTCAGATACATTTCTATCTATAAAAGAAACAATTTAGAACTTTCCTCTTTTTTTTATCAAAGTTAGTAACAATAGTAATGATAGCACACACCATTTAAAGTTTTCTTTTGCCTCAAGGAAGACAAGACAGATAAAAGCATTACAATGCTTCCAATATGTGGCCCTGGGCATGGAATATGTTTTCATCAACTAATGACATTTTAAGAAAAACATGCTTTCTAAACAATGTCATGGAAGTTTATTGAGTAATAGAAAATAAAATCTTCATTAACATTGAAACAATTATAAAGATAAGGCTGCTAAAAAAACATTATCTCATTAACTTAGCATAAACAAAAGGTTGTACATTAACCAGTTGAATGAAAAAGCACATGAATTCAACCTTCCACAAATATGTCACTAGGTTTTCCTTTAGAAACTGTGACCTGTTGGTAAACTAAATATTTTATACCTTTGTTGGTTTCCATGGAAATACTTCTCCGTGACTACATTTCTTGAGCTTTTTTCTTTCAAAAAATAAAGAAAGGTTAAATTATTCTTTTTTTAAGAGTTGACTATAATTCACAACCTGGTATTACACAAAACAAATGCTTTCATGGAGACAGCAAGACATACTAAATAAATAAAATAAAGGGTCTTAAATGCTCAAATACATATTGCAGATTTTAACCCATTTATTATTTCTGTTTGGGTACGTTAAAATGTATTGCATTTTTAATACTGCAATTTGTATACGCGAGGTCAATTCATCAAGTTACATTAACCCCTTAAAGACACAGCTTGAGAAGTAAAATGCCAGCATGACAGGACATTTGTCATGTCTCCTTAAGGGGTTAAAAGTAATCTTAGTCCTTTCATGACAAAGACATACATATAACATACCTTAAAAGGACACTATAGCCACCAAACCATCTTTAGCTTAATAGAGTTGTGTTTGTGTATAGATCATGCCCTTGCAGTCTCAGACTTCAATTTTCTGCTGTTTATGAAGCCTAGTCACACCTCCCTGCAGGTGACTCACACAGCTTTCCTTAGTATTTCCTGTAAAGAGATATATAATGCTTAAACTTTCTTTATTACACATTTAGTTTTAATTAGAATATTTTCATCTTCTGCTCTGTTAATAGCCTTCCAGATCCTGCAGAAGCCTACTGTGTGTAAATAAAGTTCAATTTACAAAGCATAAGATAAACACTTCCAAAGTATGTTGACATTTGATTGAAAATGAAACCATTTATTTGAACAGGCAATATAAATCAGAGCCAGTGAAGGCTAGTGCTGCATAGACAGAAATAAAAGCAATTTAACTCCTAAATGGCAGAAAATTGAGTAATGAGACTGCAGGTACATGATTAATACACTAAACCTGCTTCATTAAGCTGCAGTAGTTTGATACCTATAGTGTCTCTTTTTAAAAAAAGAGCAACGCTTGTATTTTTATGCTGTTATTTTTTTTTGTCTAGCTTAATTATTTTAGTGTACACTGTTTTAAGAAAACATAGGGGTTTTTTTTATATCCCACTTAAATATATAACAAAAACATTTGCAGACTTTTTCTGTTTTGCCTACTTGTAGTTTGTAAATAATTAATACATCTACAGACAATTATGTGACAATAGATTAATCTGTTTGTCCTGGCTTTGGGAATAACTCATATCATGAATAACATTTATAGGGTAGGCACAAAACCAATGCAATTCTGTTTCAAAGCTAAATGTTTCCAAATCATATTATGGCCTTTATTTCATAAGTTTTCCAAATGATTTATTACTCTTAGAAAAACTTCCCAAATGATTTATCTGCAGTAGTCACCGTGGAATTCTATAATAATTTTAATAGTGCAAATTATTTTGATTTATTTTTTTTTTTAAGTACTGAATAATTTGGAAAGCGAATTAAATTGAGTATCTAACCAAACTTATATATTTAAGATTAAAAAAAATAAAAAACAATTTTGGGAGTGAAACGAGCCTTGTGGAGTTTAGTTTTGTATTACTTTGGGCCAGGTTGTTGGGTAAAGGTCAGAGGCTGCAGACTATTAATCCTTTTTTACCCATGCATCCCAATTTTCATGGTTTGGCCATTCAACCTTGTCCTAATATGCTTTATTTATTTCTTTATATATCCAAATTGTGAGTCAATCAAGTCTCTTTTATTACGTGCTGAGTATATATTTTATGCTCACGGTGTATTCATTAATTTAACGTTTGTGTTGCTCTCTGAAGCAGCACTGTAGGTGCACCTTTTACTGTGATCCTATGGTCTCACATTTCTTCAGATAGCAGGGCTTTTTGGAGTCCATGAAACTCCATCAGTGAATAGCAAGTGGAGGTTTTTTTTTTTTTGTAGGGGCTTCAGATGTGCTGTCATTTTTAAGCATTATTTTCATATTTCCAGTATAATATTACGTAAAGTACCACAACTGATGGACCCAAAACTGCTCCTAGCAATTGCATATCTTTGGCCTCTTACGGGGGAAATGATTTGAATGTTTCCCTTTTGATGCATTCTACAATTCCTCTTGTCACAATCAGTCACCATTTAGACACTTTATTTGGTGTACATTTTATTCTTTTTGTTAAACCTTTTTCCATGAGATGCTGCATTTCCATGTAAATTTACATTAAAGATTGAGCATATTACATCCTAATCGAACCCAGACAAGGTAAAGCCTGGCCAATTATTGCCCACAAAGAGGAGAAATGGAAACATAATTTATTTATCTGTATGCTTTCTCTACACTGACTGACAGGCACACAGGACACCATTTGTAATAATAATTGACAGGGTACTGGATAAGAATTAATAGGGGTTATGGATATTTATGCAAATGCATGTAAATACATACATACATAACATACATACATACATGCATATAATATTCCTGGGTAGTAACAATTCCTCTTCTTGCTTTAGCTGTAGATCAAGACAGTGGAGCTAACACATTGTCCAATCAAAAACTTCTTAAGACCTTATCTTCTCTTAGAGATGGGTAGTTTTATCAACATTTACAGTGGTTTTACTACAATCAATGTATTTGTCTAATAAAATCATATTTCAGGGCTATATTTGCAATTGCCATTTTACATATTATTTCTTCTGTCCATTAAAATAGTGCTTTGCTATATAAAACTATTTTGGACTAAGGTTCTTATCAGGCTAAACCAATCAATGGGTATGAAAGGTGGAGTTATATTTCACATAAGCTGTTTAGCAAATGATTCAGTTTGTACATCATCTGTTATTTGTAACTCCCACCAGCCTCAGCCAGAATATCAATGAGCATATTACGAGCCACAGTCCACCAGAGTCATTCATCTTCTAGCAATCAATTCAATGGGGGATAAATTTACAACGTAGGTATTGATTCCCTTCTTTCTGCAAAATCCAGTCAAAAATCATCTACTGGATTGGACTAAAATTCTATACACGATTGAGAAAGCATTCAGTGAGGAGCCAAAACTTTGGGGGTTAGAGACTTGTGTCCTGTCTTGATAGGCTAGTGTAGTGTACTATTTCATGCCTTAAGTTTACTAGCCATTTCCCCCCTATTTTTTGTCTTTGTATGTTATATATATTATTCTTAATAAAGTTTTTTACTTGATTGATAATTGTGGTTTGCATCCTAATCATTTTGTATAGGTCCTCATCCCTTGGCCATGGATTGGACAGGGAGGTTTACAGTAATCTGTCCACCCCCTAATACTTTAAATTTTCAACTCCCCCACCCTATGCTCACTAGTAAGGGGCATGAAAGCGGGACTATGTCCCTCCCAGTTATTTCACAGGCCCCATGGGATTTTTTTGTTCTAGTGAGTGGGCAGTAATGGCTGCCCAGTTGCTAGTTTTAACATGTTAGTAAATATGCTCCCAACTGCTAGCACTTTGTGACTCTTCCAAGTCCTACACTTCATATTGGATTCAGATGCAAAAGCACTGAATGCATCTAGGCAATTTCTGCAGATTTTCTTGGGCCGACAAAATTCTGACCACATTTGATTTTAGTGAAAATGAGAATTTGATTTTAGTGAAAATGAGAATTTTCACAAAAATTGGGTGTTTAATGAATAACCCAGTTAGTTCTTTTGTATTATTTTTTTTTAAATTGATTCATCTGAACTCATTCATAGTATAGTATATATATAAAGATAGATTACTTTATACTAATATAGTCCCTAAGCAGAATAGAACACTGATTTACATCCAAAACATACACATTAATTGAAAACTAAATTGGCCATATACTTTGAAACCTACTGGTACAAGTCCCACAAGAACTCTCTTTCAAGTTATTAACTATGTTTTGTTAATTCTTTCTCTCACTTCTAGTTTATCTTTTAGTTTTTGCATATAAAGATTTATTAGGTTTGCTTACTTAATAGAATATGTTTTAAATCATTTAGCTGGTAACATTCATGGATTATTATATACTCCAGTATGCATCAAAGTAATATGTTATTATGTTTTCAGTTCTTAGAAACTCTCTATTTTTATAATTCATAATGAATTATAAGATTACACTAGATTCACTTCAGGAGAGATTGGAATAGAACTAATGAACCGAATCACATATTTCTAGTGGTATTCAGGAGAAAGGAATTCATGTTAGCAACAATGCCTAATTACTTAGCAACATATATATAGGATATAATTTCACATATGTAACCAACATCACACATGTTGTTTTTCATATACTAATGTATACTTTATCACACTATGACATCCATTTTGTGTGAAAAAAAAATAAAATAAAACTACTTAGAAGCCATTATTGGTGAGTTTTACACATTATCCTGCATTGTTATTACTGGAATTTATAAAGCATGACCATATTTTGCAGAGCTGTACAACTGGGGAAAAAAAGACACAATATACTAGACTTGGACATTCATTTTTGGATGAATATATTTTCGTCTGAATTTCAGCTATTCATTAATTTGTCTGAAAAACAAATGAACGAATACAAATTACAGTAAATAAAACAAAGTCGAAATTAGTTGTTGGACGAAATTTCATCTGTGCAATTTGTTCTTCATTTGTTCATTTAGTTAGCTACAAGGAGGGAGCTACCAGCTCTCTGTTTTTCCTGCCGCTTCCTAAATCACCACATGCCCCTTTCACCCTGGGGGGGGTAAATGTGACCCCCATATTAGAATAAGGGAGGATAAAATCTCCCCTCTGCTCCTACCTTCCATGGCCCAAGTAGGGGCATGTGTACTAAACAGTGAGCAGTTAGTGGCTGTTTGCTATCAAGAAAAGACTAGCGGCTGGGTAGTTAGTGCTGCCAACTCGCTAATCCAATAAAGGGGGACCTGGCATCTATTTAAATAATCAACTGGGGTGGACATAGTGTCCTCCATGTACCCTCCACCCATGCCTCATGAGTGTGTGCTAATAAACTAAATAATAGAGAGGCATAGTGTCCATTTTCCCCCACCATTGGCAGTGGGTGGGGTCTATAAAAACTAATGAAGTGGATCTATTGTACTCCCAGGCCCCACCCACTTACAGTTTAAACATTTATCTGACAAGATTTACTGTCACAGTCTCAAGATTTACCTGTCAGAGGACTCTGATTAGTTGATGTAAGTCAACCAAGCAGAGCACTTTGAGTTAAATTTCACAGTGTGGGGAAACTTTATAAGGCTTTCCCCACCCTGCAAACTCAGTCTGCGTGAAGCTCTCATGGGATGAAGATGGATTATTTTCTTGTCTGGCTTTTTTCTTGTTTCCCTCATTTTTATCAGTATGGGGGGGGGGGGATATTTTTTTATGGGGGTGACTACATCTTTATTATTAGCACCCAAAGTCAGATGTTGGCTGGGGGAGAGAATATGTCCAGCCTACACTTTATGATTTAAGGCCCACGCCTGTGTCAAAAGGGTGGGTGCTAGGGGGGAAATAAGATAACTTTATTATTTAGGTCCACCCCATTACCATTTTGGCCCCCCGCCAATGGGTATGGAATGGGGGGGGTGGAAATCAGTACCCGCTGTTATTATTAAAGGGACACTCCAGGCAGTCTCCTTATTACTGGGTGACCACTGTACCCCAAGCAGCCCCATCACCAATTTGCCTTTCATTTTATCACAGATTTTAATTTGGGTGAGCCCCAATACTATTTAATATCCCAACATGGAAGATTCTCAGATGCCCTCGGATCTTCAAGCACTGATTAATGCGGCAGTTTCCGCATCAGTAGAGAAGGCCTTGGCTAAGGCGCTGCCTGCCGCGCAGCATACTACCAAAGGACCTAAGCACTCTCAAAGGAGAAAAGTATCTGACGACTCAGATTTATCATCCAAGGACCATGGACGCCCAGCAAAATGCTATTGGAAGGGCGAAGGGTCCAAGCCAAAACCTTTAAAAGGTAAGGCTCCCCTTAAGAAAGGAAGAAGGGCAAGACCAGTGAACCCCATGACTCATACTGTCTCCTCGTATGAGGAGCTCGATATGCCTTCCTCACTATCCTTCCTTGACGAATGGCAAGCTAATGACTCCCATTCAGATGATGGCACGTGGGGCCCCAATTCTTTCATTAATGAAACATTTCTGGGTGAGCCCCTGCAGATGAGTGACATGACCGAGGAAACGGACTGTGAGATTTTCTTTGACTCCACGGGCCAACAGATGTTTGACCCACAAAACTCACAAAATAACGGCAAAATATTCGCCCTCAAATTAAAATTATTTGGCGATCAGTTCATGAAAGAACTGAACAAACACGTTAACGTGTTTACATCCCTGAATAAAGCGCAGACATCGTTATGCTGTGTGTTTCATGCAGAGATTCCTTTAGGCATATGTCGTCCATTTGAAAATGAGAGTAGAAACAATTAGAAGGAATACATATTTTAAGAGTTATTAACAGAGATATGATTCTATATCAACATTCATACAAGTTATACATTGATCCCACAGATGTTTCAAAAGACATTTTAAAGTGCTCAGTGTTATTCTTTTTTTAACCCCTTAAGGACCGGCCTGTTTTTGCGATGTTGTAAGGACCAGAGCAGTTTTGACACTTTTGTGGTGTTTGTGTTTAGCTGTAATTTTCCTCTCTATCATTTACGGTTCCCATACAAGTTATATATTGTTTTTTTCAGGAAAAGAAGGGCTTTCTTTACATACCATTATTTGTATCATGTCATATATTTTATTTAAAAAAATAAAATAAAATATTGTGAAAAATTGAAAAAACAACAACATGTTTTTGGATTTTACTTGAAAAATCTTTTACTTATCTACAAAAGCTAATGAAAAAAACTGCTAAATAGATTCAAAATTTTGTCCCGAGTTTAAAAACACCCAGTGTTTACATGCTTTATTGCTTTTTTTTGCAGGTTATAGGCCTATAAATACAAGTAGGAAATTGCTGTTTCAATATATATATATATATATATATATTTTAAATTTATCAATAGTGACATTGTAACACCGTTATCTGTCATAAATCCCCGAATCACACCTCACATGTACATATTTTTTTAAAGTAGACAACCCAAGGTATTCAAAATGAGGTATGTCCAGTCTTTTTTAGTAGCCACCTAGTCACAAACACTGACCAAAGTTAGCATTTATATTTGTTTATGTGTTAAAAATGCAAAAAAACACTAACTTTGGCCAGTGTTTGTGACTAAGTGGCTACTAAAAAAGGCTGAACATACCCCATTTGCAATACCTTGGGTTGTCTTCTTTTGCAAATGGTATGCCATGATGGGGCTAATTCTCATTCCTGGGCTACAATACGCTCTCAAAGGCAACCTAACCAATCTGACAAATTTCAATTAAAAAAAAAGTAAAATCAAGCCTTATATTTAACCCTGTAACTTTCACAAACACTATAAAACCTCTACATGTGGAGTACTTTTATACTCAGGAGACTTCGCTGAACACAAATATTAGTGTATTAGAACAGTAAAATGTATCACAGCAATAATATCATCAGTGAAAGTGCAGTTTGTGTGTGAAAAATGCAAAAAACATCACTTTCACTGACAATATCATCGCTGTGATATGTTTTACTGTTTTGAAACACTAATATTTGTGTTCAGCGAAGTCTCCTGAGTAAAACAGTTCCCCCCATGTACAGGTTTTAGGGTGTCATAGAAAGTTACAGGGTTAAACACAGTGCTAGCAAATTAAATTCTCTGGACTTTCGGCCTGGGTTGGCAGGCAGGTCCCTCAAATTGCAATCATTAAAATTACTTAATTAGGTAAAAATATTACATAAATACGCACGTAGAATTTTAAAATATATACATATTTATATTTTTGACATCTACGTGTATATTTATGAAATTATTTATGTAATTAAGTATATTTCGTATTATTTTTATTTATTTATTTATTTATGCATAGATATATATATCATTACATTCTAAGTGTATTTTAATATATATATATATATATATATATTTTAATAACAAAATACTGTTAGAATAAAATTACATATATATGTAATTTTTTTAATTATTAAAAATTATTTTTACTATTTTGTTATTTACTATTTTTACTTTTTATTTATTTTTATTAACATATTATTTATAATTTATAATAATATATATATATATATACAATATATATAGTTATAATATATATTGTATATATACGTGTGTAATTTAAATTAAAAGTGTATTTTTATATTAATATACGTATATATAAATATAAAAATACACTTAGTATGGCATTATATATATGATATATATATATATATATATATATATACATATAACTTTATTTTTGATTTTTCACTTGCAGGGAGACTGCCTGTCAGCACACACAATCCCCCTGTAGGCAGATACACAGGCACCTATTGCGGCCACGTCGAGTGCTCACGTGGCCGCGGGGTCCTGATCTGCCGAGGGGAAACTGCCCGGGCAGACAGGCAGTCCCCCTGGACCGGGAGGAGCGCTGATTGCCACCGGGGGACCGACGGTGATCAGGTAAGTAACCCCAGACCGCTATAACGGTTCAGGACCGTCATCGGTCCCCAAGGGGATTTTTCCGATGACGGTCCTGAACCGTCATCGGTCGTCAAGGGGTTAAAAATACTTAATAAGTTGTATATTTTCAATTAGTGCAAATTACCACATCACCTTGCAGTGCATCATTTCAATAAAAAATGGAGGAGGGATACGATAAAAAAAATAAAATTAAAAAAAACTACTGGGTTGAGTCATAGTAAAAAATGTTTTTCCAATGAATTAAAAATATTATCTTATGATAAAAAATGACATACTTCAAAATCTAAGTTAAGACCGTGGGGTGCTAAAGTATCCAAGTTAAAAATGAGTTTCATTTCCTCAATTCCAATTTTCTTTGTAAAGTCTCCTTCCCTCCAGTTTTTTTTTTAACTACTTTTAGTGCACAAAATGTGAGATCTTTTGGGTTTTGGTTATGGAAGTTTTTAAAATGATGAGACATTATGTGTCTCAACTCCTTTCTTAATATTTCTCACATGTTCGGATACTCTAGTGTGCAAACATCTAATTGTTCTCCCTACGTATAACAAATTGCATGAACATTTTAATAAATAAATTATATTCTTGGAGAAACAAGTTAGTTGGGCTCTTATTATAAAAATTTTTTTGTGAATTCATTTAAATTTTTTATGTTCCTTTTCTTACTATTTGTTTCCCTACATGCTCCGCACGCTCCACATCCACAGAAACCTTTATTGTTAGTTAGAAAGTTATTATTAGTATTTAATGGATCTTTATAGTTACTTTTTACTAGTATGTTTTTAATATTGTTACAACCTCTATGTATAATTTTAGGTTTCAACAGTAATATATTTTTTTAAAATAGGGTCATCTTGTAGAAGGTGCCAGTACTTATTAATAGCATATCGTACTTTTTTGTTCCTGGTGGAGAAATTACAAATAAATGGGACTCCCATATTTTTGTCCTCCTTATTTTTCTTCTTCTATTTTAATAACTCTTTTCTTTCCATCCTCTTAACTTCTTCTAGACTTGTTTGGAGGTCTTCTTCTTTGTTCCCCTTTTCTATAAACTGTTCCTTGATCACTTCGGTTTGTCTACTAAAATCATTTTCTTTCTTGCAATTTCTTCTCAACCTCATGAATTGGCTTTTTGGTGCATTCGCAAGCCATGGGGTATGGTGACAACTTGTGAGGTCTATATATACCCAAATCATTGGAATTGAGAAAACTTAAAAAATTAGCAAGGCTCAATTCGTCCCCATTCCATATAAAAAATATATCGTCAGTGAAATTGTTTGCTTAGGAGAAATTCTACGTACGATCAAACGGTCCCCCTGACAGAGGAGGTATGGCTAAAACTTCAATGGTGGCTCGAATGTATGCAGGCATGGAACAATCGAGCCATCTTTGGCAAATGGCCAGACATTGTCATAGATATGGATGCCAGTCAATGGGGTTGAGGTGCCACTGATGGGAAGACGACCACATGAGGTGTCTGGCCGACAGAAGAACTCGCCCTTCACATCAATTCTCTGGAACTACTGACAGACGCCTTCGCTATTCGAAGCCTAGTGAAAGGGAAATCCAATTGCTGTATCCTACTTCGCATGGACAATGTCTCTGCAGTTCGATACATCAATCACCTAGGTGTCACTCGCACTCAGACGCTGGCAGAACTCATGAAGGAAATCTTTGAGTATTACCTCCCACACAATATCACATTAATGGCGGAACATCTGACAGGAGGAACCACTTAACAGCTGGGGACACACAGGACAGAGATGGGCTACAAAAGTCACCAGGTCCAGTACTTGTTTATGGGTGGGCTACTTGACTAACTCAGGTATCTGGTTAGTCTTACCTTAGGGGGGAAGATATGTGGTGAAAGCAACCTCGCCACTGGTACTTTGCGTGTCTTGTTTCCCAGCCTCCTGCTTCAGGACTATGGGCAATTCAAAAAGGCTAATAAAATACCTTGTTTCTGCCTTTTTGCTATTCTGTTAGATAGATTGCATTCCCTTCCTATTCTAACATTGTCCCGGTTGACTACCGAACAACCGCACGAACCAAGGACCACCCAGAAGCTTGTTAACACCTATTAACACATTGGAATGGTTCTCACCACAGTTTTCTAATTGTTCGTCTGTGTGGACGCAATTCCTATGGAAAACCACGAGGTGGCGGCCATCTTGTTCGCATGAACGCAGACACTGGTGTATGAGCATAAATCGCATGGAACTAAAATCGGACACAGAAACTCTTGAACATCGCTGAACTTCCATCATCGCCTGTGTTCGGTTCTATACACTTTAGAAGGGCACTGTTCAGTGAAATCGTTCGTCTGGATAAGGGGAATAAGCTCCAGGGTAAGAACATTGACTATGTTCGGTAGTTTGTTTATTTTTAAACTAACGAACTAGACCGACCGCAAGCCCTGATTCTATGGAACTGTTTTGGGCATGGCACCATGCGTGCAATCGGTCAAATAAAGGACTTCCAGGAAATTCCTGAACCCCTGAACTGATCTGGTTGATATTTGGATATGTTGGTCACCTGGATCAGGGGATCTTTTGTGGGGGTTTTGTATGTTTTAAAGGTATTTTGGGGGTTTCATAAAAAATGTGTGTTTTTCTGCCTGGAGATAATTGAGTTAGTACAGTCCATGACTAGAGTTGAGCGAACCCGGATTGTAAAGTTTTTTGGACTCCGGACTCGGTGTTCGGCGATTTAATGGTGCGTTTTCAAAGGCTGCAGGGCAGCCAATCAACAAGCGTTTGACTTGTGTGCCCTTAGAAGCCATCACAACCATGCCTACTAATGGCATGGCTGTGATTGGCCAGTGCAGCATGTGACCCGACCTCTATATATAAGCTGGAGTCACGTAGCGCCGCACATCACATGAGCTCTTATCAGTGTAGGTACAGGATGCTACCGCTTTCAGGGACAGATTAGGAAAGAATTCTGCAAACTTTTGGTGCTAAATAGTACATTAGTGGGGTGCACTTCATATCTGAGAGTCAAATGGAAGCATCAAATACTGCTGTCACATTGCAGTTTTAAAACTTAAAATTTTTTGGGTGCGAAAAAGTACATTAGTGGGGTGCACTTCATATCTGAGAGTCAAATAGAAGCGTCAAATAGTGCACTTACAGCGCATTTGTAAACATTCTAATTGTTTTGCTGCTAAACTGCTAAATAGTACATTTTGGGCGTACTCTTCATATCTGAGAGTCAAATTGAAGCGTCAAATAGTGCGCTTGCAGCGCAGTTGTAAAAATTCTAATTGTTTTGCTGCTAATCTGCTAAATAGTACATTTTGGGGCCTGCTCTTCATATCTGAGAGTCAAATAGAAGCATCAAATAGTGCACTTACAGTGCAGTTGTAAACATTCTAATTGTTTTACTGCTAAACTGCTAAATAGTACATTTTGGGCGTGCTCTTCATATCTGAGAGTCAAATAGTGTGCTTACAGCGCAGTTGTAAAAATTCTTATTTTCTGGGTGCTAATCTGCTAAATAGTATATTTTGGGGCCAGCTCTTCATATCTGAGAGTCAAATAGAAGCGTCAAATAATGCGCTTACAGCGCAGTTGTAAACATTCTTATTGTTTTGCTGCTAATCTGCTAAGTAGTACATTTTGGGCGTTCTCTTCATATCTGATAGTCAAATAGAAGCGTCAAATAGTGCACTTACAGTGCAGTTGTAAACATTCTTATTGTTTTGCTGCTAATCTGCTAAATAGTACATTTTGGGCGTGTTCTTATCTGTGAGTCAAATAGAAGCATCAAATCGTGTGCTTACAGCGCAGTTGTAAATATTCTTATTGTTTTGCTGCCAAACTGCTAAATAGTACATTTTGGGCGTGCTCTTCATATCTGAGAGTCAAATAGTGCGCTTACAGCGCAGTTGTAAAAATTCTTATTTTCTGGGTGCTAATCTGCTAAATAGTATATTTTGGGGCCAGCTCTTCATATCTGAGAGTCAAATAGAAGCGTCAAATAATGCGCTTACAGCGCAGTTGTAAACATTCTTATTGTTTTGCTGCTAATCTGCTAAGTAGTACATTTTGGGCGTTCTCTTCATATCTGATAGTCAAATAGAAGTGTCAAATAGTGCGCTTACAGTGCAGTTGTAAACATTCTTATTGTTTTGCTGCTAATCTGTTAAATAGTACATTTTGGGCGTGTTCTTATCTGTGAGTCAAATAGAAGCATCAAATCGTGCGCTTACAGCGCAGTTGTAAATATTCTTATTGTTTTGCTGCTAAACTGCTAAATAGTACATTTTGGGCGTGCTCTTCATATCTGAGAGTCAAATAGAAGCATCAAATAGTGCGCTTACGGCGCAGTTGTAAACATTTTTATTGTTTTGCTGCTAAATAACTAAATAGTACATTTTGGGCGTGCTCTTCAGATCTGAGCGTCAAATAGAAACGTCAAATAGAAACGTCAAATAGTGCACTTACGGCGCAGTTGTAAACATTCTTATTGTTTTGCTGCTAATCTGCTAAATAGTACATTTTGGGCATG
Source organism: Pelobates cultripes (assembly GCA_933207985.1). NCBI lineage: Eukaryota > Metazoa > Chordata > Amphibia > Anura > Pelobatidae > Pelobates > Pelobates cultripes. The sequence goes on along the minus strand of OW240912.1, from coordinate 91,925,502 downwards.
CTCTTCATATCTGAGAGTCAAATAGAAGCGTCAAATAGTGCGCATACAGCGCAGTTGTAAAAATTCTTATTTTCTGGGTGCTAATCTGCTAAATAGTACATTTTGGGGCCAGCTCTTCATATCTGAGAGTCAAATAGAAGCGTCAAATAATGCGCTTACAGCACAGTTCTAAATATTCTTTTTGTTTTGCTGCTAAACTGCTAAATAGTACATTTTGGGCGTGCTCTTCATATCTGAGAGTCAAATAGAAGCATCAAATAGTTCGCTTACAGCGCAGTTGTAAACATTCTAATTGTTTTACTGCTAAACTGCTAAATAGTACATTTTGGGCGTGCTCTTCATATCTGAGAGTCAAATAGATGCGACAAATAGTGCGCTTACTGCGCATTTGTAAAAATTCTAATTGTTTTGCTGCTAAACTGCTAAATAGTACATTTTGGGCGTGCTCTTCATATCTGAGAGTCAAATCGAAGCGTCAAATAGTGCGCTTACAGCGCAGTTGTAAAAATTCTAATTGTTTTGCTGCTAATCTGCTAAATAGTACATTTTGGGGCCTGCTCTTCATATGTGAGAGTCAAATAGAAGCGTCAAGTAGTGCACCTACAGTGCAGTTGTAAACATTCTAATTGTTTTACTGCTAAACTGCTAAATAGTACATTTTGGGCGTGCTCTTCATATCTGATAGTCAAATAGTGCGCTTACAGCGCAGTTGTAAAAATTCAAATTTTATGGGTGCTAATCTGCTAAATAGTACATTTTGGGGCCAGCTCTTCATATCTGAGAGTCAAATAGAAGCGTCAAATAATGCGCTTACAGCGCAGTTGTAAACATTCTTATTGTTTTGCTGCTAATCTGCTAAATAGTACATTTTGGGCGTGCTCTTCATATCTGAGAGTCAAATCGAAGTGTCAAATAGTACGCTTACAGCGCAGTTGTAAAAAATCTAATTGTTTTGCTGCTAATCTGCTAAATAGTACATTTTGGGGCCTGCTTTTCATTTCTGAGAGTCAAATAGAAGCGTCAAATAGTGCACTTACAGTGCAGTTGTAAACATTCTAATTGTTTTACTGCTAAACTGCTAAATAGTACATTTTGGGCGTGCTCTTCATATCTGAGAGTCAAATAGAAGCGTCAAATAGTGCACTTACAGCGCAGTTGTAAAAATTCTTATTTTCTGGGTGCTAATCTGCTAAATAGTAAATTTTGGGGCTAGCTTTTCATATCTGAGAGTCAAATAGAAGTGTCAAATAATGCGCTTGCGCTTACAGCGCAGTTGTAAACATTCTTATTGTTTTGCTGCTAATCTGCTAAGTAATACATTTTGGGCGTTCTCTTCATATCTGATAGTCAAATAGAAGCGTCAAATAGTGCACTTACAGTGCAGTTGTAAACATTCTTATTGTTTTGCTGCTAAACTGCTAAATAGTACATTTTGGGCGTGCTCTTCATATCTGAGAGTCAAATCGAAGCGTCAAATAGTGCGCTTACAGCGCAGTTGTAAAAATTCTAATTGTTTTGCTGCTAATCTGCTAAATAGTACATTTTGGGGCCTGCTCTACATATCTGAGAGTCAAATAGAAACGTCAAATAGTGCACTTACAGTGCAGTTGTAAACATTCTAATTGTTTTACTGCTAAACTGCTAAATAGTACATTTTGGGCGTGCTCTTCATATCTGAGAGTCAAATAGTGCGCTTACAGCGCAGTTGTAAAAATTCTTATTTTCTGGGTGCTAATCTGCTAAATAGTATATTTTGGGGCCAGCTCTTCATAACTGAGAGTCAAATAGAAGCGTCAAATAATGCGCTTACAGCACAGTTGTAAACATTCTTATTGTTTTGCTGCTAATCTGCTAAGTAGTACATTTTGGGCATTCTCTTCACATCTGGTAGTCAAATAGAAGCGTCAAATAGTGCGCTTACAGTGCAGTTGTAAACATTCGTATTGTTTTGCTACTAATCTGCTAAATAGTACATTTTGGGCGTGTTCTTATCTGTGAGTCAAATAGAAGTGTCAAATAGTGCGCTTAAAACGCAGTTGTAAACATTCTTATTGTTTTGCTGCTAATCTGCTAAGTAGTACATTTTGGGCATTCTCTTCACATCTGATAGTCAAATAGAAGCGTCAAATCGTGCGCTTACAGCACAGTTGTAAACATTCTAATTGTTTTGCTGCTAAACTGCTAAATAGTACATTTTGGGCGTGCTCTTCATATCTGAGAGTGAAATAGAAGTGTCAAATAGTGCGCTTAAAACGCAGTTGTAAACATTCTAATTGTGTTGCTGCTAAACTGCTAAATAGTACATTTTGGGCGTGCTCTTCATATCTGAGAGTCAAATAAAAGCGTCAAATAGTGCGCATACAGCGCAGTTGTAAAAATTCTAATTGTTTTCCTACTAATCTGCTAAATAGTAATTTTTGGGCCTGCTCTTCATATCTGAGAGTCAAATAGAAGCATCAAATCATGCGCTTATAGCGCAGTTGTAAACATTCTAATTGTTTTGCAGATAAACTGCTAAATAGTACATTTTGGGCGTGCTCTACATATCTGAGAGTCAAATAGAAGCGTCAAATAGTGCGCTTACAGCGCAGTTGTAAACATTCGAATTGTTTTGCAGATAAACTGATAAATAGTACATTTTGAGTGTGCTCTTCATATCTGAGAGTCAAATAGAAGCGTCAATTAGTGCGCTTACAGCGCAGTTGTAAACATTCTAATTGTTTTGCAGATAAACTGATAAATAGTACATTTTACTTTCCTGCAGCCCTCTAGCCCTTTCCAGGACTTTTTTAGAGGCATTTTAGTGCTCAAAGGTTTGGGTCCCAATTGACTTCAATGGGGTTCGGGGTCAAGTTCGGGGTCAAGTTTGAGCCCGAACCCGGACTGTTTTTCAAAGTTTGGCCGAATCTGCCGGACCCGAACATCCAGGTGTCCGCTCAACTCTGTCAATGACTCACTTATCTCCCAGGTACAGAGGAGAGATTATATGATTATGTATGGGAGTGTCCTGGATCTGAGAGCCAATGTGGTTGTGTAATTGTTTATACTGTGGTTTACTCTCAGGTCCAGGGGGCAGTGCACCTTGCATGGGGACTTGCATATAATGCCAGTTGTGGCTCCCATTAAATGAGTTTCTGCTAACCCTCAACATAGAGCCTTGTCTCATGTATGGAGGAAACGGCTGTATCTACCCTGGGGATTGCTATATCACTATACTCCTCTGGGTTATAATCACTTGCTCTTGTAAGAGAGTAGGAGAGGTCTGCCCACTGGAAGCTGGTCTTCAGTCGAGGGTGAGTGGAGGATGGCGTGACCCCAGCCAAGCTGTAACGCTGGAAGTGAGGACTACAGAGCTGATTGTGTCTGGTGCTGTGCTTGTGGTACTTGCTAAGTACTAAGAAAGCAGCTATTGGCAGAGGCACCCAGTCGGGGTGCCACGTGGTCTGCCACATGGTCCAAGTTCTTTGCTTCCTAAAGGAGTGGCCATCCAACGATAAGCTGTCATTACGACAATTAACAGTGAAGTTTAAACTCTTCTTGTGTTTAGTATCCTTCCGTCGGATTTCGGATGTTTGGGCCTTTGATGTAGATGCTTTCCCCACGAAAAGGGTCACTCTTTGGTATCTAGACGTACCAAGTCAAATTCAACTGGGATTTTCTATCCGTTGGCTGTTGTCTCTAGCCCAGATTGACCCTTCATTCAGTGCTCACTCGGTCCGGGGAGCGACGGCCTCTTCCGCCCTCATGGCAGTGGCCTCCTATTCAGATATATAACTAGCGGCAGGTCACAGGAATCCACTTTTCGGATGTTTTATTTCCGCCCGTCTTCTCATTCTGCCTTCTCAATTATACCTTAGCATTAAAACTGCAAAATATGAAGCCTCCTGTCATGTAATAAAATTGAAGATTATGCCAGCTTTAGTGTACTAATAATCTTAATTTTAATAATGACAAGAAGTGAGTGTTTTCCCCCCCTATTATCTTTCCCTTCCCTGGAATTGGGTTAGCCTTATTCAGGTAAGTCATTGTCAATGTATGTATATGGTGGAGATGGTTTACGTATGGTTACACTCACTGGTGTGTACCCAACTTGGTACATTAGTTGTGCTTTGTACTATGTCCATGATATGGATTTACAGGAGTCTTATTTTATAGTTGCATTTTACTCATTTATATATGTCATCGTTAAGTATAATTGTTGGTAGTTCAAGCCTTTCATGTGAATGGTAGTATTTCATGTGAATGGTAGTATTTTTTCAAGTTATATTTCATACCACTAAAACCTTCTCGGTCTCTTTCAGCTTAATTCATCACAGCAAGTCTGTCTGAGTCAAGCATCTACAGTCTACTCTGGGTTCACAGTTTCAATGGATTCTAAGACGGCTTTTACATAATTCCTGAAGTTTTGGACTCTTCTTATTCCTGATGTTTCTTAATTGTCTTTGTGACTTGTGATGTCGCTACTATCAAGAGGAAGTAGTAAAGGAAGTTTATGCAAAATACTCACCTTCCATCATTATTAAAATTAAGATTATTAGTACACTAACGCTAGCATAATCTTCAACTTTGGCTCCCCTGACTTGACAAAGCCAAAATGTGTTTTTTTAAATCTGTGCTCCAAATAAATACTGCCTATCAAAGAAACCTCCAGGTGTGCCCACACTTTTTCACACACTTACAGGCAGACACACAATCAGACACCACACACATAATCACTGTCACACAGTCACAAACATAGTCACAGTCACTAGTACACACAGTCACACACACAGACTCACAGGCACACAGACACACAGATACACAGTCACAGGCACACACAGTTACAATCAACCACACTAAGCTGCATGCACATACAGTCAATCACACACAATTACAGTCACAAATACTGTTGCAGGCACACATGCACCCAGTCACAGACACACACACAGACACAGTTACATGCGCACACAGTAACAGGCATGCACAGATACAGTTACAGGCACACATAGTTTCAATCACTCACATACACGCACACAGTTATAGACACCCACTCATAGGCACACACACAGTTTCAATCACACAGACACAGTTACAGTGTCTCACACACACACACACACACACGCATGCAGTTGCAGGGACACACTCACACCTACAGTCTCACACACAGTCACCAAACCTACCTTCTGGTTCCTACCTTTATAGGCACTGGTTGCATAGGAGGAACAGAGGCTGGCTCATTTCCTGGTTTCTAGTGATTAGGGATGCAGGGACTTCTCCCTCATCAACATGGGCGTCCGCAGGAATTTTTCCAGGGGGGGGGCATAATTGTAATGACATCCATGCTTGGTACCTTTTTGACAGTGTCATGAAAGGGAAGGGGCATAGCTATTATCACATAAAGCCAGGGTGAATAGCGTTTTCACAACTATGATGTCAGGAATATAGGTTTGTATTCCTGACACTATAGTGTTCCTTTAAGCAAATTAAAGGACATTTCTGGTCACCATAACAACTTCACCTAAATGAAAATGCTATGATGCCAGGAAGCCCCTGGGTGCTCGCTTTCCTTTAAGGGGTTAAATCGCTCTCAAATGGTTTAACCCCAAAGGCTTCCTCCAGCTCCAGGTCGCTCAGTGGTATTTGGCTTCTGAAACAGAGTGTCAGGAAGTGCAGATTGACGTCAGGCATGGGTGCCGCTGATTGGCTAGAGTGGTCAGTTGACGCTCTAAGCCAATCGCTAGTTCCCGGTTCATAAAATATTTTTACTTTTTTATGAATGGGGAGCTACTGATTGGCTTAGAGTGCCAGCTGACCGCTCTAGCCAATCAGCAACACCCCTACCCAACGGCACTCTGTGCTTCCTGACACTCAGTAAATAAAAGTGAACACATTAATACCGATATTTTTTTACCTTTGGAGATGAGAAGGTCCAGCGTTTCCCTGCCTGGCCCAGGTACCAAAGCCTTATGATGTGGTGTCCAGAATAAAGTGGAGGGTTCACTTCATTTGTCCTTCCTGCTCCAATCTCCTTTTCCTCTCCTTCATTTGACAGTCTTTTTTTTTCTTCTGACACTGTTTTCTATCCTTGGCCCCTTCTGCTCTTTTACCTTTCTGCTACTTTCTGCTTATTTTGCGCCCTTCTGCTCCTTTCTCATTCTGATCCCTTTCTGCTCCTTGCAGACCCATTCTGCTCCCTTTTCTACTTTACCTTTGTGCTCCTTGCTGTCCCTTTCTGCTCTTTCTCCTACTTTACCTTTGTGCTCCTTCTGATTCTTTCTGCTCCTTTACCTTTGTGCTCCTTGCTGTCCCTTTGTGCTCCTTCCTGCTCCTTGCAGGCCCTTCCTGCTCATTCTCCTACTTTATGTTTGTGCTCCTTCTGCCCCTTCCAGCTCATTTCTGACCCTTTCTGCTCCTTCCTGCTCCTTGCAGGCCCTTCCTGCTCATTCTCCTACTTTATGTTTGTGCTCCTTTTGCCCCTTCCAGCTCATTTCTGACCCTTTCTGCTCCTTCTACTTTACCTTTGTGCTGCTTTACCTTCCAGCTCCTTGCTGACCCTTCCTGTTCATTTCTATATATCTATAGGCTGCTGCCCCCCCCCAAAATCTATGGGCTGCTGCCCCCCAAATCTAAAGGCTGCTGCCCCCCTTCCCAAATCTATGGGCTGCTGCCCCAAATCTAAAAGGCTGCTGCTAAAATCTATAGGCTGCTGCCCCACTCCCCAAATCACCAGGCTTACTTTAAATCTATAGGCTGCCCAAATCTATGGGCTGCACCTTTAAATCTATAGGCTGCCCCTCCCCAAATCTATGGGCTGCCCCAAATCTATAGGCTGCTGCTGATCTATGGGCTGCCTTTAGATCCTATAGGCTGCTGCCTCCCCAAATCCTATGGGCTGCTGCCCCAAATCTATGGGCTGCACCTTTAAATCTATAGGCTGCACCTTTACTCCCAAATCTATGAGCTGCTGCCCCAAATCATGGTGCTGCTGCGTCTAAAGGCTGCCTTTAAAATCTATAGGCTGCCTTTACTCCCAAATCTATAGGCTGCTGCCCCTCCCCAAATCTATGGGCGCACCCAAATCTATAGTACTGCCCAAATCCTCAGGCTGCTGCCTCCCCAAATCTATGGAGCTTACTGCCCCAAAATCTAAAAGGCTGCCTTTGCCCTCCAAATCTATAGGCTGCTGCCCCTCCCCAAATCTATGAAACACTGCCCAAATCTATGAGCTGCTGCCCCAAATCTATGAGCTGCACGCCCCAAATCTAAAGGCTGCTGCCCCAAATCTATGAGCTGCTGCCCCAAATCTACAGGCTGCTGCCCCCCTCCCTAAATCTATGGGCTGCTGCCCCAAATCTAAAGGCTGCTGACCTCCCCAAATCTATGGGCTGCTGCCCCCAAATCATAGACTGCTGCCCTCCCCAAATCTGGGCTGCCTTTAAATCTAAAGGCTACTGACCTCCCCCAAATCCTATGAGCTGCCCCAAATCCTATAGGCTGCACACTTTAAAATCCTAAGAGCTGCTGACCCCCTCCCAAATCTATGAGCTGTTGCCCCAGAGTATGGGCTTGCAAATCTAAAGGCTGCTGCCCCCCTCCCAAATCTATGGGCTGCTGCCCCCAAATCTATCTGCTGCTGCCCCAAATCTATGCTGCCCCCCTCTCAAACCCTCCCCCCATCCCTCACTTACCTGATCTGTAGGCTGTCTCTGGCTGCATGTGTTGCTCCCCTGCGGTTTCAATCAGCAGAGAGAAGCAGGGATAAGATGCAGCTTCCTATCCCTGTCTCTCTCCATACACAGACGGTATTGCAGTTCATTTTAAATCTCACACAAAATAGCAGAACAAGCTGAAAAATCCAGGGGGGGGCAAGTGCCCCCCCTTGCCCCCCCTGCGGACGCCCATGCTCATCAATCATCCATTTGCAGGAAGGCCCTCTCCAGCTCAATCAGCCCCGCCCCCCCACCTAGTTTTGCCACAGCAGAATAGTACAAAAGGTAAAGAGGGCTCTTCCCTTGAGCTGATATCTAGCCACTGAAACTCTTTTATATAAAGTGCTTAACAAGATACCCTGTGTGTTTACAACATGGAGCTTAAAACTAACAGTTAAGACAAGATGTAACAGGGGAAAGAGTTGATGGCAAGAGGTGATGGCAGAGAGAATTAAAGGATAATTTCAGCCACAAGTAACATGTAAAAGGGGGTAAAGGGGTAATTGTGTGAGATCTTAATCAGCTGTAGAAACTTGCTATAAAATAGGAAGAATAAAAAGAATCAGGGTGGGTGGGTAGTGCTTAAAGGACCACTATAGTGCCAGGAAAACATACCGTTTTCCACGCACTATAGTGCCCTGAGGGTGGCCCCACCCTCAGGGACCCCCTCCCGCAGGGCTGGATGGAGAGGAAGGGGTTAAACTTGCCTCTTTTTCCAGTGCCGGGTGGGGAGCTCTCCTCCTCTTCGGCTGAATGTGCATGCGCGGCAGGAGCTGCGCGTGCATTCAGCCAGTCCATAGGAAAGCATTCAATATGATTTCCTATGGACGCTGGTGTCTTCTCACTGTCAAGAGACAGCCACTAGAGGCTGAATTAACCCATTTATAAACATGGCAGTTTCTCTGAAACTGCTATGTTTATAGAAAAAAGGGTTAACCCTAGATGGACCAGGCACTCAGACCACTTCATTAAGCTGAAGTGGTCTGGGTGCCTATAGTGGTCCTATAATGGAAATGAAATGCTGTGTTGTTTCTTAGAGCCTTAACGTTGCAGATAAAGATGGGAATTAAATGCTGTGTTGTTTATTGAGGCATTATCTTCACCTAATACTATACATTTGTGTCTATGTCATATGTTTTTTAGTTGATATTTATATAGGAAATATAGAAATGTCAAACTGAACTGCATGACTACATCTGAATGAAAGGATAATTGATTTGTAATACTTATCCCTTGTTATCACAGGTTATATTATATGACAAAAATGCAGTTTATGTTGAAAACAAAAATCGTGTTTACCTATTTGGTTACTCAACTACATCTGTGCTTTTGCAACAAAGATTTTATATTACATTACTCTATGTTCTCTTCTCTTGTCTCTTCAATGTTTGATGCCTATCCTTTACTTGTAATTGGAAAATGGAACAGAAACTAAATTGAAGAAGACAACAATGTCCACATGTAAAATACAAAATTGTAGTTTCTCCTTGACAGACTCCTTATGCTTTAGAAGCTACTTTAAAAAAATAAAACCATTTGCCATTGTATATATATATATTTATAACAGAAAAGGATAGAAGACAGTGAGTACAAACCCACGCACTCTACCCTAAGGTAATAGTGCTGGGTGTAACCTCTAGTCTTCAGTACCGCAAGGAGACTCCAGGGGATTCCAGGGGCTTAACACCCAATGTGAGAAATAGACAAAAAACAGGAGCAAAGATGCTACTGGTCTCAGTGCAAACAAAGCCCTGAGATCAGGTACATCACCTGGATATAAATATAGCAATGTGGAATCAGGGTAATAATGTACTGGCTGATATATTGAAATATGACTTAAAAGAGAAAAATCAATCCCAATGTATTACCCCTATCCCTGGTGTATCAAGGACACTCCTCTTAGTGACACTTGTAGCAGAGAGCTGATTTCCCACAGCTAAATTCCACCAATATATTAAGAGGATGCAGGAGCAAGTAGTAAATCCAAGAAAATATCCAGCACAATCAGCAATACAATCCAATAATATCCCATCACCTTTCCCAATCACTGGACGACACACAGTATCAGGAGAAGAACTAACTTTTAATGGCAACATTCCTGCTTTTATGAGATTCTCCCATGCAAGGGAGGGATTCACCACAATTAGTACAGTATCCAATCCCATAGACGTTACCTCCCACACATCTCCTCCCCTTAGATTAGCACTTAACACAATTATGCAAGGCATACTTTTCCCCACTTTTCAGATGTACCCCAAATATGTGGAATATGCCCTTAAATCTGAGTGAGAAACATATCCAAAAATCACCCAGATCAGACCAGGGGTTCGGGAGGTATGGGAAGATAAAGTTTTGACCGACTGCATGGGTAAAGTAGCCGAAAATAGTTCCATGAACTCTGGCCCTGCGGTCGGTCTCCATTCGTGTCCCAAAAGCCCCGAACTGCTACACCATCCATAGTGCCTTCGGTAACCGGATGAATCCCCTAGTTCGTGGGATTCATCCTACTGAACGCTGGGCCGTTCGTGGGTTTCCATCCGTGTATTCTGGAGCCCTGGAGGTCTTAGCGGTGTTCGGCTAGTCGAGTGTCCGTTTTGAGTTCCAGACACTCGACGACCAAACACCACTGTTCGCGGATTTAAAATGGCTGCCGCCACGTGTTCGGCTGCCGAAATGGCGATCACCCAGGGATTATAGCGGCGTGTTCATGCGTACAAGGGAATATGAAAAGCAATCAAGGAGGTAAATTATATCCCTTCTTCACATCAGGGTGGTCCGGTTCATTCGGTACTTTGTTCGTATGGTGAATTTAGTTGTTTACATGTAAGCTGGTATTCTCATACCGAACAAAGTATAGCCACATCTAGTTACATGGATTCTTGTGTACCCCAGGCACAGGAAAATCTCTGCAGTACCAACAATAAATGAAAGGAATGGGACAGCCAAAAAGGGGTTCTGCTACAACACTGTACCCTATAAGGTGGAATTTCAGAATCTGTACTCACAGGTTGAACAAAATATATAGTTTGAGGAATCCAAAGTGTTTCTGTAGTAGTTATAATATGGTTACAGTGGATGACTCAGTCAGTCTGTAGCTAGTGATGATTACAGCAAAATAATCTAAATAGGTCTAGAAAGGGTTACAGTGCTAGATTTCAGAGGATAAATACTGTCAGACAGCCAGTGTGGAGAGAAGGTTATGTTAGATCAATAGGTCAGTTTCAAATAAACTGACAGTAGAATTTTATGAAGCCTCTCACCCTGGTAAACTAGCTAGACAGGCATAGAAGCAGAAATATTAGATAGTGAATATCAAAATCATGTTTAAAGTAGGAGAGTGATTAAATCAACCAATGCCCAGTGCCCATAATGCAAAATAAAAAGGAAAAACCGCCCGACGCGCGTTTCGGTGTATCATGATGAAGGTGTAACCCTTTCTCGACCTATTTAGATTATTTTGCTGTAATCATCACTAGCTACAGACTGACTGAGTCATCCACTGTAACCATATTATAACTACTACAGAGACACTTTGGATTCCTCAAACTATATATTTTCTTCAACCTGTGAGTACAGATTCTGAAATTCCACCTTATAGGGTACAGTGTCACAAAGAGGAGTGTCCTTGATACACCAGGGATAGGGGTAATACACTCAGATTGATTTTTCTCTTTTAAGTCAGTTTTTAACTAAAGATATATCTTTTAGTACCTTGGATCACATCTCTATACATATATGTGAGTTACCCTTACCTGGCTCATATCCTGGTTGCATAGTTGCATTAATTACACTTGTATATACTTTATTTTCACTTACTTTATGGTCTCACTATTTAGATATAATTTTTTGATATATTAGCCAGTACATTAGTACCCTGATTCTACATTGCTATATATATATATCCAGGTGATGTACCTGATCTCAGGGCTTCATTTTCACTGAGAAAAGTAGCATCTTTGCTCCTGTTTTATATATATATATATACATACACATACACATACATACATACATATACATACATACATACATACATATATATATATATATATATATATATATATATACACATATACACACACTTGGGTGGTAGAGACTAAATGTGACTTAAAGGGACACTATCGGCGCCAAAACAATTTTAGCTTAATGAAGACGTTTTGGTCTTTAGGTCACGTCCCTGCAGTCTCACTGCTCAATTCTCTGCCATTTATGAGTCAAATCACTTTGTTTGTACAGCTCTAGTCACATCTCACTGCATGTGCCTTGCACATCCATTCTAAACACTTCCTGTAAAGTGAGATCTAATGTTTAAATGTGCGGTGTTGCACATTCTGTTTAATTTTTTATTAATTATCTCCTACTCTGTTGATAGCTTTAATGACTCTACAGAACCCTGCTGTTTGTGAGTAAAGTAAAATTTACAGAGCAGGAGATTTATACTTCTAAAACAAATTAACAACTGAATGAAACCAAAACCATTCTTTTCATGTAAGCTGTGTGAGTCACAGCAAGGGAAGATGTGACTAGGGTTGCATAAACAGAAACAAAAGTGATTTAACTCCTTCCTCATATTAGAGAAGGGGGGCTTTGCTGCAGTTAGGGCAGCATAGAACACCCTAATTATTGTGTTCTCTGTGCAGCCTCTATACTTACCCTTCTAGTCGGATCCAATTGAGGGGACTGCTTGACTGACAAGGCATTCCCTCTGCAGTTTCACCTGCAGCCAATCCTGCCAATCTGAGTCATGTAATCACTCGGATTGGCGTGATTGACAGATTAATGCAAAACACTTAAAGGGGATATGTGGTGCTCGTTTGATAATAATCTAGTGCAGCCTACAACAATTTATGGTGTAATGTCACCTTAAACATTTAAAAAATAGTCGAGAACCCAAACAAAAAGTGTTAAAATGCACACAATGATTAAAAAAATTTTTCCTTTTAAAAATTAATAAGAAGTGTCTTGCAACATACATTCAAATAAGAGGACCCTAAATAAAATAGATGAAAAACAGAAAAACCATAGTGAAATCTAACAGAAGATGATTGCAATTGGCACAGTCACAATTTCAAGAGCCCTTAAAGAATTGCACTGAACTGTATAGGCACTTCATCCACCTTTGGGATTGTAGTAAAATCTTTTGCTGGAACAAGGAGGTATGCAGAAGCGACAGGAATCAGATGATCAATATTAAAATCTCTTTATCCATGTACAGATAAAAGTAAGCTGAAACAGCAGCACAATGCGTTTCGCCCTTTATACAGGTCTTCCTCAGGTAAAAATTACCTCCTGGCTGTTTATATACCTTACAAACAGAATAAATACATACAGGTGTGTTAGTTACTAATAAACCTAATATGGTCCGAACTGGATATACATTGCCACACTCAAGATGGCGACGCATCTGGTTTTGGCCATACCACAGTGTAAAATGCCTCATCCAAGATGGACAAACACCCTTTAAATGAATACAAAACATATAGTAATAAAAAATGGCCATAAATATTCTTCATGGGTAAGTTACACCATTAATATAATAAAGAGATAATAAACCCATAAAACAGACATAATAGCTGGTTGAATCCTCTGCCGCCAAGACTGGAAGTGCGCTGCCACACACAAGATGGGGAAGCATCCGGTTTCGGCTGTGTTGCAATCACAAATGCCCCTTCCAAGATGGCCGTTCATCAGTCACAATGATGTGTCCAAATTGTATAGGAGGGCCTCAGTGTCAATCGAGGTTGTGGGCGCAGTCAAGACCATCCTGTTTGTGTGTATCACTCAAAACTACAAATATGGCGGTTTTCAAAATTCCCATAAAGCATTGTGGTCCAGATTTCCAAGCCAGTTTGTAGTGCATTGAGTCCATGATAAGTCCATGTCATTTTAAAATCAAAGAAATAGGGGTGGAGGGGAAGATAAAAAACAGGCATTAAGGATAGAAGAAAGAAACGTAAGCATAACATTAAAATCTAATAAAAATGTGATAAAAATACAAATATAAATATAAATATGTGCAGGAGATGATAAATAGCCAGAAAACTACAAGCAGCATTAATATATATATATATATATATATATATATATATATATATTTGTGGTCAGGCAAATTAGCAGAGTAAGAGTGAATTGTATTATTAGCTAAATTGTACGGGTAGGCCTAAATTGTACGGGTAGGCCTGTAAATAAAGAGGGCCCACCAAGGTAATATTGTATAGATTAAATTGAGTGGAGTGGTAGGTGGGGTGACCAAAAAGTTGTCGGCCTGGTATGGAGGTAAGTCTGAGTTTATATAGGCCGGATCAACCCCTCCCACAACTCCAGGCTCCGCCTTCCTATTTGTAGTCAGGCAAATCAGCCGAGTAAGTATTATTAGCTAAATTCGGTTGTGGTGTGCCAAAACCAAATGTACGGGTAGGCCTGTAAATAAAGAGGGCAAAAAGTATGAGCAAACCACTTTAATAAGTAACAGAAAATTCCATGTACAAGTCTGAGTGTACTTATCACTTAGTTAAATCGATAAATGCTTCCCTCATTTCTTGTACTGGTTGAGGAATGTATCGGTTGAAAGAGGATGATTTACAACATCCCAATTTTTTTATATGTGCAGGGACATTCTGGCTAGATGCGGCACCTATTCAAAATGAATGACCGGTGAATGCTGATGGGTCATATCCCATTTTTGAAAACAGAGTTCTTATGTATACCATGAATTTGGATTTGGTTAGTGGATTGCCGTGTAGATTTAGTAGCGGGGCATTCTTATCTTGAACCTTTATGCGTGGCTATAGATAGTCAAAGAATTGTACGGGGCACCACCTGTTACCTGTGGGGTATATTGGTATTTTGACAGGAGGTCCCGTTTGATTGGTTTTGGAGTGTAGAAGTGTTAATACGTAGTGATCTCCATTTTTGTTTAGGTCTGCAATAGTAAGCATGTTGGTGGTATGCAAGGTTTGGATAGTGGTGAACTCGTTTGGTCTTAAGAACCCGTAGAAGGCTAGATAAATAGCCATTTTGAATGTATTGTTTGTTTTGTGTTCAAATGGCAGTGTATCCAGTGTATCGGATAATGCCCAAAACTTGTTTGCATCTATAGGTAGGCGTTTAGTGGGTTTTTGTGCTTCGAGTCGTAAGATGCCTTTTAAAATGTTTCTGATAGGATTAGTGGACATGAAGGTGCTGTGACTGGGATATGTATTAGTGAGGTGATATTGTATACCTGTGAGGTATAATTTTATGATATTATGTCCTAGTTTCAAATGTAGGTGGCAAAAAGAAGTAAATGCCACCATGGAGTCTAAGGACCATGGGTTACTAATTTTGTACTCTGTGATAAATCTGTTGAAAATAGTAAGGGCTCTGTTATATGAACGTCTGGTGTTTGCAGCGAGTGCTGACTGCGCTAGCATTTTGCCATGTGCCATGAGTGCGTTCAGTCCAGGATGAGGTGCTGGAATAGCGGAGGGTTGTGTGGGTCTACCTCGGCTGTGGGATGTTCTTGTCGGAACACCTGAAAATTAGAGCAAGACAGGGCTGCGGTGTTGTGGTGGCCTGGTATGTGCTCGCACGTGAGGTTAAAGTGTAGAGTGGCTGCCAACCAGACTAGTCTCCTGATTAACCTCATTATGTTCAAAGTGGAAGACCTGCCTTTGTTGATAATCTTGCATGTGGCTGCTTTGTCGGTGTAGCATTTGATGGTTTGTCCCTTCCAAAGGTGTCCCCAGACTTAAGCAGCAGCCACTATAGGGTAAACTTCAAACAGTGCGGAAGTGTTATTAAACGAGGGTAATGAAGTAGTCTCGACTGGCCATGAAGCTCTAAACCACCTGTCGCCAAAAATGGCTGCGTACCCTGAGTGGGCTGCTGCGTCAGTCCATAATAGTGAGGAAAACTATGTCCATGGTGGAATGAACATATTTATGCCATTTCACTGAGACAAGAATTGTCTCCACATAGCCACGCATGTTGGTCGAGAGTGACTGTGCTGAGGTCATTAGGTAATTTGGGTAGTAGGCTGAGTAGCTTAGATATAATCGAACGTCCTTGAGGAATAATTCTCATCGCAAAGTTCAGAGAACCAAGTAGAGACTGTAGGTTTTTCCAGTTTGTAGTACCTCTGTTGAGAAACCGGTCTATCTCTGTCCTGATTCTTTGAACCTTGTCTGCGGGGAGGCTAGCCTGGATGGTGACCGAGTCTAGGCATATCCTGAGAAAAGACAATTTAGTGATGGGCCCCACTGTTTTGTCCAAGGTAACCGGTTCTCCGAGAGTAGCAAATAGTGCTACAGTTTTAGTATTGCTCAGTGGGACAGACTCGTGTTTCTCTACTGTAAGGAAGTCATCTAGATAGTGTATAATGACTGGACAACCCCCTATATTTAACAACAACCAACATAGTGTCTCTGCGAATACATTGAATAACTTTGGGCTGCTTTAAGCTCCAAAAGTTAGTCGAACGGCAAAATAGTACAAGTCTTTCCATTTTACTCCATGTAGATGCCACAGTGACTGGACTGGAGAAGCTTGAAGGCATTGGAAATGTCTGTTTTCCCTAGCCACACTGCTTTCTCTGCCTCTAATATTGCCTGTATGGCATTGTCTACTGTGGCATACTGCAGGGAGAATTCGTCTGATGGTATGAGTGCGTTGAGGCTAGGTTTGACAACAGAATGAGGAGCCGACAGGTCTATGATCAAGCGTTTATTTTTGTACTTCCCTATAGGATTGGTACGCCAACAGGTGAACGGGGGCGTATGAAATGGCCCGATCATGAAGCCTTTCTGAACTTTGTTGTGAAGGAGTGTATCCACTGTGGTGGGGTCTAAAGTTGCCAACTGAAGATTGTTACACTCCAGCGTACCAATAGGAAGTGTAATTAGCCCAGTGTGGAACCCTTCGGTGAAGCCCGTGATTAGGAATTTGACTAGGTGCAGGGATGAGTGAGTGGTGAGGTAAAAGACTAGTGTATCAACCTGTACCTCCGTTAGTCATTTTTTGGGGAATAGGCAATTAGGGCACATTGTTTTGGCGTGGGCTCTGTAGCAAATGGCACAGACATCCAACAACATGCAGGCACTGAAACTGCAACCGCCCGCGGTGAAGTTGTTGCGTACCTGTGTCTTCCCCAGAAAGACTATAGGTCTACCCAGTTTGTCCTTTAAACCTCTTTGCTCAACCGTGCTGGTGCTTGGTGTATTGTAGTTGGTGGTGCTTGGTGTATTATAGCTAGTGGTGGGTAGGTTGGGTTCGATGGGGCACAAGTTGGTAGTGTGGGAATTGGACGAATAAATAGTGCAAGCTGGTGGCACTCGCCTGGCAAAGTGGCGGCAGAATAACTCTGTGTCCATGTGGCTCCAGTTTATTCTTATGTTAAACTGAGCAAACATAGCCGCCGCGTTAGCTGAAAAGGACTTGTGATAGTCGTAGAATGTAGTGCCACCATACTTGTTACCCAGGTCTACCAACTTGTGCATGTAGAGGTCTAACTCCTCTCTGCGTTATGGGAAGTTAAAGCAGATAATGTCTCTGTAGAGACCGAAGGCTAGAACGAATTCCGGGATGGTCAGTTTTTTGTCTAACCTGTGGTCTTTAGCCTTGAGTACCACAGACACATCACCGTAGTTGTACGTCTTGTTGTCAATTATGTCTTAGGACGCTATCAGGAGTAACATAAGATTTACATCCTTACCCTCTTATATATCATTCTTTATATTGGGTGGGACCATGTGTGCCGGGGGGATTATGTGTGTGTCTGACCCCTGTGCAGGTGGTGTGAACGTAGCATTACCCTGTGTGGTAGCAATTTGTACGTTGGGTATGGTGGTTATGAGATCTGTGGGGCTCACGTCAGCTGGAGTTAAGGATTCTAGCTTCTCCATTCTGTGGTCTAAGTTATTGATAGACGCCAGCATTGCTGACATTGTAGTTTGGATACTGGCTAGAGTGTCGCCAATGCTGGCTTGCGAGCTAGGCCCTGGTAGAGGATTGTCTGAGTTGACCATTAGTAACTTATACAGCTCCGCTTTCCTGGTGGTAGCTGGGTACGAAATTCCTCTACGTCTTCATTCAGAGGCTATCTTAGGGATTGTCCATGACCTCAGAGAACAGGGGCTTGAAGTCTCTACATTCTCTCTGATAGCGGTGGTTATGGTTGGAGTAGCTGGTCTGGCCGGAGTACTTGGTAACAAGAAATCCTCTCCATGATCCGACAGGTGATACATGCTATAAATGACATATGATAATGTATAGTAGTAACGTAGTGATTATTCTGAAGTTGTAATTTTATAAAGGCCAGATGGCAAAGAACTTAATTGTGTTTGGGGAGATGAGGCCCTACTAATTGCCGAGAGGCTGAATAAAGGCTCTATCTATGATTTGGTCCATGAATCGATGGCGGGATATACAGTCAGGTCCATAAATATTGGGACATTGACAAAATTCTAATCATTTTGGCTCTCTACACCAACACAATGGGTTTGAAATGAAACAAACAAGATGTTCTTTAACTGCAGACTTTCAGCTTTAATTTGAGGGTATTTACATCCAAATCAGGTGAACGGTGTAGGAATTACAACAGTTTGTATACGTGCCTCCCACTTTTTAAGGGACCAAAAGTAATGGGACAGATTAACAGTCATAAATCAAACTTTCACTTTTTAATACATGGTTGCAAATTCTTTGCAGTCAATTACAGCCTGAAGTCTGGAACACAGACATCACCAGACGCTGGGTTTCATCCCTGGTGATGCTCTGCCAGGCCTCTACTGCAACTGTCTTCGGTTCCTGCTTGTTGTTGGGGCATTTTCCCTTCAGTTTTGTCTTCCTCAAGTGAAATGCATGCCCAATCGGATTCAGGTCAGGTGATTGACTGTCAGGATCGTGACAGGGATCCAACACGCAGAATACAAACAGGAGATAGGTATGTATACCGGACCTTAGAATGGCCGGACTAACGTAAGGAGAAAGCAAAGAATGGTCAGAGACAAGCCGAGGTCGAGGGAACGAGAGAGTAGGTAAGCGAGAGACAAGCCGAGTCAAAAGGACAAGAGAGGAAAGCAGAGTCAAAAAATACAAGCCGAGTCAGGAACCAAAAGACAATAGAGGTAAGAGCACTGAGTGACCAGACTAGCTAGAACCACGACAGGGCAATGAATCATTCCACAAAACCCTCTTTTATACCTTGGCTCTTTAACTGTTGGCCCCGCCCCCAACGAGTCCTGATTCGTTGTTCGGCACTTGGTTGCCGTGATTGACGGGTCGGAACGTGATTGCCGTCATGACGTCGGCTACTGAGCGCCGCGTCATAAAAGGAGGCGGAGCTATCGCGGCCGGCGTGTAAACGGCCGGGAGGACTGCGAGGATCGGGTGAGTCAGCCCCCCTAGGAGGATGGACGTCTAGGTGTCTAACCTCCTCCGAGGTAGACACCAGAGGTAACCTGACAGTACCCCCCCTCTCAGAAACGCCCACCGGGCGGAAGGAACCGGGGCGAGACGGAAAACGAGCATGAAATGCCCGGAGGAGACGAGGGGCATGCACATTTTCACGGCCCACCCAAGACCTTTCTTCAGGCCCATACCCCTTCCAGTCAACAAGATATTGCAACTTCCCCCGAGAAATACGAGAATCGAGAATGGATTTGATTTCATATTCCTCCTGACCCTCAACCTGGACAGAGAGAGGGGAGGACTCAGCGGAGGAAAATCTGTTACAAACCAAAGGCTTCAACAAAGAAACATGAAAAGAGTTAGGGATGCGCAGGGCAGGCGGAAGGGCAAGACGATACGCAACCGGGTTAATCCGACACAGAACCTTGTAAGGGCCTATGTAACGAGGGGCAAATTTCATGGAAGGAACCTTCAAGCGGATGTTTCTGGTACTCAACCACACCTTATCACCCGGGGCAAAAACCGGAGCCACCCGTCTCCGTTTGTCAGCGTGTCGTTTGAACACCATGGAATTCTGAAGAAGAATTCGTCGAGTCTGATCCCACAACTTTCTCAGATTGGCGACATGAACATCAACGACGGTACCCCTTGGGAAGGGGAAACCGACGGAAGAATGGAAGGATGAAAGCCATAATTCAAGAAAAAGGGGCTAGAACGAGTAGAATCACAAACGAGATTGTTGTGCGCAAACTCTGCCCAAGGAATCAGACCAACCCAATCGTCCTGGTGTTCAGAAACAAAACAACGCAAATATTGTTCAATCTTTTGGTTGGTGCGTTCGGCAGCTCCGTTGGACTGGGGATGATAGGCTGATGAGAAATTCAACTTGATGCCTAAGTGAGAACAGAAAGACTTCCAAAAGCGGGAAACAAATTGGGAACCTCTATCAGAAACAATTTCAGAGGGAATACCATGTAAACGAAAAATCTCCCTCGCGAATATCTCAGCTAATTCGGGAGACGAGGGCAGTTTAGGCAAGGGCACGAAATGAGCCATTTTAGTAAACCTGTCAATCACCGTGAGAATAACAGTATGTTTTTTAGAAACAGGCAAATCGACAATGAAGTCCATAGCCAAACAGGACCATGGTCTCTCGGGAATTTCTAAGGGGTGCAAAAGCCCACATGGGAGCGCATGAGGTTGCTTAGTCTTCATACAGACAGCACATGCCCCGACGAAATCCCTTATATCCTTACGAAAAGAAGGCCACCAGAAATCTTTAGAAATCAGGGAACACGTTTTGCGTATGCCGGGGTGCCCAGCAACTTTACTGTCATGAAAGCAATGCAGCAGTTCCACTTGGAGCTCAGGAGGAACGAAGTACCGAGCCCCAGGAACAGGTTTGGGAGCTAGATGTTGTACTTTCTTGATCTCAGCAAGCAACGGCGAGTGTATCCTGACACACGTGTTGGCAATAATATTACACTTGGGAACGATAGAAGACAAAGCTGCTTCAGACACCGTAGAAGGTTCATGTTGGCGGGACAATGCATCTGCCTTAGAGTTCTTAGAACCAGGTCTATAAGTGAGCACGTAATTGAAATGTGTAAGGAACAAGGACCAACGAGCTTGCCTGGCGGACAAGCGCTTGGCCTCCCCTATATAGGACAAATTCTTGTGATCCGTCAAAATAGTAACCGGGTATAAAGTCCCTTCCAACAAATGTCTCCATTCCTTTAAAGCCATAATGACCGCTAACAGTTCCCTGTCACCAATGTCATATCTACTTTCAGGCCCAGATAAGTTTGTACCTGCAGGATCCATTGGCCCTGTCGTAATGTCAGGATCGTGACAGGGATCCAACACGCAGAATACAAACAGGAGATAGGTACGTATACCGGACCTTAGAATGGCCGGACTAACGTAAGGAGCAAGCAAAGAATGGTCAGAGACAAGCCGAGGTCGAGGGAACGAGAGAGTAGGTAAGCGAGAGACAAGCCGAGTCAAAAGGACAAGAGAGGAAAGCAGGGTCAAAAAATACAAGCCGAGTCAGGAACCAAAAGACAATAGAGGTAAGAGCACTGAGTGAACAGACTAGCTAGAACCACGACAGGGCAATGAATCATTCCACAAAACCCTCTTTTATACCTTGGCTCTTTAACTGTTGACCCCGCCCCCAACGAGTCCTGATTCGTTGTTCGGCACTTGGTTGCCGTGATTGACGGGTCGGAACGTGATTGCCGTCATGACGTCGGCTACTGAGCGCCGCGTCATAAAAGGAGGCGGAGCTATCGCGGCCGGCGTGTAAACGGCCGGGAGGACTGCGAGGATCAGGTGAGTCAGCCCCCCTAGGAGGATGGACGTCTAGGTGTCTAACCTCCTCCGAGGTAGACACCAGAGGTAACCTGACACATGCACACAGTCGCAGGCAGATAGTCACATACACAGGATCAGGCAGCCACACGCAGGTACATGCAGTCACACACATACACAGTTACAGGCAGACAGTAACACACACAGAGTTACAGGCAGTCACACACACAGTTGCAGGCAGACAATGGCAAACACACACAGGTACAGGCAGACAATGACAACCACACACAGGTACTGGCAGACAGTGACATACATACTGCCACACACACACACTGACATGCAAATGGTCACACCTACAGTTACAGGCATACAGTCACACACAGGCAGACAGTCACATACACACACAAACAATTACAGTCACACACACAGTCAGACAATCACAAACAGTTACAGTCACATACACACAGGCAGACAGCCACACACACAGGCAGACAGCCACACACACACACAGGCAGACAGCCACACACAAACAGGCAGACAGTCTCAACAGAGGCAGACAGCCACACACACACACATACACACAGGCTCGCAGTCACACACACAAGCTGACGGTGACACACACAGTTACAGTCACACACACAGGCAGACAATCACACACAGTCACAGTCACACACACAGAGGTAGACAGTCGCATACACACACAGAGGCAGTAACACACACAGAGGCAGACAGTCACACAGAGGCAGACGGTCACACAAACAAAAACACACACACTTACCTCTGTCCATTATGGGCTGGAATGGAGGAGTGGAGGCAGTGCAGATTCTGTGGCCTGGTTGTTGGGGAAGCAGAGACTTCTTCCTGCTTCCCACTTCATGTGCAGCAGTTACCCCACATGTCTTCTGTGCACTTTTGATCCGCTATCATTTTAGCTCTGCCCCCGCTGCACTGTAAGTACTGCCACCACCACAATGTTTGTTTGTTTTTATAAATCCCGGGTGGAGAATAATGAAATACTACACCCAGGTAGATGGGCGTGTGTGTGCTGTGCCGGCCGCATGGTGCCCCCTGCTCCCATGGTGCAGCTCGCACACCCCTAAGGCCGGCCTTGAATGAGGGCTGTCCGTTCAGCCTGTTTAGGAACCTGATCAGAGTGCAATCCGGCTAGGGGAGATATGTACATCTCACCTACAAAACCGTTTATTGCACTACTTCATGGTTGGGCCTGGCGACCCCCCAGCTTATTACATGAGTGTGACTTGACTCCCCTGATAGAGGCCAGTGTGTGTGTGTATACAGTCTGGGTAGCAGTATTTATATACCTGTCATTTCTGAGTTGGCCATTCATGCCCCAGTCCTCTCCCCTCTTCCTCCAGTCTGAAGGGTCGGGCCATGCACAGATCACAGTGTTCAGTCTGAGGAGGCGGGGTCATGCACAGATAATACTCCTCAGACTGAATCCCAGAGCCCAGCAGTTTCTGTTTCCATCAATAAACAGTAGGAGGGAGATAATCGGTGTCCCCATCAGGCAGGTGCCTGTAGGAACTTTCCTACTATACCTTATGGGAAATCCGGCCCTGGGGGATGAAGTTTTTTTAAAGAAATATTGAACTGATTAAAAACATTATTTAAAAAAATTAAAAACAAGTTAAAAAACAGGAAATAAATTCTTATATTTAACAAAATACAAAAGTGTTTTTTAAATATATATATATATATATATATATATATATATATATATACTGAATGCCATTTGTTTTAATGGCCGGACTAACGTAAGGAGAAAGCAAAAGAATGGTCAGAGACAAGCCGAGGTCGAGGGAACGAGAGAGTAGGTAAGCGAGAGACAAGCAGAGTCAAAAGGACAAGAGAGGAAAGCAGGGTCAAAAATACAAGCCGAGTCAGGAACCAAAAGACAATAGAGGTAAGAGCACTGAGTGACCAGACTAGCTAGAACCACGACAGGGCAATGAATCATTCCACAAACCCTCTTTATACCTTGGCTCTTTAACTGTTGGCCCCGCCCCCAACGAGTCCTGATTCGTCGTTCGGCACTTGGTTGCCGTGATTGACGGGTCGGAACGTGATTGCCGTCATGACGTTGGCTACTGAGCGCCGCGTCATAAAAGGAGGCGGAGCTATCGCGGCCGGCGTGTAAACGGCCGGGAGGACTGCGAGGATCGGGTGAGTCAGCCCCCCTAGGAGGATGGACGTCTAGGTGTCTAACCTCCTCCGAGGTAGACACCAGAGGTAACCTGACATTGACTTGGCCATTGCATAACATTCCACTTGTTTCCCTTAAAAAACTCTTTGGTTGCTTTTGCAGTATGCTTCGGGTCATTGTCCATCTGCACTGTGAAGCGCTGTCCAATGAGTTCTGAAGCATTTGGCTGAATATGAGCAGATAATATTGCCCGAAACACTTCAGAATTCATCCTGCTGCTTTTGTCAGTAGTCACATCATCAATAAATACAAGAGAACCAGTTCCATTGGCAGCCATACATGCCCTCGCCATGACACTACCACCACCATGCTTCACTGATGAGGTGGTATGCTTTGGATCATGAGCAGTTCCTTTCCTTCTCCATACTCTTTTCTTCCCATCACTCTGGTACAAGTTGATCTTGGTCTCACCTGTCCATAGGATGTTGTTCCAGAACTGTGAAGGCTTTTTTAGATGTTGTTTGGCAAACTCTAATCTGGCCTTCCTGTTTTTGAGGCTCACCAATGGTTTACATCTTGTGGTGAACCCTCTGTATTCACTCTGGTGAAGTCTTCTCTTGATTGTTGACTTTGACACACATACACCTACCTCCCGGAGAGTGTTCTTGATCTGGCCAACTGTTGTGAAGGGTGTTTTCTTCACCAGGGAAAGAATTCTTCGGTCATCCACCACAGTTGTTTTCGTGGTCTTCCGGGTCTTTTGTTGTTGCTGAGCTCACCGGTGCATTCTTTCTTTTTAAGGATGTTCCAAACAGTTGATTTGGCCACACCTACTGTTTTTGCGATCTCTCTGATGGGTTTGTTTTGTTTTTTCAGCCTAATGATGGCTTGCTTCACTGATAGTGACAGCTCTTTGAATCTCATATTGAGAGTTGACAGCAACAGATTCCAAATGCAAGTAGCACACTTGAAATGAACTCTGGACCTTTTATCTGCTCGTTGTAAATGGGATAATGAGGGAATAACACACACCTGGCCATGGAACAGCTGAGCAGCCAATTGTCCCATTACTTTTAGTCCCTTGAAAAGTGGGATGCTTATATACAAACTGTTGTAATTCCTACACCGTTCACCTTATTTGGATGTAAATACCCTCAAATGAAAGCGGAAAGTCTGCAGTTAAAGCACATCTTGTTTGTTTCATTTCAAACCCACTGTGTTGGTGTATAGAGCCAAAAAGATTAGAATTGTGTCGATGTCCCAATATTTATGGACCCGATTGTATGCCTCTGTGCTGTGACATAGAAGACAGAGGGGAGAAGAAGAGTGGTACTAACTACACCCAAAGTGGGGTGTGCGCGTCCCTATCGAAAACTGGGTCGTGAAGCGTACCGAGGCGGCTCTCTAATTAGGCGGTTTAGGTGGCCGCCTATGGCCTCGCGGCCGCCTAAACCACCAAAGAGCAGACTGTGTCGGCGAGGACCCGACACCAGGAGGGGAACCAGCAGCTTGCCCGGTATGCCGCCGGATGCGAGGCCCCTCCTGGCCCCCCGGCCAGCCATCAGACACTGGTCTGCAGCTCCGCAGTAAGTAGACCATGTATCTCACCGAAAACTGACCAATCAGAATGTTGCTGCGGGTTACTACGGCAACGCTCTGATGGTCTTGTGAGATTACATGCTCTGCAGCTCTGCGGAGCTGCAAACCGGAAGTAATGGCCACCAGACCACCAGGGAGCCCACTGGACCACCAGGCAGCCCACACTGGACCACCAGGGAGCCCACTGGACCAGCAGGGAAAAAAATGGTATGTTGTCTCCCCATCAGACCCCACTCTTTCTCATATCACCCCTCTCCCTCAGGATCACCCCCCTCTCACCGCCCTCACCACCCTCAGCATCACCCCCTCTCACCGTCCTCAGCATTGCACCCTCACTATCACACCACCTCACCTCCCTCAGGATTACCCCTCCCTCAGAATCACCCCCCTCACTATCACCCCCCACCACCCTCAGCATT